>MU968501.1:12824208-13118627 GCA_034641835.2 Pinus albicaulis | reverse complement strand
TGGTTTATTTCCAAAAAATGAATAACCTTCCCTAAAAAAAATTTAGGGTTCAAAAATTGACTATTAATGTTTGCCTGAAAATTTCAAGTATATGCAGTTAGTAAACAACAAATTTACCCCTCTATATGTCAATTTATTTATTATTATTATTATTATTTTTGTAAATATGAGTATGGAGGTAAGACAATTCTCTACAAATATTTTTTTTTATTTTTTTATTTTAAAGCGTAATTTGCATTGAAAATATGAGTTTAGTGGAGTTGAAGTTGAAAAAACAAAGAAAATTACAATTTTCAACGTCAAAAAAGGGTAAAAAGTGTTTCCCAACTTCACATTTTCACCCATTAGCCATAAAAGTTTCCCATTGAAACCAAAATTAATTTGATACAAAACATAGGTTTTAACCTTATATAGTTAATTGCTTCAACTATATTCTTAATAAAATGAAAAATTTTCAATGTAAAACATGCATTAACATATAATTTACTTGAGAAACCCAAAACGAGAACATAATTTTTTTTATTAGTATATTAATTTTTAGACCATCACACACACACACACACACACACACGTATGTATGTATGTATGTATATATGTATATATCCCACGACAATTATAAACTACCAATCCATTACCTTGGATCAGATAAAACTTTAGTTCTTTAACTGAAATTGTAGAACCATGGGGTAAACTACCATGCACTATAAAAATGCTAAAAGAAAAAACTATGTGATGAAAATCATCATAAAGGGAGACTTTTTTTTTTTCCCAAAAACGTTTTTTTGGGGCACTACCCCTGAACACCTGTGTGTGGGGAATTTTTCGTCTATATGAAACCCTAAAGTGGAGGTCCTTTGCTCTCATTTTATTCCCACCATTATGCTTAGAAAAATATATTGTGCATGGGGGTATTCACATAAAGAATATCACACATACCAAACATCCAATAATTCTCCTTAATGTGATCATCAATGTTGCAATGGTTAGAATTATTTCTACTACCCTTGCATGGATGTGTAGTGGCTATTTTATTCTTATCCTCCTATTTCCAGTTCTTATTCCCCTCCTTCAAAGCTTCTTGGTGCTATTTTTTCTTCAAACCACTTAAGTACCATTTATTTTGGCCTATGGTTTCTAGATAATGTGCATATACACATGGCTCATACATTATCCTTAGCTTGGAAAGAATCACTTGTTTTTGTAGATGGTTATATAGACCCCACATATACTTAAGGAGTACATTTGGGCTCTTGGGAAAGATATCCAATAATATGACCATATTTTTGAACTTAGTACACTCTTATACACCCTTATGTCTACGTAAAGTAGTGTGAGTGATTCCACGGGTCCTCTACACACTTCATAGGGTATAATTGGGACAAGTAGTGTTAACTTCTACAAGTTCTATAGGCAGAGTCTGTAAAGGGCCAAGTAGCCTCTGGATCTCATCTTTTATGAAAGGTGACATATCCAGTAAATGCCCCTACAGTCAATCTCTGGACTAGATCTAAATAGAAGTTCTTCATTTTAATATCCATAAACCACAACCATTTTAAGGCAAACTGTGTACTTGTGTCATTTCTCCCACAAATTCTTAGGCAAAGTTTTTAAAGCATACATGTCATGTTGGCTTTCTCCCATTAAATTTAAAGCATGTTTTTTTGTAAGTGCATAAAATAATTTTGCAAACCATGTAAATGTCATTTCTCCCACAAACTAAAGGCTTTCTCTCATTAATTCAAGGCAAACTTTAAGGCCTAAAAATTGAATCTATAGTGGTTGAACTCTCATAGGATTTTGAACTTCCATAGGATTTTAATCTATTTTTTGAGTGTTAACTTCTACAAGTTCTAAAGGCAGAGTCTGTAAAGGGCCAAGTAGCCTCTGGATCTCGTCTTTTCTTAAAGGTGACATATCCAGTAAATGCCCCCACAGTCAATCTCTGGAACAGATCTAAATAGAAGTTCTTCATTTTAATATCCAGTGCATGTCATTTATCTCATGCACATGTGTCATTTCTCCCATGCATTTGCAATAAATGTCAATTTAATATATTTTTATTGATTTTTTTGTTTTCATGGATAAAAAAAATCCACTAAATATGGTTGAAAAATGGAAATTATGCATAGATGTTTCTTGCTATCCCAATCCAAGGAAAGCAGTGATTACATATGTGCTTTCCAATACTATGACTAGCAAATTCTTCCAAAGGAAAATGAATATACCAGGAATAACAACAAACAACGAGGCATATTATATTGCATTGATAGAAGGCCTGGGAACATCTTTGGAGTATGGATCAAATGGAATTGTAGTTTTCACCAATTCTGAACTTGTGTGCAAACAGATGAATGGCGTGTACTAAGTTAAGAAGGAGAGGCTAAAAGAACTGCATGGAATAGCAAACAATATTGTTAGCCAATTTCATTTTTTTAGTATAAGATATTGTACAAATGTGAATAAGATGTTTGATGATCTATTGCGTGGGGAAATGCCAATTCAGGATTCATATATCAAAGATGAATTAGAATTATACGGGGCAATGCCAATGCAAGATTCATCTCTCAAAGATGAATTAGTTTTGAGACGCTCTTCTTCAAAAATTCAAGATTCATCTCTAAAATATGAATTAGTTTTGAGATGCTCTTCTTCAAAAATTCAAGATTCATCTCTCAAAGATGAATTAGTGTTGAGACGCTCTCCTTCAAAATTTATTGATGGACATTGTAACATATCTTGGATATGTGTGTGTTTTGTACTTATAAATGCGTCTTTTTTAATGACCATGTGTTTTTTTCAATTATATACCAAGTGTGCTCCCACCACATCATGTAAAGTGCAACTTGGTGAACTTCACATTTGCAACAAGTGGTGAAATTCACATTTTTATAAAATTAAAATGCGGGGACTTCAATAAATTTTTGTTTAAATGGAGTTTCACGCTTCTTTTTTAATGACCATGTGTTTTTTTCAATTTTATACCAAGTGTGCTCCCACCATGTAAAGCGCAATTTGGTGAACTTAACATTTTTATAAATTTTTTTGCTTAAATTGAGTTTCACACATCAATTAGTGCTTTGAAAGTTGTGTTTTACATAATTTGTGTACACTAAATTACATTAATTTTCTGAAATTTATTTTGAATTTATTTTGAATTTATTTTAAATAGTAATTTAAAAAAATAATTGTAAATGTCCACTGTAGATATATATATCATGGAGGATGAACAACGAAGATCAACAAAATCCCATATCTCTATGAGAGAGGGGGATCAGGGATCGAGGGGTGTTCATGGTATTTAAATATAATCTTAAATCTCCATACATATACATACATGTGTGTACATATGGAATTGAATTTTTATCGATTTTATGAGTTAAATTAGTTGTTAATAAGTTTCATTTTTTTATTTTTTAGGAGCCAAGAGGAGAAGGGTGTCTACTCCATCAATGGAGCATGCCCATGGTTCATGCACTCATGGTATGGCTCACGAAATTTAATTAATGAATATGTACATGTATTCATACATATGAATTTATTTTTGAATTGATTATAAATTCATATATGTTTATGAAGATTCTCTCTCGTCTCATGACAGTTGTGGTGTTTCAGATTCCCTTAGAGGGCCATCAATAAGTGCTGACGGGTTGCATGAAGGTGGTGATATGTATTCCCCTAAAGGCCAATCAACATATGGTCATGTTGGTTCTCAATCAATCGGTGATCGTGTTGGTTCTCAGCAGGGTCGTTCTTGTTCTCAACAGTCTTACGGTGGGCAAGATGCTAGCCAACCACATCGAGGTGGCCATCAATTTGAATATTTTTTTCATTCAATTTGTATAAATTTGTTTACATGCATTTTTTTAATATAAAAAATTTTATATATTGATGCAAAGGCTAAAAATGCTGCTCCAAATGTTGCTAAAAAAATACGTAGGGCAGAACGTGTCATTCAAGAAGAAGGTTTTCCACCAACCACGACTTATCTGGCCGACATTTCTGATATACCTTTGGAAACAAACATGCAGCAATGCACCTTAGAAAGGTGTCAACATCTTCATGCAAAATTGCAAAGAGATCTTGTGGCTTTGACTCTACCTGCTGAGAGTCGAAAAAGCTTGGAAATTGTTACACACTCTTTAGGTGAACTAGTAGATGTGTACCGAAATCTTGGGCCAACCACTGATACTTTTGTAGAAGTCATGAGAAAAAGAAAGGAAACAGTGATGGGTCCCGATAAATGGGAGGTTGTTAAACAAAGAGTTACAACAGATATGGCCAAGTGTATGTTTAATTTCAAAGGAAGGGCCGAAAATAAATATGTTGAAGGTGTAATATTTCAAGCACCGTAATATAGCTCACTATTTTTATGATAGACACCTTGCAGCCTATGGAAGAATCCCGTGGAACAACGAGGTTTCGCTTTATTTTGCAAAATTATTTTATGCAGAATTCTTTTTGCAAATGAAACCCAATTACAATGACCTTCCCTCTGAATTTTTTGGTCCTGGGAAAGGTCGATTGTGTGACCATAGGGGCGCTATGCGTGATGTTGAGTTGCCTCGCCTTGAGCCACCATTGGTTAGTCAAACTTTTTTTGTCAAAACTTTGCAATTAGAGATAGAAGCCACTTCTCAAATTAGTCGAGAAGCAAGGGATGCCATCATTGACAATGTTCACTGTGGATTTGGTGGAGTTGATGTTTGTATGAATTGACAAAGAGCACGTGAGAATGCACGCGCTAATTTTGTGTATTATACAGATGAATAGATTGACAACATGAGTGTTGAAGATCTAAAAACATATGCAAAGAATTGTCGCAATGGTTGGCAGGACCTAATTGTTCATAAGGAAGAGGGCATGGGAACGGTATGTGTTAATTGTTAGGGTTCAATTATTTTAACACATGTACAATTTGTAATAAATACATATATACATACATTTGTTTGTATACATTAATATAACAAAAATGTATCATTACATGTTAACAGCATTAGCAGTTTTCACGCTTGATGAATGAAGAAAATGTTAGTATCACGGTCGGAGCCTCTGATTCAAACAATCAAGATGGGTCTCACCATCAATCATACAATCAAGATGGTTCTCACCATCAAGATATGTTGGCAAATGTTAGTGTTTTTTAAGTGAACATGATCATGTACAATTATTTTTTATCTATTATTATATTTATCGAAACATGATGAGATATTTTTAAAATAAATAATTGTGCACACATGTACATGTACATATATGTAATAAAAATTTTTAACAGATTCTGATTCCGTCCGATGTTTTTGGGATGGCGTTACCTTCTTCTTCTTTGGGAGATGTACCTTGTACTTCCTTAGGAGATGTGCCAAATCCACAATCACAAGTATGGACAAATTTTCACTTTTAAAATTTGTGTTTTTAAGTTATATATTCCACCTCAAAAAGTTCCATTAAAAAATGAGATATATCTATATCTTGAGTTATTTTAAATTTTTTGAATTTTAGGTTTTTGGATATTTTCTTTCTGAACCACTCTTAGGAGATGTGCCAAATCCACCAGCACAAGTATTCAATTTTTCACTTAAATATATATATGTTTTTAAGTTATAAGTTATAAATTGAAGTTTAAAATTTTTATTATAAATTGAGATCTAGAGATCTTGAGTTATTTTAAATTTTTTGAATTTTAGGTTTTTGGAGATTTTCTTTTGGAGCCTCTCTTAGGAGATGTGCCAAATCCACCAGCAGAAGTATTCAATTTTTCACTTAAATATATGTTTTTAAGTTATAATTTATAAATTCAAGTTTAAAATTTTTATTATAGATTGAGATCTCGATCTTGAGTTATTTTATACTTTTAAATTTTTTGAATTTTAGGTTTCTATAGAGGATTTATTTTCTCCACGGACTCCAGCGATGGAGATAGGAACATCCACACCATTTCAACCATTTGAACAAATTGTCTAACTTTTTTTTAATATTATTGAAAATAAGTTTATATATATGCATTTTCATTTGAATTTTTTTAATATATATATATATATATATATATATATATATATATATATATATGCAATTGTACATGTATATTGTATAGTTTACTGTTGGAGATGTTCCCGTGGGGAAGTTGTAGTGGACGAGAAACAAATGGAGAGGGAACCTCATGAGGTATTGCATGATTTTTTTTTTACATTTTGTTTTTTACATGAAGTTCTATATATTCTCACTCAATTTTAAAACATCAAATTTTAATGTTTGTACACATTGTGTACAGGGTCCCCATGCTTCGCAGGATAGCTCGAGGATTGAGACTTTGCTAGGAAAGACACTATATCCATCTGTATTTGATGGATGATGCACATGCACACGTGCAACATTATATTTTCAATAGATTTAGTCTTAAATTTACTTTTTTATATATAGTCTTATCTAGATGCAGTCATATATAACTTGATACTTGATACTTGTGAGATCTACAAATTTTGGACATATTTTATGTGAACTACATTTGGTACATGTGAATGTGATATATAATGTTTTTAAAACTTAAGTTTTGGATGGTTGAACTACATTTGGCCTGTGAAGTAATGTTATAGTGTTATATATAATTTGTTTTGTTTTTAAAACTCAAGTTTTGGATGGTTGAACTACATTTGGCATGTGATGTGAAGTAATGTTGTGTTGAATAATTTGTTTTGTTTTTAAAGTGTTATCGTTGAACTACATTTGGCATTCGAAGTAATGTTACTTGATACGTGATACTTGTGATCTATAATGTTTTGTTTTTAAAACTCAAGTTTTGATACTTGTGATCTATAATGTTTTGTTTTTAAAAAGTTTTGATACTTGTGATCTATAATGTTTTTTTTTTTATAACTCAAGTTTTGTATGGTTGAACTACATTTGGCATGTGAAGTAATGTTGTGATCTATATTAATGTTTTGCTTTTGAAAAACTCAAGTTTTGGATGGTTGAACTACATTTGGCATGTGAAGTAATGTTGTATTATAATTTGTTTTGTTTTTAAAACTTAAGTTTTGGATGGTTGAACTACATTTGGAATGTGAAGTAATGTTGTGATTTATATTAATGTTTTGCTTTTGAACTACATTTGGCATGTGAAGTAATGTTGTGTTATAATTTGTTTTGTTTTTAAAACTTAAGTTTTGGATGGTTGAACTACATTTGGCATGTGAAGTAATGTTGTGATCTATAATGTTTTGTTAAATTAAAACTTAAGTTTTGGATGGTTGATCTACATTTGGCATGTGATATAATGTTAAATGTTTTTATTGGATAGTTTAACTACAATTGGCATGGCATGTGCTGTAATGTTGTGATATAATGAAAACGTTTTTAAAACTCAAGTTTTGGATGGTTGAACTACATTTGGCACGTGATTATGATATTATGTTTTGTTTTTAAAATTCAAGTTGTTATTTTCCAAACAAAAAAAAATCACATGAATATATGTACATGTAGAAATGATTTTACACATGTTTGAATATATATGTTAAAACGATTGAAGTACAATATATATATATATATATATATATATATATATATATATAAACAATCATAAGATTCTAGGTCTTGTTAGATGTGTCAAACAATCATAAAATTTTAAAAATGCATTCTATAATGTATATATATCCAGTACGTGCAACATTTTTCATCAATGCACATAGAAAAGATACTTTCAGTTAATTGCATTCTAGAACATATATATCCAGTACTCAACATTTTTCATCAATGCAAATATAATTTAGCTACTTTCAGTTAATTTCATTCTAGAACATATATATTCAGTACGTGAAACATTTTTCATCAATGCACATAGTAAAACTTCTTGAACAGTTAATTGCATTCTAGAACATATGTATCCAATACGTGCAACATTTTTCATCAATGCACATAGAAAAGCTACTTTCAGTTAATTGCCTACAACATGTATATATCCAGTATGTGCAACATTTTTCATCAATGCACATAGAAAAAATACTTTCGCTAATTTCCTTCTAGAAAATATATATCATAATTAAAAATTTTTTTCATTAATGCACATAGAAAAGCTACTTTCAATGAATTTCATCTGAATATATATATATATATATATATATATATATATATATCCAATACATGCAACATTTTTCATCAATGCATGTATAGAAAAGCTAATTTCAGTTGATACTAGTGTGCATGTACCAAAACAATGTACATGTGCAAACACTTGCACAGGTAACATAACAAGGCAGTTCAATTTTTAGTTGAGTTCTGGAAGTTCTAAAACATGAATCCAAAGAGAAGAAATTGTTGGGCAGTTCAATCAAAAAAATTCCAATGGAATGCCATCTTCAATAATCCGTTCATGATCGGATTTTGACATTTTCCATTTCTTAATTTTCGTTTTTTTCTTTGATTGAACCTCTATCAACTTTATGCGTGTTGCACACACCAAGTGACTATATTGAAAACTTATGAAATTAGGTTCATAGTCTTCAAAGTAAACAAAATCCCCACTTTGATTAGTTTGTCTGAAAAAATAACCTTTCAGTATAATAGATCCTCTTTCATATGGAAACCCGTGATCATTATAGTTTTCTAATAATTTCATTTTTCGTTCAGTGCAACGCATCAAATAATACTTCACATTTTCATCGTTGTCAGTAGGTGCAATTACAGCAAAAACATCTTCTGCATAATAAAACAAACTTAACAAACTTATGTATTTAAATTTATTTCTAGATCTCTATCATTTGAAAGTATTTCAAATGTTACCTTCTCTAACAAGATCGGAAACTTGATCACCATCACATGATATTGTAGTCTCCTCTAATTGCATTTCTTCAAACATTGCAATAGACATTTTCCCCTTTGTATTTAGCTCTGTATGTTTCCAATCTTTTACATACATTTTGTTTTCACAAACGTCATTGGATTCTGTGTTGTCTATGCAAACATGAAAAAAACAATAATATTTTATTTTATCTAATGCAAAGACATTTTTGGACAATTTTGTTTTAATTGAATGCAATTTAAACTCTTTTATTGTTCAACATCATTTCCAATGACTGATCTACATCTTCAACTCAATATGCTCAAAAACCTATATGAAATTCAAAGAAGAAATGTAAATATGATATCAAAGTACCACTAACAAGATATAATCATCGTGATAATGTACACTCATAAAATTGCATATCCAATAAAAATTTAATTTGAATGTACCTCTTCGCACTTCCCTTCATTAATAACTTGTTATTAGTGTAAGATGCGCACCATAGATAAAAACTTTCTTAGTGTCCATGTCGATTTGCGTGAGGTCCATTTGATATTCAGTGCTTCATTTATGTTCTACACCAGCCATGTTCTCCTTTTCACTAAAACACAGATGATGAATGAAATGAATGAAGTTTATAATTTGCTCATTATGAATAAAATAATCTCACACAAAATAGTACAGACTGAATGAACCAGATCACACCAGTTACTGTGAAAAAGGTCCAAACTATATGGACAAGGAAACAGACCAAGTCAAAACACAGATTATCTCCTGAGGCAAGATAAGCAAGAAATTTAACATCAAATTTGAAATTATATAGAGTGAAAGACCGCTGCGAGGTTGACAAGGGCATAGAAGATGAATCCTTGTCAAACAGAAGAAAACATTAAATATGAACACTTCCTCAAGACAGAGCAAATAAATAGAATTCTGCCTTTCTCACTTAAAAGTATTCATTTAGAAATGAAATGAAACGGAAACACAACAGGCTACATATGAAACAAAGGATGAGACAAATGTTAAATTTCATACCACAGGAATCTCCGGGGTCAGAGCTGCATTTTTTATTAAAATCTCTGTCAAAACTGTACAATGGAAGCTCTGTTTTTCTCCACGCACACCTCTCAGAACTCTCTCCTCCCAATTGATTTACAATGTATAAATAAAACTATGAGAGGTGATAACTGATCGATGAAAGGAAGGAGCAGTTTCACCTAAAATCCTAAAATAGGAAAAGTCTGCTCTTAAAAGAAGCAGCTTTACAATGAATTTGTAGAACCTGTAGCTAAACTTTCTGGAGTGCAACTTGAAGACCCAAAATAGACTAACCAATTCGATTTCTTTGCTGAGATAGTTATTTGTATTTAAATTTGGCTTTTGACTTTTATTCTCTCCCATAATGTCACGACAAGTGTCTCTGCTGAAGGCGCGTTTCCATGCTGCCACATATGTTCTTTAGATGAATCGAATGCCCACATATTGCAATGACTACCACGTTACATTTTCCCTTTGAATGAAGAATAAACTTTTAATAAAAATAGCTTCCATCGCACAATTGCTGCCTTCTACTTTCCTTCACCAAATGTCAAGCCGCTTCACTCGTTGCACAACTGTTCAACTACGTTATCATCCCACTGCAGACTGGGACACCCAATGGCCTTAAGGCTCTCTAACGCCATGCAATATTCAACACCTTGCAACTCTTGTAATTCAGAGCAGTCAGTAACATCTAATATTCTTAGATTTGTCGGCTTTGCCAACCCTCGGATGCTTTTCAACATGACATAGTCAGCTAAGTACAACTGATGCAAAGATACCAAAGTTTCAATGCTTGGCAGCTTCTCCAATTTCAACCCTTAATTGACTACATTCACCTTGCCTGCTATGGACAAGTTCTTGCAGCCACTTAATTCCTATATGACCCTGTTTAAACCGATTCATATCTGTCCCAGGAAAAGGATCCAATTTAAAACCTTTTTCTTATTTGACACTATAGCGCATCCTCTGTTCCGCATCTGGTTTATTGGATTCCATATGATAATTTTGTTTCCCATTTCTATGCCAATTTTAGAGGATGCATTCCTTGAAAATAATATTCTTCTGATAGCAAAAATGCTTAAATACAGGTTGGTAATCGAAAAGGGGGAGCAGCATTCACCAAAGCAAGAATCATATACAAAACACTTAACACTAGTTTAAAGCTGCTTCTGTTTCAGCTTTTCGCTCTGTGCAGATTGGACAAATACCCAGGTGGCAGTGTCATTTTCATTTTCATTCTGCTTTCTCAGCACGAAATCAATGTCTCTAAACAATGCAGTGCATGAAAGTTCCTTCTGTAAAATGAATTTTAAAACCAGGATCAAAATTAAATGAAGTTCGCAGGCCTTCGTTCTTCATATATGGCTTGAACCATATTTCAATGAGAATCAAAATGATTGAATGAACATGAAAGAAGTGACCATGTTAAGGAAATGGAAGTGATTTAGATCATTTAGTGCTTAAACAGCCGCTCCATCTTCCTCAGATTCTGAACCAAAGTACTTCCCAAATTTGTGAAAAGATACAGTCATCACACGGTCTGTATTGTAGAAGGATTCTTCAACTCCATCACCATGATGAATATCAATATCAATATAAAACACACGCTGATGGACCTTTAGCAATTTCAAGATGGCCAAGCACAATATCGTTGACATAACAGACACCCGAATCCTCGCACTTCTTGGCATGATGGAGACCCCCGGACCATTGATGGCAATGCCTGCATCCTTCCTATTGAGTTTAAGGGCTGTCCCAATTGGGCCTCCTGCAGAAGACTGTGCGCCATACACACAAAACTAACGCTCTGCGCAAGAAATTTAACACACTCGAAGTGCACAACAATCTATCCACTAAAGTTTTTGTAACTGCAACAAAGTGATAGATGGGCTTCCCATTTATAAAAACAAAATGGCTCTTCTGATCATGATGCACAAGACCATTTCTTTTCGATTCCTACACATTCGATTCCTTTTTGTCAG
Organism: Pinus albicaulis; assembly: GCA_034641835.2. Classification (NCBI taxonomy): domain Eukaryota; kingdom Viridiplantae; phylum Streptophyta; class Pinopsida; order Pinales; family Pinaceae; genus Pinus; species Pinus albicaulis. The sequence continues at coordinate 13,106,834 of MU968501.1, read as the reverse complement.
ATTCGTAATGTCTACTTTCTTGCATTCTCCTCGGAAAGTAGTAAGGACATATTAATCAGGTTAGCTGTTTGTAATTTTCTCCACTCATCAGATACACCAATGATTGAACAATGCCAAACCAGTTCCATCATGCATCGAAGATTTGTTGTAACCGCGGTCTCTGCATCTGAGCATTCAACGTGCAAGGTGTAGATTATACATCAAACTCCACTATCACAAACAGTACTCTGTGATTTAGGTGGTGGAAAAACATTCCAAAAACGCAGAGTTTCATCCCCTGCACCTGTGACAATTGTCTGCCCATCAGGTGAGATGGCAAGCTAAAGGACCCGAAGGGTATGGCCTGTTAGAGTTGCAAGCTTTGACATGGTTGGATATCGCCCATACTATTTCTTGGACAGTTCAGAATTTAGAATCAATTTTTTTTTGCTTCAACTGTAGCAAATTATCAAGAACTAGTAGCATGGGTGTCACATACTTAAAATCTGGCTGGCCCTCACTTTTTGATACCTGCAGGCAAACGCTGGACAAGATATCCAATAAAACACTAACAAGACCATTGTCAGCACCTACTTCACAAGCTGCATTATCTTCATGTAAAATTAGAGCCAAAACATGAGATATGAGGGACAGCATGCTATCATCCTTTACATGATCCAAAGTACAATGTTTGAGTTGCTCTACAAGAAATAATATAACCTTAGCCTGGAGTAACTTAATGCAAGTGGAAAATATCTCATCAATAGAAGGGGCGCTGAATCATCAGGAGGTGGTCCAACAGCTTGAGTTTGACATAAACTACCTTCAAGACTTGGGACTGTAGTACCTTGGCAAAGATTTCTGAATCTCTTGGAAGAGAAACGGCCCCATTGGGAACAGGCTACACTAGGAGACTTGATGACAAACTCCCAAAATGCAAGAAGGTGTTGCTAGGTGATCCATCAAAGTTTCAGATCAAAAATTTGAGGCTCAGCATTCCAAACAGATGACTGCCTATGCTGATTCAAAATAATATCCACATAATGCCTAACAGATCATCAATTCAATGTCACTTGCATGCTCATCCAAATCAATTGTGACACTGCTGGAAGTGGAAACATTGCCATCTTCTTTCTTTATCACTGCCTTTGAATCCTCAATAAGTGCAACTTGCCATAGAGTCTCGCGATGTATCATTCCAATGTCAAGAAGCACGTCCTTGCTATCATTTCCAAACTCTGCCATTAATGTTGCCAACCATCTATTCTCTCTAGTTGCATCATCTAGAAAAATAAAAAATTGTACCACAAAAAAGCACCAAAATACTTTATGGTTCAGTATGTTAGCACTCAAATCTACCTCAGGCTGAAATGAAGTAAAACTCAAGGCTACATCAAACCACGCTCAGCCTCGTAGCTAGCCCTACGAGGACAGGAGAGGGCTCTCTCCGTCAATCTCGAGAAAATAAGCAATAGAATGCGAGATGACTTACAATAAGAACTGATTTTAGGCTAGTAAAGAGATAAGTATGTTTGATTTTTGGTTTTTAGGGTTTTCGCTGGAGTAATGGGAAAACAAATTTTGGGTCTGGGGATGAGGTCAGACCTTTGCGGAGTTCAAGCTGGGGCGAGGTAGGTGATGATATTGATGCTTTAAATTGGATTTATGGATAGATTAGACCGACGAGGGGCTGAAGAGGGCAAAGAAGAACTTGGATCCTCTCCAAACAGCTGAAAACATATAGAACTAACTGAATTCAAAGGCTAAGCACTGTAAACAATGGATTCAACCTTAATCACTCATTCAACTTAGTTCAGAAGCATAATGAAGGGATGGCAACATTAAACATAAAGAAACTTACAGTAAACAAAGGATAAACATCATCAAGAACAGAACACCACAAGGATCCCAACAAGTGCCACAAAACCCCTGATCTTTCCTTAGCCAAAATATGAAAAGTATGTACAATAGTATCAAAAGTATCCCAAGAGTCCAACCTCTCCAACCCCTGAAAATGATTGAGAAATTACAATATATAGATCACTCTAACACCTTTTCCCACCTCTAGGGGTCGAATTCCCTCTTCAGGGATCAGTTTCAACCAATTCTAATCATGGAACTACAATCTAGGCAGCTAACAACTTGCCTCTAAAAGAGTGGAAACTGATCCATTACATGATTTTTTACTCATTTGAGAGTGAATCTTCTAGAAGAGATCAAAACAAGCCAAAGTTACATACCAAACATGAATTTACATCATAACAACCCAAAAATTCTACCCATAAGCAAAACTGGTCCATAATAGGCGAAATACTGAGCTGGCAGCTGAAAACTCAGAAAAATCTCTAGGTGGGTCTCTCCTGAACTACGTGGGTCGCTCATGTTCCAGGCTGATTTTGAGGTAGCTCCCGACATCCAAATTGAGCTCATGATAGCTCGTTGGAAAGCCCTGGATGTCTACTTTCCAACCCAAGTGGAATTTTTGAATTTGGAGTTGATTTGACCCTCCAAATTTTGTTGAAATGCTCAGTTGACTTCAGAGGATGCATAATTAACCATGACAAATCCAAAAATGTAAAAATCTCCTCCAGCAAGTGTCTCAAAAAAATGCGAGCGCATGAGCGCGCGACCCACGTAGCTGCAAAACCTGTTTTTTAGACCAAAAATTTGGAAATGACAAAATTTTCTCCGAATTTGCCTAAATTCGGAGCGGAGGTCCTCCATCATGTGTCTTGCCCAGTCAATGAAGCCTCGGCCAAAATCCGAAGTGGATTAGGCCTTTTCCGCCGTCGAAGTGCCTTGCGCAACCTCCTCTTCATGATCTTCATCCTCGCTTTGCAAACATGCATGCGAGCCCAGTAATGGCCTTTCATGTGGCGAAGCATGTCTTTGTCTCGATTGGCCTTCGCCAACAACTTCTCCAGATGGATGTTCACATGTGTGAGCTCAGTATCTCTGTCAGTCGGTGTCATGTCACCGGGCCTCTTCCGATTCCACGGTCGGTCCTCACGGATTCGACGTAACTCATAATATGTGAGCTCATCCTCAAGCTGTTTGTTGCACTGCTCCAAATAATTAATCACCCACTGAGCCTTCTGCAATTGATCTTTCAGCTGGTCATTCTCGGCCCTCTGCTCCTGGACGACCTCCCTCAGCTTCGAGCTGGGAGAACCCGTATCAACATCAATGACTGTCATATCGGTGTCCCGGCCTCCTGATGGGCCCTCATCATGCATGGGCCTCTTGCCCCTGTCTTGTACCTGTACCTGCACTGGAGAAGAAAGCGAGACCCTTTCCACATCACGTGGAGATAATACTCGCCGTGTCGATGAAGTCAGCAGGACCCCTTCCACCTCACGTGGAGATAGTACCCGCCGTGTCGCTGCAAATAAGGCCCTGTGGCCTCGCTGATATGTCTGAAACAAAGGAGTGATGATATGCTCGACCTCAAGCATGTCCGGCTGGTGTGAGGGCTCTCCTGCATCATGAACTGCCTCGGGAGGCTGCTGTGGCACTCTGAAAAAGTCTCTAGAAATGAAATCCTCCCAAGTGATGCCCTGCTCTGCCAACTGATGTGACACCAAGATTTTGATCAAAGCGAAATGATATATACTCCTGTACTGCTGTACTGGGCTCGTCTTCTTCAGCACAAATGTAACCATCCTCTCTATGTTGCGGTATATGAAATACGGAATATTCATCATACGCACCCTTGTGAAGTGCATCAGCAAACGAACATGATATGAGAAAAGACGAGCATACCTGCCCTCACAACTAAAATACTGAATAATGAGCCTCATGAGTGGTGCATACTCATCTCTCAAGAATCTGAATGGAAAAACTCTGCTCAAGTAAGCCCTATATCCAGTTTTAACGTATGGCTCATAGTGAAATTTCTCTAACTGCTTACCCTTGTTCCATTCCTCGCCTATGTTCGGTATACCAGTGGCTTGAGCAATAGTCAAAGGTGATACAATGAAATCAACCCCAGCGAGGTTTACCCGATCACCCCGTAAATGAAGAACAAGCAGACGTGCTAATTCACGATGAGGTCGGGTTTGTACAACCATCTCACAAAATCTGAAACATGACAAGAAACGAAAACAATCCATAGCTAATGGACATGCCTGCAACGGAGCCAAAGAAGTAGGCTCCTCTCTGCGATGATCACCACTTCTATTTTCTCTGCGGGAACCCCGTGGCACATTACCTTCAGCCACCGAATCACTGCCTAACCCTGGCTCATATTCTGACTCTGTCTCTGACATATCTCTGATCAAGTTTTTGGCAATGTGTACACTGATATGAATGCAGTGAAAGCAAGATTAGGATGTATGTTTACCACTCAACCAATATTCCCATCGTCAAAGCACTATCAAGGAATCAAATTATGGATAAAATCTCAGCTTTAAATGGACTGAAAAAGGCTCTATCTCTGTTTTGGATGCAAATGAAATTTTGACAAAATAGGAGTAGGCAACCTTCAAAAGTTTGAACACATCTGGTCAAAGGAGAGCATGGCATTAATAGTAATATGTTTGTCTATGAGTAATGATCATAAAGGTTTCAATGGGCCATTTGAAACAAAGACATGAGCCTATTTTTACATTGGGCAATGTGACTCACTACAACATGGGCAATGTGATTCATTACAACATGGGCAATGTGATTCATTACAACATGGGCAATGTGATTCATTACAACATGGGCAACAATAGCAGTGGTTGCAGTGGTATAATGGGTATGAGAGCAAATTGATTTTGATGTTATATGGAAGGTTGACCATATCACTGTCTTAAGATAACAAAACACGTTCTTTCCACCATTCATTTGCATTTCAAACCCTAAAAACAATGATATTATGACAGTGGGGTTTTAAAACCTCCATTTGAATATTGGAAACCACCCATGATGCCACAAATGCGTTGAAAAACATCAAACAATGGACAAAAACCTGTTTGGAGGTAGCTTGAGTCGATTCCAAGCCAATCTGGGCGCGCAAACTGAATTCCAAAACTCTGTGTCTGCGTGGGTCGCGCAGGCTCTGCGTGGGTCGCTCGGCCCAGGTGGGTCTCTCACCTGCAAACATACACTGTTGGACTGTGTCTGCGTGGGTCGCGCAGCCCAGGTGGGTCGCTCTCCCTCAACATGGGTCGCGCAGCCCCAAAACTCTGCCCACGCACTTCCAAACTCTGAAATCGGCCCTCCTCTTTGCAAACACGATTTGGGAGCAATGAAATTGGTTCAAATGAAACTTGTTTGGCCTTTATACATGTCACAAATATCTTCACAATCAGATTTTATTTCAAATCTAATTTCAAACCCATATTACAAATGTTTTTGTAATTTTCACTTTTGGCTTTTTCAAATACAAACTTGCTTTGGCTTTTTGAGGTCGATACTAATGATTTTACTGTCTTCTTGCAGGGATATGAGTATCTTGGCTAGAGAAAAGACCAGGGGTCTGCTTTTGACAATGTTTTCATGGCGGAACAATTACAATTTATTACAAAATGATAATGACAAATTTCTAGTTCCAAAACAGAGTTTTGGACTAGAAATATTTTTTTTTTTTTTTAAATGCTGATGATAATAAAAATAGAAATCACAAGTGCTGGACTTTCCTCACTGTGCAGGCTTTATGACTAGTATATAAATGACTCAAAAACCTTAGACACCAAGACCTAGGACACTTATTGACATTTTTAATGACCTCATACATAATGACAATGACTATGAATAATTTTTGAGGAAATATTTTTAAAATAGCGCTGCAGGTATAAACATGAGGAAACAAAGGACGACAGACCCCCTCGTCAGTTTATGGCATGATCCTAGTGAAATGCAACGAAGTGGAACAAGCGAGACACCTAATAATGAATATGCAAAAGACGAAATGATCACTGACGGAGGGCTGCAAGGACTGACTCTAACATTGGCTCCAATGGGGATGGTAGCTCCATCTCCGTGGAGGTGCCAAGAACCGTAGAACTTTGGGAGAGCAGACAGTGCCTCCATCCATTGGGCGATGGAATCATTATTTGAATGGATAACACAAAACCTTTGACACATTTATTGAATGAAAACTTGACTGATGAATTTGACTTTGATGGAAGACTGACAAGACGGAGTCTAACATTGGCTCCAATGGGGATGGCAGCTGCCGATCCGTGGAGGTACCAAGAATCTGCAGATCTTTGGGAGAGCAGACAGTGCCTCCATCCATTGGGCTATGGAGTCATGCTTATCTTATTAACTGAAAACTAACTGAAATGATTTGAAAAATTTACTTGGCAAACTTCAAACTAAAGCTGCAATGAAACTGGAACAAGATGCTGCCCTTTGGCTGCTTATTTATTTACAAAATCTACCCTACTCTGCTGTAAAAACAATAGATCAGGTAATACTGAAATGCCAGATCAACCATTCAAGTAAACCTGAGAATGATGCCGCTTGAGAATGATTCCACCAGGACACAGATGTAATTGCTGGCAGCCCTTTTTGTTGATTTCTAGCAATTTCTTAATGATATTCACCAAGGACTTGTTTGAAGATTCCGCCAAACCATTTCCTTGCGGGTGGTAAGCGGTCGAATGTCCCAAACTGATATTGTACTTATAGCAAAATTCAACCATCCTTTTAGACTTCAAGGCCGCTGCATTATCTGTGATTATTTTGCTAGGACACCCAAAACGTGACAGAATATTATTTTCAAGAAAAGAGATAATTACCGCATCCGTGGCCTGTCGAGTGGGAATTGCCTCAATCCACTTCGTGAAGTAGTCTGTAGCTGTCAGTATCCATCTATGCTGTCCGGAAGATGCTGGGTGAATTTCCCCGATAAAATCCAATCCCCACTGTTGGAATGGTGCACTAACTTCAATTGGTTTTAGAGGCAAAGGCTGTAGTTTCCGCTTCCCTTCGAAAATTTGACACTCATGAAAATTTTTAACAGCCTTAAACACATCAGAAAACAAAGAAGGCCAATAATACCCTGCCCTTAAAATCTTATTCGCTGTGGTCTTCCAAAACAAATGACCTCCACAGTCACCTTTGTGAAAGTCCTCCAAAACTTTTTGAGCTTCCTCCTCTACCAAACAATTCAACAACATACCTCCAGGATCTTTCCAATATAACGCAGAATTCAGAATGCAGAATTTAGCAGCTCTTAACTTCAATTTTCTACTCTTATTTCTTGGCATCCCGGGCGGTGAAGACAAATTCTGAAGCACGTATAAAATGTCAGCATACCAAGGAGAAGAAACAAAAATATCAGATACCTGGACTGACGTACTTTCCTCATCTTCATCGGACATGGCAGCGATCAAATTTATGTCTAGAGCATGCAGATTTGTTTCAGCCATGAGCTTGGCGAGTCCTTGTCCTTTGATCAGCTTGGTTGGTTTAATTTCCACATCGTATTCTAACAACGCAGCGATCCACTTACCCCTTCTTCCCTCTGGATCTGCATGTATCAAAACATCTTTAACTGCTGCGTTAGGAACGTATGCTATAATGTGGGAATGCAATATATACACACGGAAATCTTTCAAGGCCTTTACAAGCGCAAGTGCTTGTTTCTCAATAATATTGTACTTCAATGCTCCATCCCTTATGATCCGACTGAAGAAAGCAATGGGCTTCTCAACTCCGTCCCTTTTTTGCATCAAAACAGCTGCCAATGTGTGCTCAGAAGCAAAAGAAAATAAAATGAAGTCCTGTGTGTAATCCGGGCTGATTAAAATAGGGGCTGAGGAAAGAGTTATCTTTACCAAATTGAATGATTTCACTGCCTCTTCTGTCCACTTTACCTGACTGTCCTTTTTCAGCATGTTCGTGATTTCTCTAAGGTGTTCTGCAAGATTTGGAATGAAACGACGCAGAAAATTCATTTTACCATTAAATGACTGTATTTCTTTCTTGTTCCGGGGCTGTTCAATCTGCTGTATGGCTTCAACACGTGCGGGATCAACTCGAATGCCATCTTTCGATATGATGTGGCCAAGGAGCTTGCCTTCATCCATGGCAAAAAGGCTCTTTTTCGGATTCAGCGAAATGCCATATTTTCTGCACTTCTGGAAGACAATTTTCAAATGATATAAATGTTCCTCATCAGAATTGGAAAACACAGTTAAATCATCAAGGTAAACAACCAAAAACACATCTTTCTCGTTGGCAAAAGCCATGTCCATTGCACGCTGAAAGGTAGCGCCTGCATTCTTTAAACCGAACGGCATCTTTGCGTAATGAAATGTTCCCCAAGGAGTGGTGAACGCAGTCTTGTCACGATCATCTTCCTGCACTAAAATCTGATTATAACCTGAGTATCCATCGAGTAGTGACATCCTTGATACTCCAACTACTCGCTGCAATATGTGATCCATCTTTGGCAGCGGATAATTGTCCTTTAATGATACCTTATTCAGATTTCTGAAGTCAATACATAAACGGATCTCACCTGTCTTCTTTCTCACGGGCACCAAGTTTGATATCCAATCTGAAAATCGAATAGGCACAATGATTCCTGACTTATACAACCTATTTACCTCTTTTTCGATCGATGGTAGCAGCTTTGGATTGATTCTCCTCAACTTTTGACGAAAAGGCTTCTGATTTGGTTTGATGGGGATAGTATGTTGAATGATGTTGGTATCATATGTTTTTAGATCTGAATAATCCCACGCAAATGCATCAGAAAATGAAGACAACAATTTCACATATTCTGCCTTTACCTTTGGTGACAATGACTTTGATAATTTTACCATCTTGGGATTCTCAGCTGTCCCAATATTTACCTCTTCGACACCTTTTTCTGTTGGCCTCAATGTCGGTTTGCGGGCTACATCATCTTGATCAAACAACTTTTCCAAAGGAATCAATCCCTTAGGAATGATGTTATCCTTAAGTTGCAGCACTTCCATTTGGTTTATTTGTATGTCATCACTGCCATCATCATTTTCAGTATCTATGGAGGTGTCTTTGAACTTACCCTTATTTTGGAGAAAATCACTAATCTCTTCATCATCCTGAAAAACTTGCCAACATTGCTGATTGTCTGGAACGGTAGGGCGGTGTTTCACATGAATCTCGAATTTGTTGCTGGAATTCATCGGAATTTTAAGATTGCTTGCTGCCTTAGCAAGTCCATCAGCAACACCATTTTGTATGCGGGGCACACATGTCAAATTATGATCAGAAAATAATTTCAGAATGTCTAAGACTGCATTACGGTAAGCCCTCATGCGAGGATGCTTAGCCTGAAACTCACCTTTAACTTGCTTTATCACTAATTCCGAATCACCGTAAACTGCAATCCTTTTCTCTTTCAGCTTCTTAAGAATCTTAAGGCCAACAATAAGAGCCTCATATTCCGCTTCATTATTAGAACAGTCAAATGCCAACTTGTAGGAACACACTCTCACATTGCTCGGGACCTTATCCGGAGCGGAAAACGGACTACAAATCCAAACACCAATTCCAGCACCGTCGCTGCCCACTGCGCCATCAAAATCCATGGTCCAAAGACCATCTTCATCGTCCTCTAAATGCTGAAACTGTACCGGCTCTGTTTTTCCTGTTTGCTGCCCATTGTCTTTAGCTGATTGCTCCATGACAGCTTGTTTTTCTCTTCTTTCTTTTTGCAACACTTCTCTAAAATTTTCAGTGATTTCTGGTATATCTTCTGCCTGAACTAATTGACTTTCTACATCATTAAAACTATCAGCAAGCAACACAAATGACTCTAAATCGGTATGTACATAATTTACAGGATGATTGATTGGCTTCTCTTTGCTAGTTATCATGTATTTCATCTTCTGCTCTCGATATAACTTTCTCATTTGACCGAAGACTGGGATTGTAGCATAAGAGAAATCTAACTGAAGTGTACCTTTCAACTTTGCCCCCCAAGATCGAGAAAGGAGCATACCAAATCGTGGAGGAATGTCCGCCACCACCACATCCATTAAGACATTCTTTGCTGGAATTTGATCTAAGCTTACAACCAAATCTTTGATGAGTCCTATACATCTCACACGGCTGGAATCAAATGAATATAAATCATGATATTTTCTTGTAATATCTAATCCCAACTTTTCCATGATTTCCTTTGGCATCAAATTGTGCGAGGCACCCGAATCGAACATAGCATTGTGCAAAACATATTCATGCAACCTTAAGCTGATATAAAAGGGAGGAACATCACTGTCAGGTGACTCACCATCTAATGCAAGCCCGAAAATCAGTTCTGGCTGATCATCCTCAACATTAACTGTATCAAACATTGGATCAAAGTTCAGAATTTTGGAGACTTGCCCGCGATAGCTACTGTTCTTCATGATTTCTGTCAAAGGAATAGATATTTTTAATTTGGAAATCTCATTTTCCAAACTAAATGCTGAAACTTTCTCAAATTCTTTGACCAGAACTTCCTTCCTCTCAGCCTTGTCTTTCACTATGTTTGACTGATTTACTTTTTCTGCTGATGATACTTTACTAGCTGCTGGATCAATTGTCTCTTTTCCTTTCTTCTGTGGTATCGGTGAATCCGTCTTTGGTGCTGAAGCTTCTTTTCGTTTCTGAATTGGATTTAAGGGCACATCTCGGTTTCTCAATGAGTATTGCTTTTGTTGGGCAGACAAAGCATTCAAATATCCTCTTTGGTATTCATCTGACTCTTCCTCTAAATCTGCATCATTTGCTAGAATGAAATCTTCATCTTTCTGAACAACTGAACTTTCTCTGTATTCTTCATCCTCAGTGATATAGATAGGCAGATCATCGGGAGTGAAGAAATGATTTTTCTCACCTGAAACATCATCATCATCGTCGGAATCATGACTCACAAAATTCTGCAAAAGAGGTGTCTTAATCTGCGGTTGGGCTGCTGGCTCTGGTGGTCTTTGTTCACGCTACTTTATTCTGAACTGTGGCTGCTGCTGGCCACGATAATTTGGATTGCGTATCTGCGTTTCTGATTTGTCAAGATTCATTCTCTTAAACATTTTATCCATCTCACGAATCAAGTGTTGTTCAGATGTAGATGTGGAAGGCTCTTCTTTTATCGTCACTCTTTTCTCTGCTTTCAACCGTGCTCTTTTATCGTTCAAATTTGCCTCAACACTAACAGCGATCTTCTGCATATCTTCTAAAGTTGGCGAATCTCTATCACGAAGGGAATAAGCCATCTCTGGATCAAAGCCATCCGGGAATTTAAGGAGAGCAGATTTTTTAGACGGTCTCAAGTCATCTGGAATTGCATTATACACCGTATTGAATCTAATAATATAATCTTGAACAGACTCACCAGGATTACGTTTGATGTTTGTATATTCTGAAGTAATCTGCAGCGGATCCTTTTTCATCTCCCATCGATCTAAAAACTGATCCTGAAGTTCTTGCAATGTGTTGATACTTATGGCTTGTAGAGCTCTGAACATTTACGAACTTCTCCTCCAAAATTCTGAGCAAACAATCTCATTGAAACATTTTCTGCATCAACTTCATGCAGATCCAAAAAGTCTGTCATTCGAATGATGTGCTGCTGAGCGGATATACTCTGTGGTGTGCCATCAAATATGGGAATTTTGCTTTGGTAATCAGCAGGCATAGGATCTAAATTGGATGGTAAAGCAAGAGGTGCAAATCTGGCTGCCATGACTCTTGGCGGATTGATGATAATCTGTTGTCTAGGAGAAATAGGAGGACTCGGAGCAGTAGGTGTGCGAGGTATATGCGGTGGAGATGGAGGAGAGATTAATATGGATTGCTGATCAGAAAAATCAGGGTGAACCGGAATGGTAGGTATAAAGGGAGGCTCAGTAGGGATCCGTGAACTAGATGCAAATTCAGATGGTTCAAAAGTTTGCGGATTAGATTCAGTGAATTCAGGAGTGTTGGTATCCACAATGGAGCTTTGCAATTGTCTATCCAAGTAATTCGAAACAAATCTATATTGAAAATCTTTGGTAAACAATGGATCCGGAACTAATCTTGACAACTCAGTTTCAGAAAAATTTACAAACAAGGATGTTTCAAATCGTGCATCAAAAGGAATTTCATCAACATATATAATCTTCACAGTACAGGATGCAGATCTAGATAGCACTCTGGAATTCCCAAAACTCACTTGACTTTCTCTTTCAGAACTTTCTTGACTTCCTTTCCTTCTAAGGATCCTAGGAATTAGATTTGGATTTTCGAATACTGTTGGTGGATCAGGGTCAGGATTCGACCTAGTATTCCTTCTTGAAGCCAGTGTATTGATCTTCTCGGGATAAATTTCAAGGAACACAATCAATTATTTTCAGCCTTTCGACTTCTAGACTCAATCATCCAAAGGGTCTAGAACGAATAAGTATACTGGGGTGATTTACAAATCGAGTGCTGCACTCACAAGCTTACCGGAGATCAACTGAAGCAGCGTTTATCTACTACCGCTTATGCATAGCAAAAGCGTTTCGAAAGCTAACTGGCGTGACTTCAGACTCCGTCTAAGACTCATGGAACAAACACATCAACAAGAAAACCATCAAAGTTCCCCAGTATGGTCGCCACTATGTTAGCGCTCAAATCTACCTCAGGCTGAAATGAAGTAAAAATCAAGGCTACATCAAACCACGCTCAGCCTCGTAGCTAGCCCTACGAGGACAGGAGAGGGCTCTCTCCGGGTCTATCTCGGCGAAAGATCTTCAAAGGGGCTGAGATGACCGATAAGGAATACTAATTTTAGGCTAGTAAATTGATAGAAAAGGGTTTTTAATAAATGATGGGGTTTTCTGGGAAGCATGGGATTAAGAACATCTTGAACAGGGAAATATAATCAAAAACACAGATTATCTCCTGAGGCAAGATAAGCAAGAAATTTAACATCAAATTTGAAATTATATAGAGTGAAAGACCGCTGCGAGGTTGACAAGGGCATAGAAGATGAATCCTTGTCAAACAGAAGAAAACATTAAATATGAACACTTCCTCAAGACAGAGCAAATAAATTGAATTCTGCCTTTCTCACTTAAAAGTATTCATTTAGAAATGAAATGAAACAGAAACACAATAGGCTACATATGAAACAAAGGATGAGACAAATGTTAAATTTCATACCACAGGAATCTCAGGGGTCAGAGCTGCATTTTTTATTAAAATCTCTGTCAAAACTGTACAATGGAAGCTCTGTTTTTCTCCACGCACACCTCTCAGAACTCTCTCCTCCCAATTGATTTACAATGTATAAATAAAACTATGAGAGGTGATAACTGATCGATGAAAGGAAGGAGCAGTTTCACCTAAAATCCTAAAATAGGAAAAGTCTGCTCTTAAAAGAAGCAGCTTTACAATGAATTTGTAGAACCTATAGCTAAACTTTCTGGAGTGCAGCTTGAAGACCCAAAATAGACTAACCAATTCGATTTCTTTGCTGAGATATTTATTTGTATTTAAATTTGGCTTTTGACTTTTATTCTCTCCCATAATGTCACGACAAGTGTCTCTGCTGAAGGCGCGTTTCCATGCTGCCACATATGTTCTTTAGATGAATCGAATGCCCACATATTGCAACGACTGCCACGTTACATTTTCCCTTTGAATGAAGAATAACCTTTTAATAAAAATAGCTTCCATCGCACAATTGCTGCCTTCTGCTTTCCTTCACCAAATGTCAAGCTGCTTCACTCGTTGCAACAACTGTTCAACTACGTTATCATCCCACTGCAGGCTGGGACACCCAATGGCCTTAAGGCTCTCTAACACCATGCAATATTCAACACCTTGCAACTCTTGTAATTCAAAGCAGTCAGTAACATCTAATATTCTTAGATTTGTCAGCTTTGCCAACCCTCGGATGCTTTTCAACATGACATAGTCAGCTAAGTACAACTGATGCAAAGATACCAAAGTTTCAATGCTTGGCAGCTTCTCCAATTTCAACCCTTAATTGACTACATTCACCTTGCCTGCTATGGACAAGTTCTTGCAGCCACTTAATTCCTATATGACCCTGTTTAAACCTATTCATATCTGTCCCAGGAAAAGGATCCAATTTAAAACCTTTTTCTTATTTGACACTATAGCGCATCCTCTGTTCCGCATCTGGTTTATTGGATTCCATATGATAATTTTGTTTCCCATTTCTATGCCAATTTTAGAGGATGCATTCCTTGAAAATAATATTCTTCTGATAGCAAAAATGCTTAAATACAGGTTGGTAATCGAAAAGGGGGAGCAGCATTCACCAAAGCAAGAATCATATACAAAACACTTAACACTAGTTTAAAGCTGCTTCTGTTTCAGCTTTTCGCTCTGTGCAGATTGGACAAATACCCAGGTGGCAGTGTCATTGTCATTTTCATTATGCTTTCTCAGCACGAAATCAATGTCTCTAAACAATGCAGTGCATGAAAGTTCCTTCTGTAAAATGAATTTTAAAACCAGGATCAAAATTAAATGAAGTTCGCAGGCCTTTGTTCTTCATATATGGCTTGAACCATATTTCAATGAGAATCAAAATGATTGAATGAACATGAAAGAAGTGACCATGTTAAGGAAATGGCAGTGATTTAGATCATTTAGTACTTAAACAGCCGCTCCATCTTCCTCAGATTCTGAACCAAAGTACTTCCCAAATTTGTGAAAAGATACAGTCATCACACGGTCTGTATTGTAGAAGGATTCTTCAACTCCATCACCATGATGAATATCAATATCAATATAAAACACACGCTGATGGACCTTTAGCAATTTCAAGATGGCCAAGCACAATATCGTTGACATAACAGACACCCGAATCCTCGCACTTCTTGGCATGATGGAGACCCCCGGACCATTGATGGCAATGCCTGCATCCTTCCTATTGAGTTTAAGGGCTGTCCCAATTGGGCCTCCTGCAGAAGACTGTGCGCCATACACACAAAACTAACGCTCTGCGCAGGAAATTTAACACACTCGGAGTGCACAACAATCTATCCACTAAAGTTTTTGTAACTGCAACAAAGTGATAGATGGGCTTCCCATTTATAAAAACAAAATGGCTCTTCTGATCACGATGCACAAGACCATTTCTTTTCGATTCCTACACATTCGATTCCTTTTTTGTCAGATTCGTAATGTCTACTTTCTTGCATTCTCCTCGGAAAGTAGTAAGGACATATTAATCAGGTTAGTTGTTTGTAATTTTCTCCACTCATCAGATACAACAATGATTGAACAATGCCAAACCAGTTCCATCATGCATCGAAGATTTGTTGTAACCGCAGTCTCTGCATCTGAGCATTCAACGCGCAAGGTGTAGATTATACATCAAACTCCACTATCACGAACAGTACTCTGTGATTTAGGTGGTGGAAAAACATTCCAAAAATGCAGAGTTTCATCCCCTGCACCTGTGACAATTATCTGCCCATCAGGTGAGATGGCAAGCTAAAGGACCCGAAGGGTATGGCCTGTTAGAGTTGCAAGCTTTGACATGGTTGGATATCGCCCATACTATTTCTTGGACAGTTCAGAATTTAGAATCAATTTTTTTTTTGCTTCAACTGTAGCAAATTATCAAGAACTAGTAGCATGGGTGTCACATACTTAAAATCTGGCTGGCCCTCACTTTTTGATACCTGCAGGCAAACGCTGGACAAGATATCCAATAAAACACTAACAAGACCATTGTCAACACCTACTTCACAAGCTGCATTGTCTTCATGTAAAATTAGAGCCAAAACATGAGATATGAGGGACAGCATGCTATCATCCTTTACGTGATCCAAAGTACAATGTTTGAGTTGATCTACAAGAAATAATATAACCTTAGCCTGGAGTAACTTAATGCAAGTGGAAAATATCTCATCAATAGAAGGGGCGCTGAATCATCAGGAGGTGGTCCAACAGCTTGAGTTTGACATAAACTACCTTCAAGACCTGGGACTGTAGTACCTTGGCAAAGATTTCTGAATCTCTTGGAAGAGAAACGGCCCCATTGGGAACAGGCTACACTAGGAGACTTGATGAAAAACTCCCAAAATGCAAGAAGGTGTTGCTAGGTGATCCATCAAAGTTTCAGATCAAAAATTTGAGGCTCAGCATTCCAAACAGATGACTGCCTATGCTGATTCAAAATAAGATCCACATAATGCCTAACAGATCATCAATTCAATGTCACTTGCATGCTCATCCAAATCAATTGTGACACTGCTGGAAGTGGAAACATTGCCATCTTCTTTCTTTATCACTGCCTTTGAATCCTCAATAAGTGAAACTTGCCATAGAGTCTCTCGATGTATCATTCCAATGTCAAGAAGCACGTCCTTGCTATCATTTCCAAACTCTGCCATTAATGCTGCCAACCATCTATTCTCTCTAGTTGCATCATCTAGAAAAATAAAAAATTGTACCACAAACAAGCACCAAAATACTTTATGGTTCAGTCCATTTTCTACAACTAATAAATTAGTTCCCACAGCAGGACCCAACACATTTAATGTAGTTTTGAGATGCCCCCTCAGATAAACACAAAATACCCGTGCAAGTTAAAATAACTCCTTTTGACCCAAATGACTGCAAATGACGAGGGATGAATTTTGGTGAATTTGACTTTGATGGAAGACTGACAAGACGGAGTCTAACATATTGTTTAGGAGAAATTTTGATTTTGTACTACTAAGATGCTTAGGAAAATCTGAAGCAGAGAAAGTCTTTCAGGAAATCCATGATGGACTGGCTGGAGGAAATATGACAGCACACAAAATCCTGCATGCAGGTTACTATTGGCCTACACTTTTCAAATATTCTCATGAATATGAAAGAAAATTCAAAGTGTGTCAAAGTGCATCTAAAGGAAAAAGGAAGCCAGCCTTCCCATTACAGCCATTCAATATCAAACAACCATTTGAACAAGGGGGATTAGATATAATCGGTGACATTGTTCCTAACTCTTCCAAAAAACATAGATATATTCTCACAACTATATATTACTTTAATAAATGGGTGGAAGAAATTCCATTAAAGGTAGCCAACTCTGAATATATCATTGATTTCATCGACCAATATATCATAACTAGTTTTGTCTTACCTACTACTTTAATGTTTGATAAAGAATCTTACTTCTCAGGAACTGCTATGATGGAATTTGCAATCAAAAGAGGTTTTAAACTTAAGTATTTTGTAAATTATTACCCAAAAGGAAATGGTTTAGCAGAGTCTACGAACAAAAACTTTATTACAATAATCAACAGAAATTTTGATCAAAACCAACAAAATTGGTATAAATCATTAATCTTCGCTCTTTCGGCATACGAATAACTCAGAAAACTTCTATTGGCACTTCTCCATTTTATCTTTTCTATGGAAAAGAAGTTGTACTTCCTACGAATGTAGTTATTCCCTCTCTTTCCTTAGTACAGTTTATTGATGAAACTCCTTCTTCTTATTTACAACTTAGACAATGTCAAATTCTTAAATTATAAGAAGAAAGAGAAAAATCTAAACATACTCATGCATATCATCAACAGATAGTAAAAGCCTCATTTGATTCAACTTCTGTTACCCCAAAAAAATTTCAAATTGGTGATCTGGTATTGAAATGGGATAAAGCGCATGACGAAAAAGGTAAACACATGAAGTTTCAAAAACTCTGGCTAGGTCCATTTCAAAGAAATAAGCCCATCAACATTCTTATTGCAAGATCTATTAGGCAAGAGAGATTATTTGCCTGTTAATGGGAAAATTTTGAAAAAATGCTTTTCATAGAAGGTAACCCCTTCTATTCCTTGTATACTAGTGTCTTTTTCTTTTCCTTAGGAAAATAAAAGTTGCTTAGTATAAATTTTTGGCTTTTCAAATAAATATCTTAAATGATCGTTTTTTATTTATCGCTTATAGAAATCATAAATGTTAAGGAAACAATCGAAAGATTTGAAAGACAAATAGATTTTATTTTTACTAAAATATGTAATTTCACTGAAGTTATTTATTAACTGATGAACTCTCATCCTTATATAGCATTATTATTCTGTCATCAATCAAGAAAATAATCCTTAACGTAGTAAAGACTCTTTTACATAAAATAAATCTAAAAATCAAACATTATCATCCTGAATCCTCAAAAGGACCAATGATTCACCCCATCCAGGAAAACTTATTAATTTTTTAAAGAAATTCAAAAAAGATTATAACCAAAAAATCTTAAAAGATAATAAGTCTCATCACGAGCTTGTTTACCATGTTCATAGGGAAAATAGTTGAACTAACATTACCAATACTACCTACCAAAACAGGGTAATGACATGAGATTATATCAAAAGAACAAGGGGTCTCATCAAGATCCAGCTTGATCAGTTTAATTACAACTAGCGAATGGCATTGTCATTATTTGGTTACCAAGCCAAGACAATGGCTTTTATGTAAATAAAAATATGATACAAAAAGAAAAGTTTCAAAAAAGATCAAATGTATAAATTTGGAATTTATTTTTGGAAATTGTAACAAACACTGGATGGGATAATGAATCATTGCTGGCTAAAAGGTAACCCTGCCGAGAGCTTAAATTTCCAATTGGAACAGAGGGTCTACCTGTGATAAAAGAGTAAATATTTATAAAGCTAATTTGTAAGAGCCACTTGCTTTATCTTTTTGAACTGAGTAAAGGCTGATATAGATTCTCATACTTATATCTTTAAAAGAGGGATTCTTATGAATTGTAATCAAGAGAGATTTTATTGATTAGTAAGATATTATTTGTTTGAAATTCATTCCTGCAACTATTTTTATTTCAGAAAAGTTTCCGAAATTTCAAAAAAATTAGTGAGAGAAAGCTGGTTCTCCCAAGTGAATCGCAAATTTTTGTGCTATACAACACCCCCCATATATTTTAATAAATGGGGGCCCTTTAGAAATAATTAGGAAATTCTTTTTCATTTATTTTTAGCTTTAAGTTAAAAAAAAACTTTAGGAAATAAAGTTTCTTTGTACTTTTCCGCTTTATTCCTTGGTGCGCATCACAAACCTCATAACTTACAAACTTAAAAGACTTGAAACCCACTAATTCACGTGGGATGCAAAATGCGCTAAGTTTTTTCCAAAGTTATATTAAAATATTATTTCAAATTCTTTAATCATCGTTATAAATGAAAATCTCATCGCACCTCATTTAACCGATCAAACTTATAAAACAATTCAGTATAAGTTGCAATCATGTAGACCCGACGAGCCAATAAAGTAATAAACAAAAAGCTCGAAAGTCCCATAAAGTGCATCATATTGACTTCATGAATGCACACTTCATAGTTCACAGGACCTAACTGAAGGAAAATTCATTTACCGCATAAAAGTTACGATGTGCGATTTGCGTAGATCACATTTCACAGAATTTATGGGCAACATCATAAATGAAAAATTTATTACTTGTGATATGCGATGAATGGAATTTAATGATTCAAGCATGTGAAATAACTTATGTCATATCAAAATGAAATACAAGATCCAACGTCTTTAAGTTGATCGATCACATTTCACGTGAAGGTGTAAGAGATTTGATTTATAAAGATTATTGATGATTAATAACATTTAATAAAAGTAATGTTTTGATAGATTCGTATCTACTTCGAGCATGTGTTGAAGTGATTGAATGTCGCATTTGTTCAATTCTCTTTTTCTCCCTGTTCTCTATACTTTTAATGTTCGCTCTGTTTTCTTGAAATTAGGAGACCACTTAATGAAGTGAGGAAAATTGAAATGAACAAGAAAGGCAAAGAAATTGACAAAGCATCATCTACCGAAGACTCAGATATGTCTCCCCTATTTTTAGACACCACCGGCAACAAGGATTGCAACATTTCATCATGGGAAGAAATGTATAATCTTTTCGAGGATGAAAAGCCAAGGGTAATAGACAAAGTTTCTTCAGCAGGTGAATTTGTTTCTTCAGACCCGACCTACTTCGACGTTGCATGTTCATTCGTCCTTAAGGTTGTAGTAAGGAAAAAGATTATTCCCTATGCAGACATGGTTAATTGGGTAATCAACCACTTAAGCATAGAATACAAAACATTCAAATATTCAAAAGGCGAGAATATTGGGTCATTCAGGGCAGAAGGCTTACCAGCAATGTACCATCTACCCTCCCCACAGTAGAAATATGACAAGGCTTTTCTTCAAAGCTTCAGAACATAAAATCCAAATATGATGAAAGTCATAAAGGAATGGAAATAAGACGAAGGAAAACTTAAGAGAGATAAACTATGTACATACCCAATTTCCCAAATTCCTTCCCCTTACTATTATGATGCTGGTATGTTGTCCAGATTATATGAAAAACCTAACACCACTAGGATTTCTGTAGATTGGGTCCCATTAATTGACACAGTTGTCAATTATTTAATTCTGATTTGGAAAAATATCCTATCTGATAATTTATCTAGACACATCATGGAGTATAGGAGTAAAAGAAGTTTTTCATCTATAGAAATACCTCCCTTTTACATGAGTGCCTATGTCATGGACGCAATTTGATTTTCTTCTAGTTTTCCTACCATGGGATGGAAATGGACTACCCAAGACCCTACCCCAATCCATATTTATCACAAAGCCCTTTTGGATTGAGACTTCCATTTGCATTTTTATAAAATTTTCCATAGATTCATGTTTCCTATGCACCAGGTGATATTTAAAGAGAAAGCCCCTAGGGTTTCCAAAGAGGCTAGTACATATATTCTTTCTATTTTTAGATGGTTTGTAGAGGAGAGTTTCACAAGTCAGAGTATTTGGGAGTTATACTTCTCCCCGCGTCCTACCATATTATGTTCTTGATAAGTTACTTGCAAGAGAGATAGCATACTAGCTTTTTAATGGTATTTTTAAACATCTTAAAGATGCTAAGAAGGTCGTTTGGCCTAATTTTCCTTTACAGTGTGGTAATTTTTCACTTTTTGATATTGGTTATGCCTCCAAGGAAGTTTCAAAGATTAATCTATTGAATTTGGTAGTAATGCCAAAACGGCCATATGATCCAAATGATGTAATTAAAAACTACATCACTGAGCTCAAAATGAAGCATTTTGTAAAAGAAATAGACAGATTTGATGATTTATTTCAAGGCATGGAAAATTTTGCAGATATAATTAAGTTTGCATCCAGTGAACTCAACCAAGATGATTTGGAAGCCTTCCAAACATACAGAAATAAGAGACTAGAGAGAATTCCTCTTAACTTGTTAACTATTAAAGATGTCAACGGACCTACTCCAAGTATTAGCTTGGATAATAAAGCGAAAGACATGTCCGATGATGAGTCGGAGAAATCAGAGAATCAATCTCACAATTTGGATCATTCTGAAAATGAATCTGAAAACAGAAAGGAAAGCCCAGAAAAGATAATTAATCAATTAATCCAAGAGAATGAGATGCAGGAGAAAAAATGAAGTAATGGAATAGAGTCAACTTCTCAAGAAGTTCAACATATTCAAGACACACTTGATGAGTCAGAAAAGTCCCAACCAAATAATTTGAGTAGTGAATGGGATGAGTTTTCTAAAGCAATAAAAACTCCTAAAAACAATCCCAATACTGATCAAGATACTAGTTTTTAGACACCTGAACATTCCCAAAAGTTAGTGGAAATTGTTAGACCACTGCAACAAGTTCCAGAAACTCACGATCGAGAGATCATTCTGGCTTACCCTACAGAATAGATAGTGTTAAATTTTGAGGAAATTCCTTCGTTGGATATCTTCTACAGACCTAGTCATAAGGTTGTATTCAAGAGAAACAAAAGGATAAGAATTGATGAGACAGTATTAGATCTTACAAATTAATTAGTAGATGTTTTATGGAAGGATCCCCTAGCTGATCCTACTGAACATTTAACCAAACTATCATAGTTTTCATGGGCGTATGCTACTGCTACTCTTGATAAGGCCATTAAGGTTAAATGTTATTGAAGCAGAAAGAATATCGAATACAAGAATTAGAGAGGTTGTTACACCAAGAAAATTCTAACTCCAGTGAGAAAATGAAATTGAAAATGTCCCAATTTCAAAAAGATTTTGAGATTCTTAATTTGCAGCATCGAGCAGAAATCACTAAGAAGCAAACACAACTGGAAGAAAAAATTACCAAATTACGAAACTAGCCATAGTTAGAGAAATTCATAAAGGATGCATTGGATGTAAATGCTAAGTTAAACCAACAACAAGAAGTATTTTTTCAACAAGATTCTATTAGTGGTTGTTATTTTGACTCAAGGAAAATACTCATCCATCAAATAGCTATCCAGAAACTTGAATGTGAGAAGAATGAGAAGAAAATCAATGAACACATTTAATGGCAAGCATCAGAATTAGGCAAGGAAGCTAATCTACTCTAGGTAGATAAGTTTCACAAGGAAATCTTATTCAAAGATTAGGAACCACAGATAAAGAAGGCAGAGAAAGCAGCAGCAAAATCATTCAAGTTGGCAAAGGAAATTAATTAATCTATGTGTGATGAGCTTGTGAAATCAGAACTTATCAAAGATTGCACGTCTGAAGTGCTCTCAGAAGTCAAACAGTTGGAAACACAACGGAAACAAAAGGAAAAAATGCAGGATGAAACACTTAAAAAAGTAAATAAGTTTGATCAAGAAAATTATTGGAATTTTCTGATCAAACCTTATCATCAATACTAGATCCTGCAGTCTTTAACAGATTCGAAAAAAAGATCACATCTAGCACTCTCAAATGTGATATTCAAAGGACAGGTCAGATCACAGATTTCGTAGCCAGCTCATCTCAAGCCCATGCTAGATATTTGTCAACTTGGAGAGGAAATCCAAAAGAAAGATCAAAACTCTTAAAGTCATATTGTTACTTTATTTTCCTATATTGTAGTTAAAGTTAGTCTTACGAGGATGGTTGTTTGAAACCTCCTCTATTTTTTTGTAATAATCTATTTGAAAACATAGTTAGTTTAGTATTTAAACCCCTATGATGAATTTAGAGAAGGGTCCAGAAATTTGTCAAAAACATTTTCAAAGAATGCACTATTGTAAGTTTGTGAGTGCTTTGATGAATTAATGGAACACAGTATATTATCTTTTGACAATTAAAGTTGTTTAACTGATGTTGCACTACTGTACTCTTTAAATTGCTTGAAAGTGAAGAGGAGTAGATCAATTACTGTCAGTTTACATGAGTAGAACTTCGTACATATGGTACTTCTATTCACTTGTATTAAGTATTGCTTTATAGATTGATAGTCATATTTTTATTGAATTATATAATTGAAACATTTTTATAGATGAGTGTTACATGCACTTATGTTCTAATATTTGTCTGTGATTTCTTATTGAATATATAATCACACATATGAATGCGATATATTTTTTACAATTATTCTAATCAAACTATTTTGTTAGAAGAATCATCTTACATCATTTTCATCTCTTTCAACTGTTAAATGATCCTTATTACTAATAGTTGAATGATATCTCTTTAGATCACATAAAGGAAGAAACACCCTGGGTATATAGTAGAATAGATAGTTTAGTTAGATGCATGTGATAGATTAGAATCATTTTCCATTGCATGTTGTATAATCAAAAAATCACCCCAAAACCATCCTTATTGGGAAACTGGTCCCATTATCCCCAGTCGGAGGCACTACACCAAATGGAAAAGGAGTTGCTTTAATTTCCATGTTATCACCAAAATTATACATGATTGGTCGTTGATCCGACAACTTCAGTGTAACTGTTTCAAACCAACCTTGTGACTGAGGCTTAGCCTCCTCAATCTGAGAGGGCTCTCTCAAGGGTTAATGATATGGAATAAAGATATAGATGGCTAACTCTATTTAGTAAATAAACTAGTTGTGATGAATGTGGGTTGAAAATAATATCAGTATGCCATTAGGCTTATGGAGTCAACACTTTCAGTAATTCAGTGAGTTCACTTCACATGGAAGTTGAGGCAAGTCTGAGTCTTTAGTAGTAGGACACACACACACATGAAACATGAAAATACACAGCCAATTCACTCATGAAACATGAAAATACACAACCAATTCACTTTTAAAGGAAGTCCAAGCATCACATGGATGAATTCTGAGCAATATAAATGAAAACCACTATAATTGAGATACATGAAAGGAAAATACACAACCAAATCACTTATAAAGGAAGTCAAATGGTTGAATTCTGAGTAATATAAATGAAAACCATTGTAAGTGAGATACATAAAAGGTAAATATAGAATAGGTAAGCACTAAAAACTCATTCATAATCTCAATTTGGTCAAGTAACACCTCTCTGCATTGCTGAAACAATGAATTTACAATGAGCTGCATTTTTTCCAAAAATATCCAACCCATTGCTAATTCGACCCAATGGCCTTTAATATACCATTTACCACATGAGATGATCTCATATTAGGCTAGATACATCAAATTTATATTAAATATTGACACCTTTCAAAACCATAAAACATCAAATTTATGACAAACAGACACCTATCCTACTTGACAGTCCTATTTCAACTAGGACTCAAACTCTTCATTACTATCTTTAACAACCTTATCCTAACAACCTTATCTATTTGAAATTAAATAATTTTCCAAGTGTATCATCACATATTCGAATTTGGATGATGGGCTTCAGTTCTTCATGACCACATGGCTGACTTCCACAAAAGCAGGAAACCAAACCTTGTTTTTTAGGCATAAGATTCTTTTCCTTCTTTGAACATTCTGACCATCATTTAAACTTTATTTTGTGGTCCTTGCCTGTTGGAGATTATCTTAACATGTCTCATCACTCATCCCAAGCCTCCAAATTTCTAAAAACCACTGCAAAACTTGTTCAAAAGGCTGTAATTTATGGCGCTACGAAAACACAGCAGTTTCGTAGTGCCCTTCGTAGCACTGCCATTTCAGCCTTTTTTCTTCAAAAACTTGGTTCTTACCTTATACAACATTTTAATAATCCTTCAATACATCTTCCATAACAATTACAGCTCTTAAATCATCCTTTAACCCCTTGAAAACTGACCAAAAGGAGCATAAAAGGCAGCTACAGTAGTTTCGTAGCGCTTTTCTTCTTTTTTACACTAGATGCGCTACGAAACTGCTGAGTATACAGTTTTGTCAAAAATTTTGCCAAGTGAAAAGTATTATTGCCCCAAAACTCAAAATATTACTTATCTTGTCATCTAAAAACCATAGCAACCATATACTGACTTCATTTTAGCTTTTCTGAGGCATTTATTCTTCATTTGCAATAGGTTGGCCTATTGGTTTTCCTATTTTTTCCCAAAAAATAGGTCTTGGGACAGAGCATATATCTCCTACTCCATGATGTATTTTGAGAAACTGAAGGATTTTTTGGTAGGCCATTATTTCTTTAATAAAAACCTCTCTTGGGTTTTTGAAACATATCTCCTACTGTCCAAAAACTACCTTTGAAAAACATGTGTAAAACAGGAAAACTCTGTTTCTGAAAATAGGGCTTCAAAGAAAGCCTTGTATCTCCCAATTGATAACACCTACGACAAACGTGAGAGAGGTTATTTTTATTTGATATGTTTTTGAAAATAACCTCTCTCAGGTTCTTAAAATACCTTTATTTTTCTTAGAAACCTCCTTTAAAGTTTACTGCTCAAAACCAAAAAACGGAGTTTTGCTTCATATTGCGCTACAAAAAGACAGCGCTTTCGTAGTGCAAAACGACTTTTTTCAATGGGTGGCACTATGAAAGTAAGGTTTTTTGTCTAATTGGACATTTTTGATGAAAAAAATTAGGAAATGAAATTAATGATGAAATGATGAATGAATTGACATGAAAAACCTTTAAATTGAATTTATTTAACACTCAGGAAGGTTCAAACCTAAAAATCTAATACTCCCTCTTGGTCAAATTCAAGAAATGACTCCTAAGACCCTATTTTGACCCATGATCATAAAAAAACTTGACACAATGATGTTTGAAAATTTTTTGGGTGATAACAGTCCAGACCGGGTGGTTTTCCCCCATGTTTTGGCAGCGGAATTTCGAGGCCTCAACAACTCCTCCCACTGGTTACTCTTCTACTCATGTGGAGCATGCCTCGATGCCTCCTGCATCGTTGCATGATATCACATGGTGCTCATTATTCATGTTGACAGGTCACTCTTGTGTCATGCCACGATGTGTTCAAGGGAAGTCTCATCCTGTGTCGACCATCTGCAGTAGCTTGTGGACCTTTTGATTGAGTCATCCCTGTGTCAATCGTACTTCATCACTTCAAGACTTAATCCATACATCACATCATCCTGGTATATTCCATTTCGATTGATGGGGGATACATTAAGGCCCTCCTTTGATGAATCTTCTCCTGTTAACTTCAGCTCATTATCCAGGAGCTTGATCTAGGAACAAGTAGTACCTTAGAGCTTGCAGTACTTAGTGGAAGGCTTCCTCGCGATTGACAGTGGGTTTACATCATTAGATCTTGATTGGTTGAGTTCACTAGTGTTAGATGTTAGCTAATTTATTCACACTTAGTGGACTATACTAGGTATCTTGGGGTCCATTTTCTTCATTGGTGGATTCCCTCACATTTTTTAGTGGTTTACCTCATTTTCTCGTAATTAGGCGGTCTCTACCATTGCTTGACTTCAATTCATCTATTCGCATGTGTAGATTCATACCATCGAGGTTATGTATAAGACCCTAGGTTAGGGAGATCTCACTCTTATATTCCACCCTTCCTAGGCTAAGTTGAATTTATGTATCATTTATGTACTTTGATGGATATCTGGGAAAATTCTTTGTCTGTCATGTGTCCATAGTCCTACTGATGTATACTATGACATAGATCCATGATTGTATTTCTTAATGGCTATGCCCTTTTCATTGAGTCACATGGATCCACTTTGTATGTCTGTCGTGGCCATGTCTTAGTCCTTTATATCATGGATCCGAAGTGTATGTTCGACGGCCATGTTCATTATTTTCTTATGACCGAGCATGGGTATTCCCATCTTGAGGATTTGATCATGAAAGATGATACCTTAGCTTCAGTGTTTTGTGATCCGCGTTCTTGGCTCTGTTTCTGCGCTGCCACTTTGACCTTTGATTTTGATCATAATGTATTTTGGTCATCAACTTCTCATTCTAACCTCATACATTAGAGGGAATATGTTATAACCCTATTTTCCACTCCATTATAGTGAGAGAAGCCAAATATAACCTTACCTAATTTTTTTGGCTAAAATGCATCCCTTTTAACCTTTTCTTTTACTCGTGTGAGATTTATCCCATGAAAAAAGGGTGAAATTACAAAATTGAGAAATTTCTCATAGTTATTTTTCCAAAATATTATAATTGTGAGATAATAATTATTTCATAATTGAGATAATTGAGAAAAAACTGATAATTGTGAAAACAATTTATAGAGTTTCGCATTCCAAAGGACATCTACTTGGCCCGCTTGTGTATGATCTGGCTAGGGTCCATTATTTTAGAAGTTTCCTAATTTCTCAAGCCCCTGGGTGTTTAGATATATTCTCCCAAATGATGGAATGAGCCTATATAATCTCACCAAGAGGAGAGAGTATCCAAACTATAGGGCGAGAGATTTGCCATTTTTGGGAGAGTTAGTTTTTGGAGATCCATACTTCTGTTGCACTGAGATCTTGATCCTTTGTTGCTATCTAACTATCACATTGTGATATTATTAGGTCTTAGTTTCTATGTGATTTATCTTCATAATCATCCATCACATCTAGTGGGTAAAATCTGTCAGATCGCAAAGAGGAGACGTTGGATCAAAGGTATAGATGTGTTGTATCATGTTTTTTAGATTAATGAAGATCTATGTTCTCTACCTTACTTGATTTTGTTTCAGATTTTTTTATCGTTTTATCATTATATCATTTTTTATCTAACGATATTCCAAGGAATATCACTTGTCATCCTAGAATGTTTTTTATTGTGTGTAGATATTGAGATCGCAAGCAGATCAAGTAGATTTCTCATGTGGAGTGCAAGGATTCTACTTCAAACTCAATATTTGTCCCCAAAATGTGAGGAGGAAAGATACTCTTCTCTTCCTCATAACATAGATCAAATTGCACGTTTATTGTGAATCATGTGGGATTGGGGATCTTGTATATCTTATTAGTTGTGCTTTTGGGTTTTATTGAAATTAATTTCTTAATTTTTTAGGTTTTTTTCTTCAGAAATTGCTAATATATTGGATCGATTGCTTTTGTTGCTAATAGTTGTTGATATTTGTCAGATTTGAGCCATTTCTTATTCCTTGGTCAGGATTTCCATTAATTGTGTTCTTCAAGGTTCCCTTGAAGGATTCTTTGTGTGATTTTGTTGATGACTTATGTTCTCATCTATAGATCTTAGTTTTAGATCTATTTATATGTGTTTTATGACTGCTTAGATCTTTTTCATATCTCGCTTTTAGTTCTTTGTGTCCTTGTTCACTTTTTTCACTTGTTTTTGAGCGATCCCTTTGATTTTTTTGTCATTGTGTCACAAACGGTGGTGTTGTGACTGACTGTGCAGTTGTCATCTGAAAATTTTATTTTGAGTGTGTTTTTTCATATTGTATCACCTTCATTAGATATTTTTTAAGTCTTCTTGCCTCTAGGGTCTGGTTTAGTCCTTTGTAGAACATTTGCCCTGGTTGAGCCATTGTACTATAGCCCTAGCTTGATTGGAATTTTCTTCTTTTACTTTCACTTTGGCTTTTAGTTTGATTAATTAATATGTTCATTGATCACTCTGCTTTGAATTATATGGTCAACAAGCCTGTGTTGGGGGGGAAGATTTGTAGATGGCTATTATTATTTCGGGAGTATGATTTTGAGGTGATTTTAAAACTAGGGAGATTGAATGCAAGTCCATACCATTTATCGTGCATTGAAATTGGAGAGGAGACAACTAGTTTGGAGGATAGATTACCAGACACGCAGCTATTTTCCTTTAAATTATTCTATGCAGATATTATCCACATTTTTACTACTGGTAGCATGCCTACAGAGTATACAATTAAGTAGAAGAAATAATTGGTCTTATGCATAGCAGACTTTACTTTGATTGATGGCCAGTTATATAAGATGAGAGCTGATGAGGTATTGAGGTGCTATGTGTCGGAGTTTGAAAGACAAAGCATCTTAGTAGAAGCACATGCAGGGGTTGTGGGAGGTCACTATGCAGGAAAACCAACTACGCCTAAAATTTTGAGGGTTGGTTTGTGATGGCCTACAGTGCACAATGATGCAAAAGAGTATTTTCGCACTTGTGATGGCTGTCAAAGAATGGGGAAACCCTCGTGCAGATATGAAATTCCATTGTAACCACAAATGAATTTGTAGGCTTTTGATAAATGTCCCATTGACTTTCTAGGACCAAGAAACCCTCCCGGGAAGAAGACTGGTGCGCACTATATCATTACTGCGGAAGATTATTTGACCAGGTGGTCTGAAGCTCAGCCTGTGAAATATTGCATCACAAAGACAGATGCGCACTTCATTTTTGAGAATATATTGACAAGGTATGGGTGTCCTAAAATCTTGATGAGTGACCAGGGTACACACTTTGTGAATGATACCATGCAAGCCTTGACTATGGATTTTAAGATGCACATTCAGAAGAGTACACCATATCATCCACAAGAAAATGGCACGGTAGAAGCCTTTAATAAGATTTTGTAGAATTCACTCACAAAGCTTTACAATGCTAATTAGAACAATTGGTATGTGCGCATACTTGTGGTTCTATGGGAATATAGAACTACATGTAAGAAATTGATAGGATAAACCCCTTTCAGGTTAGTTTATGGACAAGAACTTGTTATGTCAATGGATTACATCATCCCTAGTCTGTGAATTGTAGCGTCGGGTAACTAACATGGATGATCAATATAGTATGGCAGAGTGATTGTCACAGCTAGTTGCTTTGAAGGAGGACAGATTCATTTTTGGGTTCCACCAACAGGTGCAAAACACGAGTGAAAAATATTGGCATGATAGGCACATTAGACAAAATATTTTTAAGGGGGATGATTTAGTTCTGCTATATGATAGTAAGTTTGCACGCCACCCAGGAAAGTTAAAAATGCATTGGCTTGGACCTTATGTTGTCAAGGAGATTATGGAAGGAGGTGCAGTATGTTTGGTTACCTTAAGTGGTGAAGTCCTTCCTGAATACATGAATAGAAGTTGGTTGAAGCCATACAGGGATGATCCCATCCCTATGCACGCCAAATGACTATATGGTTGGAGAAGTGTCTTAGTGCCTCGAACAATTGTGAGAGGGTGCGGGACCATAAATAAGTTTTTCAAGTATTGGAGAAGTATGCTTATGTGACAAATCTTGAGAAAGCAAATGTATCTGTGACAACCGCGCCGAGACTGCACCAGGAGGTTGAGACAGTTGCAGATGAGACAAAAACTAGTCGTTGTGATAGTTATTACCATTTGGAGGAGCGGCTAACCTGCATTTATGGAGGATATTATGCCAGATTTGGAGTCTTTTTAGAATTTATGAGGTTGCATCAATGGAAATCAGGCCATTTAGGCCATGCCATTACTATAAATATGGCAGGAAGGGTCACATTATTTCTCTTTTCTTTCTAAGAGATATGCTTTTTCCAAGATATTTGTGTCTATTTCTCTCATTGGTAGTTGCACTCAAGGTCTCACGATCGTAAATCACCACAGTCCGAGTAGAAATTGAGCAGAAGATCGTTCATTTGTAGATGAAGTTGCAACCTAATACGCCTCCGAAATTTTGCACACAATGTGCCAAGGTAGTTCAGGAATCAACTGCTAGCATCATAACTACTGTATATTCTTGCATCGAATTGCTAGATGATGCCATGGAAATTTGGACCTCTATCCAAGATGACCCTATCACACAGTAGCTGAAGATGGATCTACGGTCCAAGGAACATCAATTTAACGATATTCGGGTTGTTGCGCCAACCCTGATGCTTGCACAACGGTTGGTTCATTTATAGGAAAGTCGAGCCATAGAGGAGGATATTGACACACTGCATCGACGAGAGAATTTCCTCGACAACCATATGTAGCCTTGGGCTGAGGAAGCCTTGCAGCTATCCCAAACCATAGATGGTGCCCTCAGAAGTCTGTAGCAGACCCAGAGAATTATCATCTTGGTAGTCGAGGGGCCAACCATAGAAAAACTACTGGAGGAACCACAGAATTCTACAAATTATATCGCAGAAGCCATTCAGCTACTAAAGACTTCTATTCAGGCATTGAAGGACAAGATGCAGGAACTAGGACCAAAGCGACTCCAGACGAGTCACTAGATTGTGTTGGGGGCCTCTTAGGATGGGGTCCCCTAAGGGCAAGTTTTTGCATAATTTTGGGGTCAAATTTTGTTGAAACGCGTTGCATGCAGAAGTTAGAGGGATTTGGGGCAGGCCAAAGCTCCTTTCTCATTATAATAGGTAAAAAGGGAAACTATGGCTTGAGACCATGGTATGTGTGCATCAAAGTCTTATAAATATGTAAGCATCGAGTCGAGTAAGGACATAAATTAATCGATAGATAGATAGATAGATTTTTATGTAATTTAATGTGTTGATCTAAGATTTGTGTGATTGGTTTGGGTAGAAAGGCTCATATTGGTTGTGTGCGTGAAGACCTAGTCCTCATCTATGTGCAAGGACTTTGTTGTTGTGTGTGCAGATGAAAAAGGATTGTACTAACTTGAAGATCCATTAATAAAGAAGAAGTTTTGGCAAACTCTGTTGCAAAATATATATGTTATACATGATTATGTTTCTTATCAGTTAATCTGTTTCTCTTGAATGTGTATTTATCTGAGTTAATTATCTATGGAAAATATATGTATTCATCCAAGGATTACTTTTGTGTTAAGAGTTTTTACTGCAAAAACTATTTGTATGATTGCACAAGTGCGGTTTCTGCTCTGACAAGTTATATCTGACTGAATTATAATATGTTTACGCCTATATTTTAATGGTTTCATCTATGCTTAGATATGGTCTCTGCAAAGTTTCACGTAGGATAATAAGCATTAACTCTGATATGCAAGATTAAAGCACACATAAAACACTCCCTCAGGGTACGGAAAATTGGTTCTAGCACCCCCCCATACTGCTTCGGGTGAGACTTTTGTCTGTGCAAGCAAATCATTGTTGAAAGAGCCAGTAGTTGGAAGCATTTGTTGGTTGCGCAGAACACTTTGAACCTAGGTTAGGACCCCTCAATCCAACAACAGTTGAAATGTATTATTAATTATTCCAACATATTAGGTTTGCATCACTTTAAGGGATTTCATTCTTGGGTTAAGACTTCAGGCTAAATTCATAAATCACTGTAAAAATTTGAGCATGATGTATAAATATTTAATTAAATTGATGTCCTAGAACTGACCTCTTTACACCCAAGGGTTGTCTCTAGGAGCTACAACAACTTTAATGATCAATACAAAGAGGAATATTAAAAGATGAGGACTTTAATGGTACATTTCAAGAGCTACAAGGAAAATTTCATGAAGATAAAGGACAGAACAATGCTGACTACATTCTCTAAGGTATATTGCACTACAAGATAGATAAGCTTTGTGTGACTCACATTGGAGAGGAATTTTGCGACTTTCCCTGAGATTTTGCAAGTCGACAAACTGATGGATAGATCCTCATTGTGTACATCTCAATATAGTGATATGAGTTCACTTGAGACACTCTCGCACTGTTAAAGGTTAGACCGTGACCTAAGGTACAATTCAGAGTGCTAGATTGAGGGATTAGCTACCCCTCACTATCCAAGCCATGACTAATATTGTATGGGTGCATAGATACCACAACTCTAGTAGGTTGGCTAACATGCATGTGATGAGGCCATTTGAGTAGCCATAGGATGGTCATCTTGGATTGAAGTGATGTTATAACACCCATATTATGATATGGTGGTCCTCCAAATGCAGTGTTGTTATAATACCATCAAGTAGGTTGGCTAACATGCATGTGATGAGGCAATTTGAGTAGTCATAGGATGGTCATCCTCGATTAGAGTAATGTTATAATACCTAGATGATGATATGGTATTCCTCTAGATGGAATGATGTTATAACACCATGGTCCTCCTAATTGGAGTTGATGATAGGTGGTCCTCCTATATTGGAGTGATGTTATAACACCCATATGATGATATGGTGGTCCTTCATATGGAATGTTGTTATAATACCATGGTCCTCCTTGCTGGAGTTGACAATATATGGTCCTCCTGAACTGGAGCGGTGTTATAAGTAACCAACACCTACATAATGATATGGTGGTCCTCCATATGGATTGATGTTATAACACCATGGTCCTCCAGAGTGGAGTTGATGATAGGTGTTCTTCCATATTGGTGTGATTTTATAACACCTAGATATCTTGTTGACATGAGGGGTCCTGACCCAAGTTTGGATTTATTGCGCAACCAAAAAACCCTTCAACTATTGGCCCTTTTGGAAATGACCTGCTTGCAAAAATCAAAGTCTCACCCGAAGCAGTATGGGGAGGTGTCGGAACTAGATTTCTGCACCTTGAGGAATAATTTGATGTGGTGGCCCTAAATAGACTTATAACAGAACTCAGAACAGATCATAAGTAGATGATCGCATAAACAGATCAATAAACTATCATATCAACTTGTCGCATATCAACTTGTCGCATATATATATAATCAAAATGAAAAGATCAAATTTTTTCTCTAAATTTCTGAAAAGGGATGATTTTTATCAATTTTGGGACCTTATGGTATGTTTGTATCCTAAGTCCCTGACCATGTTTCATATCCTTTTACCCCGCCCCTTTTTTATTCCTATTATCCTAAGTTTCATTTTACCTCCCTTGACTCTCATACCTCGACCCCACCAATCACATCATCACATTACAAACCCTTTTCATTTTATTTTCCTTTAAAAAAACATTAAAATTCATCCTTTTCTGCTTTTCCACTTTATATTTATACTTTACCTTTTTCACCACTATATCATTGTTTTACCTCCTCTTTCCCAATTTCCCCGATTGCGATTGAAGTGGGGTCATTCCTCCCTGACACACCACCCTCTCCCCCACCATCCATGGCACATCGCATAAAATACCACTTCACAGATTTCGCATCACAACAAAACATTAAAATTTGCGATCACTAATTTGCGATATATGCATTGCGCATTTTATAACTTATCGTTAAGAGCCTACAATGTATTTTATTTAACTTGCGATGCGCTTGGCCCCGTCGTAATACTCCACTCAGCATTATATGTTGTTCCTTTTCTACCATTCACATTTCATTTGCCACTTTATAAAATACATTGTAGGCTCTTAACGATGCGCTTGGCCCCGTCGTAATACTCCACTCAGCATTATATGTTGTTCCTTTTCTACCATTCACATTTCATTCGCCACTTTATAAACTCCCCTGATGCAATGGGCTCCATCTCTATCTTGCCACATCATCCTCCGACAGCGCAAATCACACTTCGCTAGTTTTTGTGTTTACCACATTTCCCTAAACTCTAAATTCTTCGATATGTGGTAAACCATAACTATTTCTATGTGTGATGTGGGCGGGTCCCAATCGCATGTCGCACTACACAACATTTAGCATTTAACCCCCGCACTCATAACAAAACCTAAGATTTGCGATTTGCGATGCGGTCAGTCCCACCTTACCTGCCACATCATTTCCTTCTCCCCACACTTCGCATATTTTAGTGTTTACCTCCGCTGCTTATAACAAAACCTTCCTATTTTCGATTTCAATGCAGTTGGGTCCCACCTTTCATGCCACGTCACCTCCCTCTTCACATCGCATCGTCGATTCCTTTTCTCTTATCATAAAGTGTAAATATTACGATGTGTGATATTTCTATGGATGCGATAAAGTTCATAACTAAAGTCTACATAATTTCAAGTCCAAGTAATGGGATTTCACATTGTTTTGTTTAGAAAAAGGGTTAAAACACAGCATAAAGGACTTATGGTGGAAATAAGCCTCAACAAGGTGTGAAATTAAAGGAGGTCGAGTCAGGAAAAGGGCATTCATGTAGAACTGTTATGGTATACCAGCAGAAAAGGAAAAGGCAGTAGAACACATCAGCACTGTCACCAATCAATGAAAAGTGGCCAACACTGCACTAGATTTAATTACTCAATGTCATTTTTCTGCAAAATAGAGCTAGATGTCAGAGCCACCATTGGTTGCCTCTTCATGACCATCATAGCCACCTCCAAAATTATTTTTTGATATTATGTAGAGCCATTGAAGCATTTGGATCCATGAAGATTTTCCCAAAATTAATTGTACAAGAAGTTTCTTTGTCAGAGATCTTATTTTGGGCCTTGCATGGTCACACTTGTCCATTTTCTGTTAAATTGTAAACATTGAAAGGTTGTTGAGTAAGGTAGGGCAACCAACTTAGTCTTTAGTTAAATATACTTGAATTTTCATTATCAAGGGTTGGACCTTGTTAGATTCTGTGTTATAGAAGATCATTGCATTGGAGCACTGTCACTGTTTGAGCTAGGCATCAACAATAAGAGATCGTTCACAGGATTCTTGAGCTATGTTAATGGTGATTTTTTTCCTCTGTTTTAATGTTTTTCCTCTGTCTTTTCATGTTGTGCATCAATTTATTTGATTGAAAAATAGAAAATTTTGATTAAGATTTACTGTGAGAGAACCTTAATTATGTTTGTGCTTTTTATCTTAATGTTTTATTCTGAAGTATAGTTAAAGAATTCTTAATTTCTCTTTAGCTATTTCTGAACCCACTACTTTCTCCCATCTCATATTCACACTACCATTAAGATCCAATCTGCATAGTTATCTTACCCTGTGAATTCCCTTGAAAAGTCAATGCACAATTCAGCCTTTATGAATCCATAGCCCAATGGATTATGTTTCATAGCTCTATCTGTCCAACCACACAATCAATCAAACAAACAGCCCTCATAATTTCTATAACTAGCCTAATATCAACACTTATAATTATCAAGTTAAATCATAAAATAGAGAGAGCCCTCTCTGAGTCTAGGAAGGCTAGGTCCTGGACTCCAAAGTGGTTTGATGTTTTCCTTTATTGTTTGTTCTTTCCAATATTATAAATCACGGAGGGATAACACCTTCATCACTGCTCTTAAGGCTTGATATTCTTCTGTTGAGATACTTCATTAGCTGCAACTATCAATCTTCAATCTTTCTTTAACATGCAAAATTCAAATCAAAATTAAATAAAACAATGCTCGCATGATTTCACAAGCAGTCTCCATCCACTCTTCACATTTGAGTGAATCTCCATTATCTACAAGAAAACAACCATCGTTGTGCTTTCTTTATGCTTCTGCAATCTCTTCTTAAGAGTATCACTTACTCCCATCTTCTACCATGCCTTCTGCTTGTCAGATTTAGAATCTGATCTCCTCTTTCTGCAATATCTCTGTCAATTTTATGCAAAGCACATTTTCTTTACTAATCTCCTCTTTCTTCCACAATCAGACTTGCATTCTTCACAATTCTTCTTTAATTAAAAATAACTTCCACCAACCTCTGACTTTAACCTTCAAAAAAGCTTTAACCTAGCTCTAATACCAAAAATGACGCAACAAAAACTACATCTTCATAAATCTCATGTTCTGATACCAAATGATGGCAGGGCTTACAGAATTAAGCCCACTATTTACCCACATTAACATTATGGAGTCATTCTTCCTCCATTATTCACCCATCACATGGTTTTATCTACTTCTCCATGAGTTTTATTCTTAAACTATTTAACATAGAACCCACATTAACCTTTTATGCATATGCATGCGGAAGCTTAATAATAAGTGGTTCTATCGGCTTTGATTCTAAACTCAATTAACCATACAACAACACTTTTACCTTCATAATATTCCACTTACCTTTCTATTTTCCCTTCGTCCATGACAACAACACGTCACCCAATGAACCTCTCAACACATGGCTTTAATTATTCCTCTGTTGTATCACCGATCCCATATCGCATCGCAACTTTTAAACCATATCGCATTCCCTAAACTTAGTGTAATATCATTAATCTACCGATTTCGAAAATTGGAAAACATAACATACTTTGGCACTTCGCACATTTACCTCATCAGCACTTCGCACATTTACCTCATTGACACTTTGCACATTTAAATCCCATCACACTTCGGCAAATCAAAAACTTATCTCATTGCACTTCTCAACATTTAACTTCACCGTTAACTGTTATACCATATTGCATGCGATGTGCGATATGTGCATCGATCCTCAGCTCGACACGTGTCCACTGCGGCACTTTAACTATTTAATTTGCGATGAGATATGAACCGTCGAATCTTCAATCTGATCTTTTTTTATTTAATCAGAACCGTCCATTCTCTCCTTTGGGATTCTTTTAAGGATTTTGGCTGCCTTAATATTTTCTCTACTTTCGACTGTCTTCGCTTGTAACTTCATCTTCTCTACTCGCTACTCCTTGCTTATATTTATTTTGTTTTTTTATTCACTCTGACTTGGAATTATCACACTTGCTTCATGCCTTACTCACCATTTCAAGCCAGAATACAAAAAACCATTCTGTATTACTTCTCCGAATCCATAATTCAGTTTTATTTATTTATCAACCTGCACTCACATCCACTTTCTCCAAACTAGAATCATATGTGATTCTACCTAGCCATTAAGTCCTTTATCACTCAGAAAGATTCATTCATTCATCAAAATTAAATCCACAGTAAATTGTTACACAAAATCAGATTTTTTCTCTTACGGATCACCCAGCACGTAAAAGAGAAATAAAAATACACAGTCACAATGAATTCTCAATTTTCATTAATCAATAAATTTTACAGATACAAATAAAACCTGCTTACAGTATGTATTTGGCTTGATGTGCCTTTTACATGGCCTTTTATCTTCTACATAACCCTCTCTATTCTCAGATTTCTATCTCTACTCTATCTCTTGGCCTATTTTCTTCGTTAAGATTGGCCTCTTGCATAATATTCTTTGTTTAGATTGGCCTCTCCTCTCTTACCTGATTTTCATGATTTTAATTGTCTATCTCTCTTCCTTCAAGCTTACAATTGAATTTATAATTACAACAGAGCTTATCCCGCTCTCACAATCAACTCCTATGACTTTGCAACAAACTCTATTAAAAGAAAATCATTCTTATCCCTAATTTATGACCTATCTAATATCTGATCATAAATAGAAAATATCCTCTCTAAATATCCCATTTTTATATGGATATGTTTACAAAAGTCAACTAAGATATTCCCTACCTATGCTTTTCTAAGAATTAAACATTTTAAAAGAGAATTTTACAATATTTACAACTTTACCCCTCCTTGGGCGAATAACAAAACCTTGGTCTAATCAAAAAATTAAAATTTAACTTGAGAGTTAATCCTCCTGCATCATTTTTATAAGCAAGGAGACAATTTAAGGGATTGAGCCTAAGGAATACCCCATTTCCTATTGATATTCAAGGGGAATGGGGCAAAGATTTTTCACAAGAATGGGTTACTGAACAAATTCAAAATAAAATAGAATATGCAGGTATAGATTCAATCATAATAGAAGATGAAATCAACATGTCTAGAGGATGTGAAATAAAGGTACAATTGAAATTTTACAGAATGTTGTTTCCTTACAGTTTTGACACTATTAACTATTTTAATATTCATCATTATATTTTTTTTAACCAAAGTAAATGGTATTTCATGGGAAAGGAAATATGCAACAATGTGGACATATGGTCAACATTATCGTGTAGAATGTGTATATGTAAAGAGAATATCCTTTGATTTTGGCATCATGGTTGACATCAAGCAATCTAATCGGTCAAGCTCAAAAGATAAGAATATTATTGAAGGGAATCTACAATATGTTGGGAAAATACAAGAAATTATTAAGTTGGATTACCACTCTTTTAAATGTTGAATTTTAAGTGTAGATGGTATGAAACATTTGAGAGGATGGGAATACATAATACCCATAGTGGAGTGTTTTCTATAGATTCCTCAAAGTTCCTACCGGAGGATAAGGAGCCTTGTGTTCTACCAATTCATTGTGAGCGTATATTTCTTTAACTCAAAGAAAAATTGGTGGTGATCAATAATATATTAATACAGTGTTTATTGCAAATATATACATGTGTTTAGTAATCAATAAAAAAAAGTATAAGATATGTCTAATATATGTATGTACTCATTCATGTGTAGGTATATTTCTATGAATATATTATGGACCCAAAATTGATATTTGTCATACATTATGATCCAATATTAAGGCATTTATTTAATGATGCATTCATGGATACTAAGTAAAAAAAATATGGCCAAAAAAATGAGAGAGAGGAATTAGATAACATCGAATAAATTGACATCCATAATGATGTTGAAGACAGTTATGTTCAAGCACAAGAAGACAACAATATAAAGTTAGATGATGTTATGGAAGACAACAATATAGATGTATAGAAAATGATGATCCAAATACATATAGTAACAATATGGATGGTCTACAATCAGATTTCAATGATGATGAAGATGATGCAGGTTAAGATGAGGATGATGATAATATTAACTACTTGAAAGATCATATGAATATTGACAATGATACAATGGATGACATTGTTGCAAACAATGATGTTAATGATCAAGACTTCTAAATTTTCAGAATTATTTGTAATCCATGTTTAAAAAATGATGATTCTTATGGCCTAAAATTTGAAATTCTTTAGTATTATTTGTGTCAATACAAATTACGTATCGCAATATCATTAAAGTGTTCAAGATATGGTATGAATTGTTGGCAGAAAAAAATAGGATTACTTGAATGCTTCTTCCATTCATTTTGTATCAACATGTGTTCCTGAAGACATAAAAGTTAATAAAATATTAATGCATGCATCACACAATGATTTGAATAAGAAAATTTGTTAACTTTATTATTTTTATATTGTTTGAATTATAATGTTGGTCGACACAATTTTTTATTATGTTTTATTAAGAACTAAATATAAAATAATTAAACAAAATAAAAGATTTTAATCACCTAGAATTAGATGAAAATTTAATCAATTAAAGCTCAATTTTAGTTTCCTATTTCATATCAAAACATGAATATTCAATCTCAATAATATATTTTAAATTAACAAATATAACAATGCAAATAAATATTTAATTAAAAAAAATATTAAAAATTACATCACATGTTGTAAAATAAACTTTATAATAAGAAAATAATTATAAATTTATAAAAATTTGACATTAACCAATAATAACTAGGCCCTTACCCTTTAAAACCCCTCAGCCCTAATGCCTAAACACTTGATTGTTAATCCAATAGCCCCTAATCCCTAATCCTTGAACCCTTAATACCTAATCCATTAATCCATAATCCCAAAACAAAAAATCCAAAAATCCCCTAACGCCTAAGTCGTTGACCCTTAAATCCTCATCCCTAATTGTTAAACTCTTAAGCCCTAAACATGTGATCCCTAATAACTTAACACAAAATACCTAAACCACTTAACCCCTAATCCATTGAACCTTAAACCATTAAGCTCTATTTCTTGAACCCTGAAGCCCTAAACCCGTAAGGCCTAAACCCGTAATCCCTAATTCCTTAACAAAAAATCCCTAAATGACCTAACCCCTAAGTCACTAAATCTGTTTTCACTCATAATTTTACCTGACTGTGAAAGGAAAATCCTAAATTAACCTCAAACCAGTATTTCAGATTAGAAACTGGCCTTTCCAATCCAAAGAGGGATCTCTCTATGAGTATGTTAGCATGTCTCCAGTGGTAAAATATTTCACTAGAACAGGAGGTAAAAATTTGGTAGGGAAGAGAAGATAAAACCATTGGGCATGGAGTCAAGGGGTCTGAAAATTAATCAAGAGGTCTCTAGGATGTTGGTGGTATGGACAAAGAAATTACAGAGGCAAGGTAGGTGGTATTTCCTTAGGAAAATTTATCATTGAGTATGGTGGTGTAATAAAAAAAACAACCCATCAATATTGAGCATTAGAGATTAATTCTGAAATTATTTTAGAAGGAAAATAGTGAAAGTATGAGATTATGATGAAAACAAATCATCAAAGATGAATTCTAAATCACTTTCTTACATTCAAACATTGAATATAACACATCAAATGAAATAATGAAAGGAAATAATCACTAAAGAACATAGGCTAGAAAATACCAACACATGAATCTTTGGTTTCAATTGCTCAAGAACTTCTAATCTTGAAAAACTTTAATTAATTTCAGAAAACATATATATACACACTGTATTCTTTATTTTTTCAAAATCCCAACCTTTTCTTCATCATGATGAGAGAATTTATACAAAAATTTACAAAATAATCAATTCTACAATATTTGGGGGAAAACCCCAATATTAGCAACAAAATAAGATAAATTTGCAATATATTGCAGAAATTATGGGATTCTCTATGAGTCATGATCAGTTGAAGAAGAAGATTCCTCCAATTCAGTCCATTTCTTGCTAAATGAAGTTATCCTCTTCCATATGGTTTTTGATGGAATGATGTTGCTAGTGTAACAACCCCGAGTTAATGTTTCATGTAATAAAGGATAATAAAGGAAAAATCAAACCAAGGCCATGGGACATGCATTCCAAGCTGAATGTTGGGAAAAAATTTTAGTGGGAATCAATTGTGGTTAATAATGGATACAGAAACTGGCAAAGGAAAATAGGCAATAATTGGCATTTAATTAAGAAAATAAAAGAAAATAGGAGAAAAGAAATGTGAAGAGACACAATTTTTTATATAAGGGACATTTGATGAAAAATGAAGGAAAATGAAGAAAAATGGGACATTAATGATAAAAAGGTATCAGAGAAAAATTTCACAACTTTTTCAATTTAGTTTTTGGCTCATTTACACTCTTGCACCCTTAGAGAATGCTTGGAGCACTTTGGCATTCACTTGGATTTGGAGAAAGGAAAGCAAGCAAGAAAATGGATGAAAAGGACAAGAAAATGAAAGCGAATGAAGGTAAGGATAAGGGTGGATCACATTAGGGGAATTGGTCTTAAATGGGCCTCTTAAGGAAATTATAAAATAATAGTGGAAATAATAAAATAATATTATATTACATCATAAAATTTTAGGGGGGAAAAAGAAAAAACTACTTTTTTAACTCGTATTGTCAACTTATCTCCCTATGGGTTTACTCGAATTTTGAGAGGGAACATTTTTTTGATGCAGAATTCGATTCCTCATCCAAGGAGTACCCATGTTGCATACTTTTGATAGACCCTGCTACACAAAAAATGAGAAATACATGAAAAACATGATTGCAATCACATTGTTTCATGTATTTCTCAGTTTTCATGTAGTAGGGTTCATTGAAAGTATGAAACATGAGTACTCCCTGGATTAGGATTAAATTTTGCATCCAATGGGTACTCCCTCTTGAAATTTGTGTAAAACGATAGGGATATAAGTTGAAAATACAAGTTGAAAAAGTAGTTTTATTATTTTATTATTTTTTAATAGTTTTATTTTTTACCCCAAAAATGGTGAATCATCCCCCATGGTTGACATCATCATATTGAATCATTCTGGTTCTTATAAAGTTTATTTTGGTTGTACGTTTTTCTTAGGAGGCCCATTTTACACCTAAAAAGTTTTCCAATGGCAGCTTCAACAAGAAGATATTGTAGGTAACATGTCACATGTGTGATTTCCTTGTTGGGATGTGAATTCATGGTACATGCATTTTTATTTGGTTAATTTATTGTCATTGGCATGGGTTTTCCCTAGTTTGATAGTGGTTTCATTCTTACCTTTCCATTTCCTAGATATTCATGGTGTAATCAGATTCATTCTTGGTTGAGCTTTGTAGGTTTTGGAACTAGCTGAGATGGTCTCAAGAAAATACCAAGGGTTGTGGGTGGAGATGGTTTCCTCTAGGAATCTCTCGATAGGTTGGTGGAGATAGGAAAATTCATGAAGGTATGGTGAAGGAATTATAAGGCATCCAAGACTGGTTTGGTTTTGTGATCTCGGGACTAGTTTAGGTAAGATCACAGTAGCTTGAGGGTGGAGGTGGTTTAACCTATGGAGTCCTTGTTTGGTTATGCCTTGGTTATCCCATGATATCCCACATTCATGCTTGGAATATGGCACAGAGCTGATCGGCTGAAAGAAATATTTGGGTTCAGCCCAATCTATGGTCAGGTGGTAGATGGAAGTCCCTGACTTGGTTGGTTATAAGCATGCTTCTATGATGTGCTCTAGCTATGGCTATTGTTCATGATTTAATTTTTTATTGAATGGTTGATGAAAGCATGGGCTAATATGTGTTGTTTCATGTTAGGTCCCTATAATACTAGTGTATCCCCTTATTGTTACTGTTAGTGTATCCCCCTTATTTTTGTTTTTGTGCCCATGTAGTCCCCATATTGTTATTTTTAATGTTCCTAAATTAGCTTCAGCTAATAGGAACATTAATTTTCCTTTTTTATTTTTGCATTTCATAATTGATGAATGAATTGTAAAGGAGGAAATGTAAAACTCCTGAAAACCAAGAATAAATCAATTCCTATGTGAACAAAGACATATCTGGGCTATGTAAATTATATCTTGCAGGTGTGAATGGGTTAAATCACAAGAATGGGACATCTTCAACCAAGTCAAACAACGCAGTCTAGATGCATTGAACCTCTTTGAGGGACAGTGAAGTTCTAGAAGGAGGTTGTAATGTGAAAAGGGTTAAGTGATTCAAGGTGGTTTAGGGTTTGGCTAGACTCCTATGTTATAAAATGAAGAGGAAGGCAACAAGTAAAAGGTTTTTGAATATTATCATTTCACAAGGAATTGTCTGCTAGACATCCCTTGTTGGGCATTCCTGTTCAGGAATCCCACCTCCTTCCTTGAGTAGCTCTTGGAGGAGAATTGTGCTAAACTTGTCCACTATCAGGCTTGGGCCAAGCTTCACCTTACATTATAGCACTGCTCATGTTGAGGTTTGAGCTGTCTTGTGAGCTGCAGTAAGTGGAAGACTAGATCTTCTTAGATCTAGATCATAGCAGTGGCTCTTCTCAGTGAGAGTGTCTTTTAACCTCCTGGAAGAGTTCATTAGCTGATTTCACTTCAGATCTACAGCTTGGTAGTAGTCCAAAAAATTCTTAGAATTTAAAGTGGTGTTTCTCTCCCTAAGACAGCGTTATTTGCATATGTACAACTGCAGGGTGCTTTGCTTGCATTTTGGAGGAGAGACCTCCGGTGATTAGATTCATCCTTCACTATGGTGATCCATAGATTAGCCAACCAATCTATGTTATATTTCAGATCTGATATTATACATGTACATGATTCAGTGATTTTTTGAATCATTCTGTAGATCTACATTCTTAGATCACAGATCTACTTCTGGTGCTTCATGTTTTGAGCAAATCCCCCAAGGGGAATGTATAGATCAGCTTTTCTTGTACA
The DNA here is from genome assembly GCA_034641835.2 of Pinus albicaulis. Taxonomy (NCBI): domain Eukaryota; kingdom Viridiplantae; phylum Streptophyta; class Pinopsida; order Pinales; family Pinaceae; genus Pinus; species Pinus albicaulis. The sequence continues at coordinate 13,062,370 of MU968501.1, read as the reverse complement.
TAGATCTGTATTAGATCTATACTTTTATGTACAGATCTGATATAGATCTGAAGAATCAATAAAATACTGCTTTAGCCCTAAAAATAACGTTGTCATGGTTATGCAGTCTTTTAACATGGTTGTAGCACCTCTTTCTTGAGGATTTCTTTTGTATTCTTTCATTATTCTTCTGTACAGTGTATGAGTTATTCCTCTGATATTATTTGTCAATATTTAGACCTTATTTTAGTCATACCCTTCAGAAAATCATGCTCACATGCTTCAGCAAATTTCTGCATACTTCTAGTCATGGGAAATCAGGGTTTTCTAGCCTAGTTAGGAAAGGAGGAATTGTTTAACTTAGCAAAAATTATTTTTTTTTTGCTAAAATTTTACATGTGAGTCCCTCATAACCCTAGCTATCATATAAAACCACTTTTCCACCTTATTTTTACGCATATATCTGAATACACTCATTTTAGGGCCTAAATCCTCACTTTTCCCCACCTTTTTCCTTATAAAACGTTGTATAAAGTTGTTGCTGCATATTTTATTGAATATTCAGTTATTTTACATCTGTACGAGGTGTTTTTCTATAGCTCCACATTGTTAATAACTCATGTTATTCCCAATCTGTAGTTGTTCCTTAATTTGGAACATTACAGTGGTATCAGAGCATGATCTCTGGCACAACATGTGAGATCAAGCTATTAGAGGAGAAAAGAGGAAAATTAGAGAATGATATTTAGCTCAGCCTATGGCTTCAATACAAATTTTTGTACAGCAAGGAGCAAGGTCAGAATGATGAAGAATATGGGTTTATTCTCATCAGCTTTCATATCTAAGAAGAACCTCTCTAAGGAGGTTGAACAAGAAGAAGAAAGAAAAAGTAGTGAAACTCCTAGAAAGTTTCAAGAGCAGAAAGATCTTTCGATCAAATCTAAAAGATCTATACATGAGGAACATTCTAAATCCTCATCTCATGGATATGTGCACTTAGTGATATCACCAAAGCTTCATCATTATGTCAGTAATTTCTTCATGAAGAGGAAGAAACAAGGTGTATCTAAGAAGGAGACTCTTAGGGAGTATTTGGAGGGGTATGAAGCTCAATCCAAGGATTTCAAAGATGATTTTAATTTCCAAGGGTTCTGCAAGATCAAGGAGAGCAAAGGCACAAAGAAGGAGCAGCATGACATGGGTAGATTCTATCTATCTATATTTGATGAATCACCTAGATGTCCAGTCAGAGTTTGGGTGAAGGAGCTAAACAACTTTGTGCAACAACATCAAGTCTCTGAAATTGAATCCATAAAAGTAGCAATGCTGCACTTTGGAGGTAAGGCATATGTTTGGTGGTTGTTTGAGTCCTTTTCCTTGAAGAATGAAAATACACCTACTTATGAAAGGTTTATTGCAAGATTGATAGAAAATTTTGATGAAGCCCCATGTGTAACATCTTCTGGTGACACTATCAAACCATATCAGTCAAATATTTTGCATGAGTTGGAAGGGTCTATGAATCCAAATCTATTTCTAAATAGCATGATAGAAGGTGTGAGTTTGTTTGATGCCTTTCCTAGGGCAAGATCTCCTTTGAATGAAGGGAACTCTTCTCAAGAAGGAAGCATGGAGATTCCTCCTTCACTAGATGACCAAGACCTAAGGTCTCTTGTTGATGATGATTCAATTTCAATTATTGGAGAGGAGAAGGAGAAGGCAGGAGATAATGCAGTCATGACAATGACACCTCAAGCACCTCATGAAGATGAATTTGGAGCACTTGCTCTAAGGCAATAAACTCTTGCATTCTTGCAAGGAGTTCCAAAAGATCTCACACATAGAGATCTTGATACAACACAAGAGTAGCATGCATCATCATTGTCAAATGATGAAGTCTTAGAGATAGAAGGAGGAAGAGAGGAAGAAGTGCATCTCAAGAAGAATAGCATATACCCTTCTCTGCTCCAAGGGTTGGAAGACCAAAGAAGGCAAGAGAATCCATGCAGCAATGTTAGGGGAAAATATATCCACCTACATTCACATTCTTCTCTATTCCTTGATGCCTCTTTGGAAGGAGGCATTCCACCAGGAAGACCTCCTGATTGGAGGAAAACTAAAGTGTTCTCTCAACTATGGGCAGCATTTGCATACTTGGCTAACGAAGGAGCCTTGGGAGAAGCAAGCACAGTGCAGAGGATCTTTCATGAATTCATAAAATAGGTAAGAAATTTTTTGAATAGGACATTGTTATCTTCCATTCATTCATCTACACTGAGAAATGAAAGATCAGAAATCTATGATGGTATGGATATGAGGATACATGGAAAAACCATATATTTGGGGCAACCCATGGTCTTCTCACTTACAAAGGAGATTTCTAAACATGACAAGAGGATCTTAATACTCTTGCATGCATGGGCCAAATTGAGGAAGTATTGGAGGACAAGAACTTTCCACGGGGAAGTTGATTTCCACATGCTTCAATCTTGTCTTGAGCAAGATCATCTGCAAGGGAGGTAGCAAAAGAAAGTTTATGGGACTCCAACATGTGACCTTGGCATCAAATATGTCAAAGAGGAGAGTCATGACATGATAGGGGCTACATTTCAGACATCTACATCGTTATCATTCTTGGGGAGCCTATATCCTTATTGGGATTCTCAACTTTTGATGGAGTACAAGGACCCTTTCACATGTGAGGTTCTTGATGGGAAGGTAATGGAGGGGAGGTATAAGGTAGTTGGAGAGTCATCTATTTCCATGATCATATTTATTTGGTTAAAGGCTCCAAGCTCAAGGAGAAACTTTTGAATGCAACATATGAGATCCTTCTTTCCAAACCCACTGGTTTCATTGGAGCATGTCATACTATCTTGGATGGATTCATGTGGGAGAGTTTCAAAGAGGAGGTGCACTCTCATATGAAGAAGTGCATGGACCATTTGTTAGATGAGGAGGAACATATCTCTTGGGAAGAATTATCATCTACACCTCCTTATTCATTGAGTGTGAGGAGGCTCATCCACGAGCAACCTTGCTGATTTTAAACAAGTGTATGACAAATATTATATTTCTGAATCTCATGATGTATACTTGTATTTTTCTAACACTCATTTGCAGGACTTTTCTCCAAGAGGGAGCACTATTTATGATGGGCTTCATGGGCCACTTGAGGCCATGAACTTTATTAATGATGATCATCCTTTAGAGGATCTTGGAGGGGAGATGCACTTCCCATGGTGTGACTCCTTTACGCCAATCATAAAACACCTTCTCCAAGCATGCAATAAGGATGGGGCAGAAAGCAAGTGTTGGAGGAAACACTTGTCATATTCTATTCTATGGCAGTTGAGGGTAAAACTACGTTGGTTGCACATGAGGAGGCATATTCCTTCTCCTTTATCATATATGGCAGCTAGCATGATCTTAATCATGATTCCACATGTTGAAGATGTTCTTATTCTTGGGAACATGGTTGGAGGAGAGACACATTTGTAGAATGTGTCCTTGGGGAAAGGAGTTTCCCACATTATTTGCACTACATGTTCTAGGGGGAGCATGGGAGACCATATGGCCACTATAGCACATTAATTTTATCTTTATGATGTGGACCATATGATTGTATGTAGCACTTGGAGCATACCTCTCATGGTCATTTGGGAGGAACCATTGGGAGATGGAATTATTGCAGAAAATTTGAAGCAATGGTGGAGACCGTTGAAGGAGGAGGCCACAAGAAGAAAGGGGGAGATGTTACAGCACCCTTGCATTTGCTTGAGGACAAGAAAATTTTGGGAGGGGGAGACTGTAATGTTCCTAAATTAGCTTCAGCTAATAGGAACATTAATTTTTCCTTGTTTATTTTTGTATTTCATAATTGATGAATAAATTATAAAGGAGGACATGTAAAACTCCTGAAAACCAAGAATAAATCAATGCCTATGTGAACAAAGACATATCTGGGCTATGTAAATTATATCTTGCAGGTGTGAATGGGTTAAATCACAAGAATGGGTCATCTTTGACCAAGTCAAACAGCGTAGTCTAGATGCATTGAACCTCTTTGAGGGACAGCGCAGTTCTAGAAGGAGGTTGTAATGTGAAAAGGGTTAAGTGATTTAAGGTGGTTTAGGGTTTGGCAAGACTCCTATCTTATAAAAGTAAGAGGAGGGCAGCAAGGAAAAGGTTCTTGAAGATTATCATTTCACAAGGAATTGTCTGCTAGACATCCCTTGTTGGGCATTCCTGTTCAGGAATCCCACCTCCTTCCTTGAGTAGCTCTTGGAGGAGAATTGTGCTAAAATTTTCCACTATTAGGCTTGGGCCAAGCTTCATCTTAAATTACAACGCTGCTCATGTTGAGGGTTGAGCTGTCTTGTGAGTTGCAGCAAGTGGAAGACTAGATCTGCTTAGATCTAGATGATCGCAGTGGCTCTTCTCAGTGAGAGTGTATTTTAACCTCCTAGAAGAGTTCATTAGCTGATTGCACTTTAGATCTACATCTTGGTAGCAGGAAAAATAATTCTCAAAAGGTACAATGTTGTTTCTCTCCCTAAGACAACGTTATTTGCAAATCTACAGCTGCAGGGTGCTTTGCTTGCATTTTGAAGGAGAGACCTCCAGTGATTGGATTCATCCTTCACTATGGTGATCCATAGATTGGACAACCAATATATATTCTATTTCAGATATGATATTCTACATGTACATGATTTAGTTCTTTTTTGAATCATTCTGTAGATCTGCATTCTTAGATCTCAGATCTACTTCCGGTGCTTCATATTTTGAGAAAATCCCCCAAGGGGAATGTATAGATCAGATTTTATTGTACATGGATCTGTATTATATCTATATTTTTATGTAAAAATCTGATCTAGATCTTAAGAATCAATAAATTTCTGCTTCAGCCCTAAAAATAACGTTGTCATGGTTATGCAGTCTTTTAACATGGTTGTAGCACCTCTTTCTTGAGGATTTCTTCTGTATTATTTCATTCTTATTCTGTAAAGTGTATGAGTTATGCCTCTGATATTATTTTTCAATACTCAGACCTTATTTCAGTCATACCCTTCAGAAAATAACGCTCACATGCTTCAGCAAATTTCTGCATACTTCTAGTCATGGGAAATCAGGGTTTTCTAGCCTAGTTAGGAAAGGAGGAATTGTTTAACTTAGAAAAACTTTTTTTTTTTCTGAAATTCAACATGGGAGTCCCTCATAACCCTATATATCAGATCCAACCACTTTCCCACCTTATTTTTACGCATATCTCTAAATACACTCGTTTTAGGGCCTAAATCCTCACTTTTCCCCACCTTTTGCCTTACAAAACACTGTATAAAGTTGTTGCTGCATATTTTATTGAATATTCAGTGATTTTACATCTTTATGAGGTATTTTTTTGTATCTCTACATTGTTAATAACTCAATTTATTCCCAATATGTAGTTGTTCCTTAATTCGAAACATTACATTATTATCGTGCCCCATAGAAGCTTGCTAATTTTATTTTTTGGCTCTTAAATTACTATTTTTATGTCTAATATAATTATATTGTGACCCCTTGGACTCATATATATAAATAAGGTTGTTTCAGTTGAAACATCCAATAGTTATTCATTTATGTAATGTAAAGGATGTTTCCCCCACGAAGAGGATAATTTTTGGCTATAAACTGCCTCCAAAACAAAATAATTCTACACCCATTAATTCCTTGGAAACATATACTATGACACATGAAGAGGAACAGTTGCAACATGATATATCAAAGATGCGGGACCATGTGCAACAAATTTCACTCTCATAAAGAGCAACCAAAGATTACATGGATGGCTTAAAATAATAAATAAAAGGTGACATGGATGACTTAAAAGCATAACTAAAAGGTGACATGAATGGTTTGAAAGCAGACATGGAAGTTTTGAAGGAAGTTTTGACAAAGTTACTATAAGAACGGCTTCCTAATGGCAAAAAGGTATCCCATGAAAATCATGAGGAGAACAAAAAGAATATGAATGATGATGTTAAGGACTCCAATGTTTTGTTTAAGATCCACCACATTCCAAAGATCAATATGAGTAAGTTCTATGGAAAGGATCCCATAACATGGATACTACACATTGAGCAATATTTTGATCTCCATAATGTGCAAAACACACAAAAGGTATGCATTGCAACTTTATATTTAGAACCTAATGAGTTTTCATGTTATCGATGGCTTTGATCTCATAAAAAAATGGTCACTTGGTCAATTTTTACGGATGAAATGATTGAAAATTATGAGGATACAAAGAGAGCCACCTTCTATATCCAATTGATAAATCTCAAAAAAAAAGGTTCAATGGTGGAGCACATCCAGGACTTCCAAAAATTGAATATAAGGATAAATGATATTCAGAGGAGCATAGGATTGATTTTTTCATAGGGACTTTAAAGGATAACATCCAACATGAGGTTAGCCTTTTGGAACTTGATTCATTGAAGAAGGCATTTAGGTTGGCAAGAAAAATTGAAAGCAAAATTATGGCGACAAAGAAGCATGCCACTCACAATTATAAAGATGGAAGTGTTTCTACTCCTAGCCTTCCACAACCTACAAGGTTGAATGCACAATAGTTGGAAGAAAAAAGAGAAAAAGGTATTTTTTATAGTTTTGATAGAAAATACACTAAAGGTCATAAGTGTGTTGAAAAGAAATTATTTTACATAGATTGTGAAGAGGAGGAAGAAAAGGAACAAGAAACTTCAAAAAATAGGATATACACTAGGAACCAACCCTAGAGAATTAATAAATGAATCCAACCATATATTGTAATGCATTGGAAGGAATTATGACTCCTCAAACTCTCAAGATAGAAGGACATATCAAGAAGAAAATGGCAATAGTGTTGATTGATTTGGGCAGTACCCATCATTTTATTCATTGTAATATAGCCAAGGAATTGAATTGCTTCCTACATCCAGCATCATAATTTTAAGTAAGTATAAATTTCTCTAGAAAGTGCCATAATATCAAGCTAACCATGGGGGAATATGGATTGAATAGTCCAATGTTCTCCATTCCAATGGGTGTTGTTGATGTTGTACTAGGAGTCCAATGGTTACAATCTTTGGGTGCGATAGTGATATGAATTTAAGTGTTTGTTTTTTTGTACTAATTTCATTTTTAGATATAAAACTTATTTACTGATTTTATGCTTGATGTATAGGTTCCCTTGTTGCTTATGTGTGTCATAGAGGTAATTAAAACTATGTTTTATGAGTTAATTTGAAAGCATAAAGCATTAATTTTAAAAGTCTAAACAACAACAACATAAATAACAGCAAACCATCACAGTTGATCCATTAAAATAGAGTTTTGATGAAGGATTTCACCCCTCCTGGGCTACATCTCCTTGGTCTAACTACATAGCTTGGGCCTCTGTATTAGCTCAATAGTGCTCAAATTTCTATTTACATACATCAAATGCTCTTGTAACACACTCCAATGAGTTCAAAACGTTGAAATCTATCATAAATGACTATTTATTTACTCAATTTTTCCTTCAGATGCTCTAGGCATGCCCTTCCCTCCTAGTGACCCTAGGCTTCAAAATTATTCAAGGCAACAAAAACCTCTGTAAAATTGCTCCTCTGCATTTGCAACTTGTTCCAATGTATTCATATCATGCCAATTAGCCAAAAATGACTCTTTTTTATCTCAATTTGGTCGAAAATTGACTCAATTCTGGAAAAAACAAAATTTCCCCCACTTTCTCCTCCAAATCTGGAAGGACTCCAGCTAACTCCGACATTTTTGGCAATCCCACCGAAAATGGTGTTGTCTCCAATTTTTTCGCTAATTAGGAGGATTATTAATTAGGGCTTAATTCATAATCAGGTGGATAAGGACATGTTAAACGTGCTCAGTGGAAGGCATTGGGTTATGGTTATATGGTGGGATCACGTGGAGGAGGGTTGGCCCGCGGGGCTGGTCCCCTCCATTCCTGCCACCAGATCAGCTTCAACTTCAAATACAAATTCAGTGCAAATGATTTCAAGGAATAGGTCCCATGGCCCATTGGTAAAATTGCGTAGTATTTGGGGGGAGGTCACGCGGTCAAACCCCGACCTCGCCACCATATATTGTTTCTGCAATGAATAAACCAATGCATATGCCATCGAATTTAGATAAACCTTCGAAATTTAATACATTTGAAACGTATTTGACCAACTTTATGTATAATGCACCATTTAATATATGTCTTAGACCTTTCTGAACTTTAATATAGGAACCCATATGAAATTTAAATGCGGACTATGGTTTGCAATGCCTCCCGAATTATAATATAAAAATCGGACTTTAGGTATAAAATAATATGTGGAATTTAATAATTTTAATTAATATTGTAATTAATATTAAATATTAATACATATATACTTATATGATATAACATATGATAATTAACCATATATTAAATTATAAATAAATAAATAAATATATATATATATATATATATATATATATATATATATATATATATATATATATATATATATATATATATATATATCAACCCAATCTTAATAATAATAATAAATAATTTCCAGCACATAAATTCATGAACCCAAATTCCACCTTAGGAGGTCATTGGACAAATTTCACCTTCACAAACCAAACTGGTGAATCCAGCAGTGACACTTGTCACAGTCCCATTGAACAAAAACTGAAGAAGATTTCGTAAATGCTGATTGGGCTGCCATGGCATCAGCATGTACCTGTTCTGCAATTTTTTTATAAATATTTGCTTGTTCTGAATGGCAATCAGCAGACCATAACTCCTTCATCCGAACTCGGTTTTCAACAAAATGAGTTGTGTTGGATTCCTGGCAATGGGCCAGTTGTGGTCATTCAGTTTTCAATCAATTATGAGAAAACTCATTTTTGAGCTAAAATACTAAGCCTATGATCATTCCTCCCCACTAGAAGCCTTTTGGACCCCAATATCTCTCTGATTACTGATCATGTGGATAAGGGTATTGTTCCCTCACCCTTCTAGTCTCTATCCACTAAAATTTTCCCAATTTCATCATTTGGAGCTTTTCATAAATAGTCAACTTTTTCCTTGATTCTTGTGACCTTCTCTTGCTGTCATTGATACCATCATGTTGCAATATTTCTCAATTTTCAAAATAGCAATATATTCTTTCATAAGCCATCTTGTTCCTACCTTGGTCAACAATCAAAGAAAACTTAAAAACTTTCTCACCTTGCACATTGTCATCATGGCGATTTTTTAGTTGATCTCGCTTTGTACTTGTGTCGACTCTTGACCAAGTATCTTCACCATTGACATGTACATTTTATTAACCATAAACCACCATTTTTGGAACCCATGCCTTCTTTTCCAAGCTTCTTTGTCACTTTCTCTTTGACCTTTGCACTCTCTTTCACTGGAATTTTGTTTCCAACACTGCTCAACACTAATGTTGACTACTGCAAATGTTTTACGTCTTGTCCACCTTCTTTCAAATGAAACCTGTTAAAATCCTTAAAAAACTCATTACAAGCATAAGAATTTTTTTGAAAAGTTTGATTCAATACATCTCTTTGTTTGATCATCAACAATGTCAAGTTTTGACTTGCATTCACTACCCTCTTCATTTCACTTTCATGTATAAGAGACAAACCTATATTTTTCTTATGCACTCTAATTATGTACTCAAGGTCATCCTTAAACAAGTGATGCTTATTCTCATGGCAATGAAATATTTTTTTCCTATCATATAGATAAGGACTTCCTAATACAATACCTGATATCTCAAGCGGCACCACATCAAGCTCAACTTCATTACGAAAGTTTGAGTTGATGGTGAATGTTAGTAAGCACCTCCTTGTAACCTGCAAGTTTGCATTCTTCCATATCCAACCCAAAGGATATGGTCTTGGATGTATAATATTTTCAAGGCCTATTTTCTTAACCAAATATTTGGAAATCAAGTTAGCTTGTGACCCACTATCAAAAAGTGTATCAATCTTGGTATGTTTAGAGACAACTCTAATATGGAAAAGTTACATTCTTGTATCTTCATCATGAGTATCATTTGAACAATTTGAAGAACTAGTGCTTGCAATATGTGTACCTTTCAAACCCATGGTTGTAATATTTGTCTCGTCTCCTTAATCTGACCCTAAGTCATGTTCAACTATAGCAACAGTCTTACCTTTCTATTTGGCTTTCAATCTATTTGGTTTCATTTCTGGATGATGTTTCCAATAGTGGTCTTCATCATGGCTAGTTTTTGAAAAAAAATTGTGAGTGATTTTTTCCTTCTCTCTTTTTACAGAGCTATTTCTTTTTCCTCTTCCAAAAAAATTTCCTTTTCCTTTACCCTCACTTTCACTTTTCTCATCTATGTTTTGTTTCCCTCTTGTCTCTAAGTGTGTGGCTTGAACACAAACTTCATCAAAATTTCTTGGGTTAAACATAAGCATAGTATTTTTCAAATAGGAATGTAAATCCCCAATGTATTTCAAGAGTGTATCTTGGGAATTCAATTTTATTCCTAACAAAAAAGCCCTTTTCCTAAACTCCTGGGTATATTCTTGAATTGTTGGACCCTTGAGCTGCCTAGAATTTTGCCAACTCATAATAGCTTTTTGCATATAGGCTAATGGATAAAATTGTCTTTTAATGGAAGAAATAAACTCAACCCAAGAAATGGATATCTTACCATGAATTAACATTTCCTCTTGAGTCTTTGCTTCCCACCAAACTAGTGCTTCTCCTTCTAGCCTTAATGAAGACAACTATATCTTTATGTCTTCTTCTTGAAGGTTCTAAATTCTGAAATACAACTCTAATTGACTTATCCAATATTCAAGCCTCTCTTCATTTACCTCGCCATTGTACATACGAAGTTCAAACTTAATTTCCAATTTAATTAATGGAGTTTTTCCTTTTGTGGCTTTTGAGTGAGTGTGAGTGATTTTTGTGGTGGAAGTGGAATATTATGCAGATGGTGATGATGAGGATGATGAAAATGGTGGAGATGGAGGTGTATTTCCTCCACTTCCCTTTGAAATCCTCTCTTCATCCTTCTTACCATCTGAAGTTCCTTCTTCATATGGAGGCTTAGAACCTTCTCCTGCCATCCTAGCAGTAAATACATCAAACATAACTTTAACCATCCCCCTTGTGTATTTTAATTCTCTCTTAAAATATTCCTCTTATGAATGTCCTTGAGTCTCTCCAACACATGACATGATGGCTATGGATTCAAGCTCAACTTTTGATGCTTGTACCTCTTCAATCAACTTAGCTTCTTGTAAAAATTGAACCTCTTCAATCTCAGCTTCTTGAGACAAAACTTAAGGTTCTTCAAGTGAAGCTATGAGTGGAATTTTGGGTAAATATGATTCTATTTCATCTCTCCTTCTTCTGATCCTAATCTCAGGACTTGAAACCAACAATTTCCCTTCACCTTTATGCAACTTTAACCTTGTCAGCATCACAAATTTACAGCCATTAAACTTTCACAAAAATTCTAGCAACAATCAAGCAAATAACCTTGCCTTTCAACGAAAGATCTGATACCAAATTGATCTGAATTTGAATGTTATTTTTTCTATGCTAATTTCATTTTCATATATAAAACTTATTTACTGATATTATGCTTGATATACAGGTTCCCTTGTTTCTTATGCATGTCAAAGAGGTAATTAGAACTAATTTTTATAAGTGAATTTGAAAGTATGAATTTAAAAATTTGAACAAAAGCAACATAAATAACAGCAAAACATCACAATTGATCCATTAAAATAGATTTTGGATGAAGGAGTTCACCCCTCCTGGGCTACATCTCCTTGGTCCAGCTTCATAGCTTGGGCCTTAATATTAGCTCAATAGTGCTAAAATTTATGTTTACATGCATCAAACGCTCTTGGAACACACTCAAATGAGTTCAAAATGTCAAAATATATCATAAATTACTATTTATTTACTCAATTTGGCCTTCAGATGCTCTAGGCATGGCCTTCCCTCCTGGTGCCCCTAAGCTTAAAAGTTCTTCAAGGCAACAAAAACCTCTGTAAAATTTCTCCTCTACCTCATAAAATTGTTCCAATGTGTTCATAGCATGCCAATTAGCCAAAAATGACTCTTTATGAGCTCAATTTATTCGAAAATTGACTCAGTTATGGAAAAAAAAAAAAATTCCCCCAATTTCTCCTCCAAATCTAGAAGGACTCCAACTAACTCTGATATTTTTTGGAAGTCCTGCTAAAAATGGTGTTGCCTCCAATTCTACTACTAATTAAGAGGAGGATTAATTAGGGCTTAATCTGTAATTAGGTGGATAAGAATGTGTTAAACAGGCTTAGTGGAAGGTGTTGGGTTATGGTTATATGGTCTAGTCATGTGGAGGAGGACAAGCCCCCTCCGTTCCCGCCACCAGATCCACTTCAACTTCAAAAACAAATTTTGCACAAATGATTTCAAGGAAAAAGGTCCATGGCCCATTGGTAAAACTACGTAGTTTTTGGGGGGAGGTCACGGGATCGAACCCCAACTTCGCCCCCATATATTTGTTTTGCAACGAATAAACCAACACACATGCCATCAGATTTATAGAAGCCTCCAAACTTTAATACCTTTGCAATGTATTTAAAAAACGTTGCATTTAATGCGCAATTTAATATATGTATCAAACCTTTCCAAAATTTAATATATGAACCCATATGAAATTCAAATGTGGAATATGGTTTGTAATCCCTCCCGAATTAAAATATAAAAAACGGATTTTAGGTAAATAATATGTGGAATTTAATAATATTAATTAAGGTTGTAATTAATATTAAATATTAATACATATATAATTATATAATATAACATATTATAATTAACCATATTATATATATATATATATATATATATATATATATATATATATATATATATATATATATATATATATATATCAACCCAATCTTAATAATAATAAAAAATAATTTCCAGCACATAAATTCATGAACCCAAATTCAACCTTAGGAGGTCATTGGACAAATTTCACCTTCACAAACCAAACTAGAGAATAAAGCAGTGACACTTGTCATAGTATCATTGGACAAAAACTAAATAATATTCCATGAATGCCGATTGGGCTGCCATGTCATTAGCCTGTACATGTTCTGCAATTTTTTTATAAAAATTTGCCTATTCTGAACGGCGATCAGCAAAACATAACTCCTTCATTCGACCTCTATTTTCGATGGAATGAATTGCATTGGATTCCTGGTGAAGGGATGATTGCGGTCGTTCAGTAAATAAATTATGAGCACTTTCATTTTTGAGCTAAAATACTGAGCCTCTGATCAGATAGCTTTTAATTTTCAAGAACTTTTCTTGAAATTTTTTGGGGAAGGAAAGGAAGTTGAATTAAGAGGTATCACAGGGAAACCAGGAAATATAATAAGCTCTAATGGCATGAAAAATATTCTAAAGAAAGAACAAAGGGGTATAATAACACAATTATGCTCACTACATTTTCAAACATCAAAATCATTTATTTCTCCAGATCTCCAAAAAGTCTTGTACAATTATTCCAAGGTATTTGAGACTCCCAAAGGCCTCCCACCTATTCGTGATAATGATCATGATATTCATTTGATTCATGTAAGTGTTCCTCCAAACATCAGGCCTTACAAATATCCATATTCCCAAAAGAGTGAAATTGAACATATGGTTGTAGAAATACTAGAGGCCGATATAATTCAACCTAGTCAAAGTTATTTCTCTGCTCCAATAGTATTAGTTCACAAGAGGGTGGATCATGGTGCATGTGTTTGGATTATAGGGAGCTAAACAATCTCACTATTAAAGATCAATTTCCCATTCATGTCAATGATGAATTATTATATGAATTACATGGAGGAATTTAATTCACCAAGTTGGATCTTCTTTCATGATATCCTCAAATTAGAATGAAGACTGAAGACATTTCACAACAACATTAATAACTCATTAGGGTCATTATGAATTTTTGGTCATGCCTTGTGGACTTACCAATGCACCTTCTACATTTCAAGGTTTGATGAATTCCATTTTCAAACCCTTAGAAAATTTTTGTTAATATTTTTTGATGATATACTAATCTACAGCAAGTCTTGGAAGGATCATGTTCAACACATTGATAGGGTGCTCAAACTATTGGAGGAGAAAAAATTATATGCAAAAACCTCTAAATGTTTCTTTGGAGTATAGGAGGTAGAATATCTGGGTCATATTGTATCACATGAGGGTGTTATGGTAGACCCTAACAAAATTAAAGCCATTAATAAATGGAAATTCCCCACAACCGTAAAGCATCTGCAAGGATTTCTCGAGCTAATAAGGTATTATCTCAAGTTTGTTAAGAATTACAGGATAATAGCATCACCTCTAACAACATTACTGAAGAAATATGCATTTTCTTGGACTCCAGAAACAACTTCGGCCTTTGAACATCTTAAAGAAGAAATGTGCCAAGCACCAGTCTTAGCTACCCCAGACTTCACAAAATCCTTTATTGTTGAATGTGATGCCTCAGAAAATGGAATTGGTGTTGTTTTAATGAAAGAATGAAGACACGTTTATTTTGAAAGTTTTCCAATCAAAGGAAAGTATTTACATAAATATATTTATGAGAAGGAAATGTTGGCAATACTACATCCACTAAAACAATGGAGACCTTACCTAATTGGAATAAACTTCAAGGTAAAATCAAATCATGATAGTCTTAAATACTTTTTGGAACAAATATTATTTTCAGAAGAGCAGCAAAAATAGGCCACAAAGATGTTAAGTTATGACTTTGAAATCTTCTACAAAAAGGGAAGCAAAATGTTGTTGCAGATGCACTCTCAAGAAATGACGAGGATGTGGAAGCATTTTTTTGTGCCATTTCTATTATCCAACTAGAAAGGGATGAATGGAAGAATTATGAAGAAGTGTGGACACTCATTCAAAAGTTGCAGCAAGATCCCAGTACATCTGATACATTTAGCTGGAAAATTGATGCATTATGGTACAAATATTTTTTATATCTTTGTAATAATTCCCAACTCAAACAAATGATTCTTTTGGAATTGCACACCTTTCTCTTACGAGGGCACTCAGGATTTTAAAAACTTACCACAAGGTCAAGAAGGGATTTTTTTGGGATGGCCTTAAATCTGATATTCAAAATTTTGTGGTGGAATTTTTAGTTTTCCAACGAAATAAAGTTGAGACAATTAAGACCTCGAATATACTACAACCTGTATCCATTCCAAGTCAAAGTTGGGAGGAGGTTTCAATTGATTTTATCACAGGTTTACCCAATCCCGAAGGAAAAAATGTCGTCATGGTGATAATTGATAGACTTACCAAGTATGCACACTTGTGTGCATTATATCATCCATTTAAAGCCATCACATTTGCTACTACATTTATGGAAACAATTCAAACGCTATATGGAAACCCAAATATTATTGTAAGTGATAGAGATCCCATTTTTACTAGAAATTTTTGGATGGAATTATTGTCTTGTCTGGGTACTCAATTAGCTCATAGCTCATCTTATCATCCTCAATCTAATGGGAAAACTTTGATAGTGAATAAATGTTTGGAAGGATGTCTTCGTTTCTTTTTATCGGATAAACAAACACAATGGGTCAAGTGGTTACCTCTAGTTGAATGGTGGTATAACACTTCCTTCCATACTACAACAAAAATGACCCCATTTATGGCACTTTATGGTTATAATCCACCTTACATCACATCATCTTTAAGAGAAAATTCTAATGTTCAAGCAGTGGAATATCACATAGAGCATCAACAACAAGTTCTCCAACTCTTATAGGATAACCTCACTTTGGTGTAGAATCAAATGAAACAATAGGAAGATTAACATCGCATTGAAATAATTTTTGATGTAGGCAACTAGGTATTTTTATAGCTACAACCATACAAACAAATGTCCCTCAAGTAAGCTAAGAAGGATAATAAATTATGGTCCTTACAAGGTGCTGCAAAAGATTGGTATTATGGCATACAAATTGGAGTTTCCTACATATTCCTGAGTGCACCTAGTTTTCCATGTTTCATGCTTAAAGAAGGTTATATGTGACAAGCTTCTAGTTCAAAATGTATTTCCAAAACTTGAAGATGAAGGAAAAATCATATTGGAACCTAAAGCAGACACAGAAACAAGAACTTGATAGCTACGAAATCGATAAATTTCAGAGTATCTCACTAAATGGAAGAACTTACCCACTAAATATTTGACATGGGAGAATGACAATTTTAGGAAGAAGCATCCAAAACTACTCAAGCATTGAGGACAACACTCTTTTGAAAGAGAGGGGCATGTTAGGTCCCTATAATACTAGTGTATCCCCTTATTTTTATTGTTATTCTATCCCCCTTATTGTTATTTTTGTGCCCATATAGTCCCCATATTGTTATTATTGTACCCCATAGAAGCCCACTATTGTTATTTTTGTGCCCTCACATTATGATTGTTATGTCTGCTGATTATATTATGACCCCTTAGACTCCTATATATAGAAAAGTGGTTTTTTTCATTTGAATCATCCAATAATAGTTCATTTATGTAATGTAGAGGAGGTTTCCCCCTCAAAGATGATAATTTTTAAGCCATTGATCTATCTTTTCTTATATTTTGTGAGTTGGTTGCATAATGTTGCAGCTAGCTTGAGAGGGAATTGAGCCTTCTAGGTGATTCTCATATGAATTTCAAGAGTTTATGATCAAATATGCATTCATGACCTATAACTTATGTGTTTATCATATATTTGACAAAATGTCTATCTTGCAGCATACATGTTCTAGTCACTATATTGTTCAAGTTTTCAATGGTTAGCTTTTTCATCACCTTATTTATGATTTTGGAAAGTTGCAGCCAGTTTTGGGTAGTGCTCTGGGGGCTTGCCTGAAAAAGTGGCATAGATCTCGTGACCACATGCACAAAACGGATAAATTTTTGTCACAACCACTAGCAGGAAGGCTTATGGGTGCAGTTAGAGCCTCATAACTACATGCATAGTTTGTCAAGGGTGTATTTTGGGTGTGAAGTCAGTGAAAAGGAGTTCTAGCTCAGGGATTGATTACAAAGGGTGGTTTTCATGGTCTTGAGTGATCTGTAGTCCATGACGGATATTAGTAAGGTTTCAGTTTTTAGGGCCAAATTCCATAACTGGAACTTGGAGGTCAAGTAATTTCATAGTGACAATCAGTTCATGTTTACCCGAGAGAACTTGTAAACCGAATAAATTTGGGAGGGGGAATTATAGGGTGGTATCAGATAAAACTTGAAGCACTGGACCTCAAGGTAAATGTATATATTTATGCATGCATTTTTACTGTATATGTGCCTAATACACATTTTTTGGGATGGTTACAACTATCATACATGTGGTTATTATCGCAATTTTTTGTTATCTTATATATGATGTTGAGAAGTTAATATGTTGATGTCATTATATATATATATATATATATATATATATATATATATTGTGTTGATATGGCCTGACTTATGCAGATAAGATAGCCTCCCCTGAGATACACTAAGGTATGGTTTGATCATGTTTTATATTCATTTTATCTAACATGGTATGTTTGTAGGAATAAGAATATCATAGATGAAATTTAGAATGGTGGATTACTATTTATAGATCAGTTGAGGAGCAAGGATATGAGTATTCTAATGATATAACAGATACATTGAAAATTTTGAAGGAATAAATCAGAAGTTACAATGCATATAATAACAAGTTGATTAAGACATAGGAAAGGCTTTCTAGAGCTCAAGAAAAGAAAGTCGAAGTTAATGCAGTGATCCTTTAGATCCTATCATATTTGTAGAGACAAAGATAGCTAAGGATTAGTCATGAACAAGAGGAAACAATTAATGGGGCATATGGTAGCACGTCTCGATCAAGATATAGGTTGGACAAAGAGGATACAATCAAAGGTGGTAGATGGTTGGATACACATGACAAGAGAGTGTTATGTAACCATCTCACAAAATAGAATAAAATATATATCAACAACTTAGAAATAAGCCTCTTCAAGGAGGCAGCTTCCTTTACATTACATAAATGAACAATTCTTGGATGATACAAATGACAAAACCTACTTTATATATATAGGATTCTAAGGGGTCCCAATATAATCAGATCCTACATAAAAATAATAATTTAGGGGCACAAAAATAAAAATAGTGGTGTTCTATGGGGAACAATAATAACAATATGGTGACTAAATGGGCACAACAACAACAATAAAGGGGATACACTAACAATAACAATAATGGGCTACACTAGTATTATAGGGACCTAACATGCCCATATCCTTCAAAAAGTGTTGTCCCCAATGCTTGAGTAGTTTTGGATGCTTCTGTATAAAATTATCATCCTCCCATGAGGAATATTTAGCATGTAAGTTATTCAACTTCATGAGATACTTTGAAATTGATCGATTTTGTAGTTGTCGAGTTATTTTTTTCATGACTACTTCACGTTCCAATATGATTTTTCCTTCCTCATCAAGTTCTGCAAATATTGTTTGAGTTGGGAGCTTGTCACCTATAACCTTATTAAAGCATGATGTTATTCATCAGTAATTTTTTCTTTTCATAGATGACTAAATGCTTATCCTAGATTTCTAGAAACAAAATTCATGAATATTGTGAGTTCTAGTTGTCTCACCGCCTTCATTATCCTTAAGATAAATTTTAACTAGCTCCCTACTCTATCATGTCATAGTCAGCCTATCACTCACAGAAGATCCCTCATGGACTCATGCCTCTCATCTCTGTCCCATTTTCGCACCCATAATCTCATTACTCTGTTTTTCCCTTGCCTATGACTCCATTATCCAACTAGGGTTTTTTAGGGAATTTTTCTTGGTTTCATGATATCCATGGTTAAAACATCAACAAGGCTTGTATCTTTATGCTTTTACGCCTCCTCCTATCCTTAATATACCTTCATAAATACTTTCCATCACTTCTATCCCTCAAACTCATCATTTTTCTACAAAACCTAGCTTATTACTACAATTTACACTTTTCGAGACTAGGCTTGTGTTTTTCCCTTTTGGACCCTTTCCCCTCACTCAATTCTTGAAATTCCACTTTCCCCTACTCTCTAACATCTATCCCTATTCCCCAAAATTTCCCCAATAATTTAGACAACCCTTAACCCCTTCATTCCCCTCCCTTTACAAGGTAGTCCTAAATCCCCTACACCAAACCCTAATTTCCTCTTCCAACTAAGCTAGGGCTTGCCATGGAAAAAATGCATAAGAGTAGAAGATCCATATGGTAGGTCATAACAGCAATCATCAAGCCATAACAACTCATAAACATCATCCCTCCATCTTTTTCCAGGAGTTATTTCCAAGAGACAAGCCATGTGTCACACCTAGGGCCAGTTTTGCTTTAAAATGTGTTTCTAACCAAATAGAGATGAATTTGAAAAAAGTGAGAGATTTTATGTCCACCATAGGCCCAAGAAGAAAAACCTCCTTCATTTTTTACACAAATATCATTTTTTGGGAGCAATGTCAAAAATACAGGTGTCTCAGGAGAATTTCTGCACTGCTGGAGTGACTTTGGCAAAATCAGGTTTTCTCACAGCTGGAATGTAAAAATGAATTTCTTGATGAGTCAAATGAAAATTATAATTGAATATATTTCCAATCAGATATAATAATCTCAATTTGGAGTTAATGAAGGCCTCAAAAAGTTGTCTGCACCAGCACTCTGCATTTTTGCACCATCACTCAGCACTTTTTGACTAGTCTTGGGAAACTCAACTTTTGATAGGGAAAATCAACTCCAATTAGGAAAAAAATAGTATATTTGAAAAAAATATAGGTTAGTATTTCCAATGAGCTATCACAGGCCCAAATCCAACTTTGGGAAGGTCATCAAAACTTGTCTTCAAGTTGACCCTTTTTTGGCACTAAGCAAATAAGTGGCGTTGCACTAATCCATGGGCACGACTGCCCAGCACTGCGCTAATCCACGGGCAGGACTGCCTAGCGCTGCGCTAATGTAAAAAACCTCAAACAAACAAAAATTTTCTTTGAGGCTTAAGGTTACCTTATAAATACAAAGCCTGCAAAGGAGCTAAGAGGAAATGAAGAATCAAATGAAAATAAGGGTGAAGGTGATAGTAAATCAGTCCACAGTAAAGATGAGGATGGTGATGATGTTGAATACCAATAGGACCATGACGAGGTAGGTCACATGAAAGAAAAAAGTATGATGAAGCATAAGGCAGCATGTATACAGATGAAGCAAGTGAGCAAAGTACTGATGGTAATGATTAAAATGAGGATCATAGTAGTGAAGAGGCAAGCAGCCCAAATAAATACTAAGAAGGTAGTGATGAAACAAATAATGTGATGACTGATGATGCTAATGATGAAAATGAAATATTAATGACAGCAGCAAGGATCAGAGCCATGATAAAGACACCAATAAGACCAAACTCACTCCTTTTTCATCAGCATACCAAAGAGGGCCTAGAATTGTGTTTTCTACCTAAACAAGGCAAGGGACCATGCCCTCCACCTCAACTCCAGAGCTAGAAAAAATAAAATAAGGTCCTTGATCTACAAAGAAAGAATGACTAGGAATTATGACCAAAGAAAACAAACTTGCTTGTGCCAAACTAAAGAAAGCCCTCCTTGAAGTCCAAAACCTAAAGGAGGCAAAAGGTCATGAAACCCTTGGAGTTCTAGCCCAAGCTTCTCAACAAGTCTCCCAAACTCCATGAGGGAGGCATCCACCAAATTTGAGGAAATTTTGACAATTTTTTGTTTTTTGAGATTTTGGAGGTCCATTAGCGCAGCACCGCTGGCGCTACGCTAATCCGGCCTAGAGAATCCTCAAGAGGAAAACTCAGCATTTTTGGGCTTCTCATCACTAATACACTTTTCTCACCAATTTTTAGATGAATTGGAGCAGGTTTGATCCCTCAAAAGGTCAAAAACCCCTCATTTTTCACCATTCTGCCACTATTTTAGACCTGGCGCTGCGCTAATGGAAGTCTTGGGATTTTGGAATTTTGAATAGGATACAAGAACTATATCATGAAACCACAAGAATTTCTGGAAATTAGACTCATTATTCTTTCCAACGAGCCATCACGGAGGCGAATCCGACATCGGGAAGTGGTCCAAAACTTGGTTGCAAAAGTGCCTATTTTCTACATGAGGTGGCGCTGCACAAATGGACTGTTTAATGTGTTTTTGGCCAAAAGTCAACAAAACACACTCATTTATTGTAAAATCATATTTTAGTGTTTTTTAAGGCAAATCACTCTAGAATTAGGTGCTAGAAGTTATTTTGAAATTTATTTCATGGGATATTTTGTGCCTTGGGCTTTGCATGGTCTCTTGGGCATTTTTGACATTTATGAGTGATTTTGACATTTTCCAACGTTATCTAGGGTTTTTTCCTTCCTTTTCTGAGTTCAATAGAGCATCAGGGCTTCATTTTAAATGTTGGCATTTGATGAGCTTTGAGAGCAATACATGGTTTTTATGAGCTTGGAGAAGAAATTGATGTTGTGGAGTTTATGAATGGCTTGCTTGGATTGATGATGGAAAAGCTTATTTGCAGGATCCTTGAGCTTGATTTAATGGTGATGTGCCTCTAATTTGTTCATGTTTTCTTGCTTATCATTATTTTTCATCCTTATATATGCAGCAGAATAGAAAAGTATAGGTTAAGAAAAGCTCTTTGAAGCGCCTTAGTCCTCCTGCCTTATATTGCCTTGATGTTTTCCTCTGTTGGGTGTGTTTAAGGAATTCTTAACTGCTCCTTAAGCCTCCTGTTGAGCCCCAAAGATGTCCTTTCCCTTTACTAAATTTCACTTCATTTCCTTTTTCCCTTATCAATTACAGGCTTAAATGGTCAATAGGATTGATTAAAGTCACTTTAGGAATGTATACAATGACTGACTTGCTATATTTTCATGGTTTTGTTGTTGTAGTAATTTTTGGCTAGACTCAGCTACAGAATGCAGCCATTCTGTAGCCAGTCGCCTATTCCGCAGCTATCTTCATGTTCTCACAGGTTACAGGTGTCAATTCAAGGAAAAACGCATATGGTTGAATTCCACAACACTCCCACATCATTTATTGCTCTCCATGAAGTATGAGCAAGAGTCTACAGGTGGTTATGCACGTGGAAGAGGTCAAAGTTAAGAAGCAGATTCCTACCAGGACAGGGACTCTACAGATGTCTCCAACAAAGCACGAGGCTTCCACAAGAGTTATAATTTGATTCTGATTGAAAAATACACTTGTTCTTGTTTCTTCTCAAGGGTAGTTATGTATTTATTTTATAAGAATGACTCGGGAGACCGAGGAACAGCTAGCTAGATTGATGTTTTGTTGCTAGATCTCAAAAGACCGTAATACTCTGTTTTTGAAATAATTTTCCTTTAATGAAATAAGTACCACTTTATTGCAAGATCTAAGGCAATCTTGAGGATATTTGTATGCTAATCCGGTGGTAGAGGGTCCCTACTACCCGAGAAGCTCTGTGTACATTTTTTAGATAAGTAACTTTAGCCTTGTTGCATTCCTAGCTTAAGCAATTTTCTGATCTTTGTGTTTTATACTCATTTGCTTTGGATGCTACAGCCAGTCTTATTCTTACAAGTTGTTCCAAAATATCACTAACATTGAATGAGAGATAACTGTAGTATTTTAGGAACTAGTTGTATTTTTCTGAACTTTATGTTTTTGTGCTCAATTACATCAATTGTTACAGCTAGTCTTGTTCTTACGAATTCTTCCAAAATATCACTAACACTGAATGAGACATAGCTGTGGTGTTTTAGAGCTTAGTTGTGTTTTTTTGAACTTTATGTTTTTATGCTCATTTACATCACATGTTAGAGCCAGTCGTGTTCTATGAATTGTTCCAAAATACCACTAACACCGAATGAGACAGAGCTGTAATATTTCAGTGATTACTTGAATTTTTAGTTTAGTTGTAATACTCCGGAGGTTAATGGCACCCTAGTTAATTTTCTGTTTACTGTGTTCCAAGTTAGTCTAATTGCATCCTAGTTCAGTTATAGTAACTATATTTAAGGATTGATTAGCTAGTTGAATTAGACTTCACGGCCTTCATTATTTACAAACTACTCTTGTATCAATCTCTTCCAAACACATCATCATATGGACAAGAATTAGTGATATCAATTCAAGGCCTTGACTGTGCTGCAACTTCTCATAATTTCACAAACTGCCTCGTTTCCAAAGCTATTCCAAAATATTTCTAATTATTGAAAGAGGTTTAACAGTGATATTTTGAGTTGTAGAATGGATTAATTTCGGTGTCATATGTTAATTTAGAATAGAATTCTTCACTAGGTTACAGACTATCTTTTTCCAAATGTGTTCCAACAAATTTCTAGCCATGGATGAGATTTTCTCTGTGACATTGTAGATTGTTGTTTACTTAGAAGAGCCTCATTGCATTAAACTTATCCTTTTCTCAAGTTATTCCAACATATTCCTAATGAATGAATTGGACTGAGCTCATGTTATGAGTTATTGAATTCATGTTATGAGTTATTTAGTTCTTGCTATGAGTTATTTTTCTTGTTAAGAGTTTTGCATTTTTTGTTCTCAAGTGCCATACATAGTTTAGAATAGGTTTTGCTCTGTTTTAGTGTGTCCAACAACTTCTTTTTACTAACACTTAGTTCTTTTTCTTTTGCCCTTAGAATAAAAAAAAACACAAAACCAAAAACATTTGAAAAACACTAAACACAACGTAGTGAGAAACGGATACCTAGGCACATATAGTGCACTTCACTTCAAGAGTTTACTAGCCCTGGTTGAAAGTTTATGACATCAATTTAGGAACACTAAGTTGAGCAGACATTTTGGCGTCGTTGCTGGGGAAGTGTAACTAGTTAGCCTTTGTTTCTTACCTCCCAAAAACAATGATATACGTAGAGAAAGAGACTCAAGGGGTAGATTCATAAGAGACAGAAGCTTGATTCCTAGAACACCACTTGTTTCACCAAGACCAAGAGCTAGCACACCTCCAACTCAAACCCACATTCCATCCTTTACTAATCCTAGACTTCTGGAGGACTTAAGATCAGATATTCCATTAGAAAGACCTTCCACTTTACCCACTGAACCTGTCTTAGAAGAAGATTCAGGAACCCCTGCTAGGGACATAAACTTTTCAACTTCCACAGAAGAATCAACTATGGTAGAAGAAGGGGGAGGAGGAGTTTTTAATGCAGAACACACACTATTTGGAGGGGGTAGAGGTAAAGGTATAGGTAGAGAAGAAGGAGGTAGAGGTGCAGAAGGAGAAGGAGGCAGAGGAAGAGGTAGAAGGGAAATGGGAAGCTCTTTTGGGTTTCCTATAGTAGATGAAGAAACCAATGCAACTATGAAAAACATTTCACCCTCTGTCCTTCCAAACTTTTATGGACTTAAAACTAAAGATCCTGAAACCTTCCTATTTAAATTTGAAGTCCTGTGTAGAACCTATGATTATTTGCAAGATGCGCAAAAACTTAAACTATTCCCTTCAACATTGAAAGGAGCAACACTAAAATGGTTTATGAGTTTGATCAATAGTTCTATTAAGACATGGGAAGACATGAAACTGGAATTTCTAGAGAGGTATTTGGATTATTGTATGCTAGTCAACCATAAGGAGGAAGTGTTTAAAATGTTACAAAAAGAGGATGAAAATTTGGAAGATTTGTTGGAGAGATTTAACTACAACATCAAAAGAGAAAAAATGGAAAACTTAGACCAAGACACTTTGAAAGCTCCCTTGTTGAAGACAGTTAGGGATGAATGGTTAGATATCCTTAACATGATGGGAAAATGGGATATATCTCAGCTCACATTACCTGAAATAGTTGAATTATGTATCAACCTTTCAAGAGGGAAATCTAAAACTGTAAAAGGACCAAGAGACCTGCTCTTGCAAGGGCAAGTAAGTCTGCTTCTGGGACAGTAAGTAGGGCAGAAATAGGACATATGCTTGATGAATTCAAATCTGATATTTTAGGGAGTCTTAGTGAACAGATAGACACCCTTAAGTTACAAAACAAGCAAAAAGTTGAATCTGATGCCTTAGCAATTTTTTGTCCCAAATGTAGAAAGAAGCATGCCTTGAGAGAGTGCCCTTTGGATGCAAAAATAGTAGAGACCTGTGTAATTTGTTTAGAAAAAAATGAGACCAAGAGTTTTCCTTCACTTCCTAGTCTTAAACTTGTCTTTCAAGAAGAAACTCTTGCAAATTCCACAGAATATCTCAACTTTGTCTCTAGGAGGCCTTGGCAAGGACTTCAAATACAAGGATTCCATGACCAATTGTATAATCAACCTCCACCAAATTGGAATGCTTGGCAGCAACCTTGGCCCCAATTTCAAAATAAATCTCAAACTTGGGCACAAGGAGCACAAAATCCTTATGGAAGATACTCTCAGTACTATCAGTATCCACCATCCTATCCACCATATCCACATTTTCCTCCTCAACAAAATTTTCAACAAAATTCTCAACAGAATCATCAAAATTCACAACATCAAAATCAACCACTTCCATTACCATTTCCTCAGAAAACAAATCAGTTACCTGCCCAACCCATACCAAACCCCAACAATAAAAATCCTCAAAACACATACATGATAGAAGGCCAACAGTTTCCAACTTATTTGATTACTCCTTTAGACCTTAGTGATGTTCAACTTAGGTCTGGAAGAATACTTGAAAAGAGGAAACCTTCTGTGATCATACAAGAACAAGACAACTCTGAGGAAGATTCTCTACGGGAAAATAAAAGTCTTGAAGAAGAAACATCTTTTCAGGACCCAAACATTGAAAAATCAAAACAAAAAGAACCAATCATTTCAACTCCTGTATTAGAGCAGCCATCAACATCCACTTCTACACCTCCCTTTCCAGAAAGATTACAAATTGATAGGGGTGTAGAAAAACAAATTATGGTGCCTAATTATGATTTCCTAGATGAGCTGAGAAATGTTTGCATTAAGATTCCATTATTACAAG
Organism: Pinus albicaulis; assembly: GCA_034641835.2. NCBI lineage: Eukaryota > Viridiplantae > Streptophyta > Pinopsida > Pinales > Pinaceae > Pinus > Pinus albicaulis. Next base: position 13,036,286 of record MU968501.1, on the reverse strand, counting down.
CCATCAAGGAAATTCCAATTTTAGCAAAGACAATAAAGGAGTTGAGCATAAAGAAAACAAGAAAAAGAATAAGAGAGACAAAGAAAATTCAACTGGCAGGAAAAATAGCAGACATTATGATGGGTAAGATTGCCATTCCAAAGTATCTAGACCCAGGAAATCCAGTTGTTAAAATTCACATCAATGGAATTGAGATCCAAAATACACTCATTGATTTAGGAGCAGCAATCAATATCATGAGTAGACAAATCATGGATAAACTGAAACTTCCTAATCTTCTCTTTACACCCACATTATTACAATTAGCAGATAGATCTGTGATCAAACCTGATGGGGTAATAGAAGATATTCCAGTGTCCCTATATTCTTGGGAGTACCCTGTGGATTTCATGATCCTAACTCCTAAGAATAATCTAGGAGGACATCCTATTATATTAGGAAGACCTTGGTTAGCTACAGCTGATGCTTTCATTAGTTGTAGATCTGGTGATATGTACATCTCTGATGGTAGTTCAACCAAGAAATTTACCTTCTATCCTCCAGCAAAAACAATTACAGAATTACATGATACTCAATGGATAGAGGATGAAGAAGACTTACAACCTCTCTTCACAATTTCAGAAATTAGTGAAGATAGTCAGATTCTGAATACTTTAGAGAAATTTAAATCCTCTTCAGAATACAAACATGAACAATTTCAAGAAGAATCCAACATTGAGTTTTTATCATCAAAGCAGATGTCTCTTTATTCCATGGATAAATTTGGCAGCACTATAATTGAGATATTTCCAGGCAAAATCTTAAACATAAACAAGAACCTAGAGAAATCTCAACAAGAAGAGCTAGTCAAGATCTTACAGAGACATTCTTCTGCATATGCATGGGAGTACATTGATATGAAATGGATAAGCCCTAAGACTTGCACTCATCACATCTACATAGAGGAAAATTGTAAACCAATCAGAGAACCTCAGAGACAGATGAATCCAAATCTTAGGGAGGTTGTTAAGGAAGAATTGTAGAAATTGTTAAATGTCAACTTTATCTATCCCATTTAAGATAGTCAGTGGGTTTCTCCTTTAGTAATTGTGCCAAAGAAAAATGGTAAATGGATGGTATGTATTTACTACCGAGAATTAAACAAAGCTACTCTTAAAGATCATTTTCCCCTACCTTTTATAGATCAGGTGTTAGATACATTAGCTGGCAAAAAGTACTTCTCATTTTTAGATGGGTTTAGTGGTTATAACCAAATCCAAGTAGCACTTGAAGATCAAGACAAAACCACATTTACCTATGCTTACCGAGTATTGCCATTTGGACTATGCAATGCACCTGCAACATTTCAAAGTGCAGTACTAGGAATTTTTTCAGATCTAATACATGATTGTGTAGAGGTATATATGGATGATTTCAAAGTTTATGGAAACACATTTGAAGAAGCTTTAGCAAAATTGGAAAAAATTTTAAAGAGATGTAAAGAAGCAAATCTTTCATTAATTCATGAGAAGTGTTTTATGATGTTTACTGAAGGAATTTTTTTGGGACATCACATTTCAGGGGATGGGATTAGAGTTGATGAGTCAAAAGTTGAAGTCATCTCTAACTTATCTATTCCAAGTTTTCAAAAAGATGCTAGGAGTTTTCTTGGATTTACAGGATATTATCGAAGGTTTATAGAAAAATTCACCAAGATAGCATCTCCACTTTTCAAATTACTTACCAAGGATTGTGAATTCAAGTGGAATCCTGATTGCCAGTTAGCCTTTGAGACCCTGAAAACAAAAATCTTTGAAGCACCTATTTTAAGGAGACCTAACTGGAAGTTACCTTTTCATATTTCAACAGATGCCTCAGATATAGCTTTAGGAGCAGTATTGGGACAGAAAGACCTGATTCCTTATGCCATCTATTATACAAGTAAAAATTTGACTCCTTCAAAGTTAAATTATACTATAACTGAAAAAGAATTTTTAGCTGTTGTTCGTGCCATAAACAAATTCAGACACTATATAACAGGCTATGAAACTTTTGATCACACAGATCACTCTGCAATTAGATATCTAATGAACAAATCAATTACTAATGGCAGAGTTATAAGATGGTTATTCCTTTTACAAGAATTCAACATTACCATTCTAGATAAGCCTGGAAAACAAAACAGAGTAGTTGATTTCCTATCTAGTCTCCAAAACATTAAAGATAACACCCCAGTTGAAGATCAATTCCTTGATGAATATCTTTTTGCAATTTCTACTCAGACTCCTTGGTTTGCTGACATTGCTAATTATTTAGTTTCAAGGAAATTTACTTCAATAATGAATGCAAGAAACAAAAGAAAGATCATTTATGACAGTGCAAAATATTCATGGGTTGCTAATGAGTTATACAAAACAAGTCCAAATTTTATCATTAGGAGATGTGTTCGGGAAGATGAGATGCCTGAGATCCTTAAGGCATGTCATGATGAACCTTGTGGTGGACACTTTGCTGATAAGAGGACAACTTATAATATTCTTCATTTAGGATACTATTGGCCATCCCTTTTTAAAGATTCTAAAGAGTATGTCAAAAGGTGTGACAGTTGCCAAAGGGTAGGGAAACCTTCTCCTTCAGGTGAGATTCCATTACAGCCTCAGGTACATATTGAACCTTTTGAAAAATGGGCTTTAGATCTTGTAGGACCTATTAGTCCTCCATCAAGACAAAAAAAAATATATATTAGTTTGCACTGATTATGTTACCAAATGGGTAGAGGCCAAGCCATTACTTTCTGCTACTGAAGCATCTATAGTTAATTTTCTTTTTGAGGATATTTTTACTCATTTTGGTGTCCCAAGGGAAATTGTTACAGATCAAGGAGCTCAATTTACATCAAAGCTAGTGGAACAAATGATGGAGAGGTACAAAATCAGACACATAAAATCTACTCCCTATCATCCACAAGCAAATGGTCAAGTGGAATCTACCAATAAAGTCATTGAAGGGATCCTAACAAAGACTGTCCATTTACATAGAAGAGATTGGGCAGACAGGCTTCCTGAAGCTTTGTGGGCCTATAGAACTACATGGAGAAGCACAATAGGCCATACTCCTTATGAACTTGTTTATGGAAAACAAGTTTTGTTTCCCATAGAGTTTCAGATTCAAACTTTTAAAATGGAAGTTCAGCTAGGACTTGATCTAACAAAGGCACAAAAGCACATATTGGAGCAGATTAATGAATTGGATGAGATCAGACAAGATGCAATCCAGAAAACAAGTATAGTCCAACAACAAAGGACTAGATGGCATGATAAGTACATCAAGGAAAAGAATTTCAAAGAAGGTGACTGGGCTCACTTGTTTGATTCAAAGTTCAAAGATTTTCAAGGTAAATTCCAAACACATTGGCTTGGGCCATATGAAATTATGAGAATTTTTGACAATGGAGCAATAAAAATCAGGACAATAGATGAAGAGAATGTCACTTTTCTTGTAAATGGTCATAGATTGAAGCTGTATCATAAGCCACTTTCAAGAGAAGAATTTGTCAAGAGATTCCAGGAAAACAGTAATGTGAAGTTAATGAAGAAGAATTTTTCTTCTTCATCAACTTAGTTGAATTTTCTGAATCCAAATTAAAAAAAATAAAAAAATAAAAAAATAAAAAAATAAAACTAATAATAATAATAATAATAATAATAATAAAGTATAAACATGAAAACTTATCACCGATTAGCATGTTTATACAGAAAAGATAAAGTGAAAATCATAATTCTTCTGACACTTTAGCTTTTAAAATTTGTTTTTTTTCTTCTGCAAGAAGTTATCACAAAATCATAAGTTTCACTCCATCATGACTCACTTCATTCATATTTCATTCATTCCATTCATCCATACTTCACTCACTCCATTCATCCATATTTCATTCACTCCATTTCACGGTCCATTTCATTTCCATCCCAGATTTCTAAATTTGATCTCTTTCTGCAGATTGAGTGTTACAAATCATGAATTGCAGACCACTTTTTATGTTTCATTCCACTTCACAATTGTGATTCATTTCATTCCATTACATTTCACCTCACTCCTGATCCATTCCACCATATTTCATGATCCATTTCATACTACACTCCATCCATGTTTCAAATCATTTCATTTCATGTTTCAAAGTTCCTACAGGTACATTCTGCAGTCAGGCAGACATTCTGCAGCCAGTTAGACATTCTGTAGCCAGTTAGACATTCTGCAGCCAGATATCCTGAAGGAAATTATCCAACAACACTTGTTCAGCAGCAAATCGACCCTGCACACCTATGTCAACAAGAAAAATCAAAGGAATTATGAAGACTAAAGAATCAATGATTTTCAAAGGAGGACAAAGCATATCAAAACCACAAAAATTAAAGGAAAGGAAAAGGTAAAGTTGTAAAATTATTATGATGACAGAATATGAAAGTTATAGTGTAGGTAAGTCATGTATGATTCAAAAAGTTGTTTTAATTATTCGTGTTGATCATGCCTATTAAACCTATCATAAAAAATTTGGACAAAATCCCCTCCACTCCGCCATATCAAATCATGATTTAAAACTTAACGGTTAAGTACTGAAGTGACCTAATCAGTCACATCAATAGGCCAAAGTATTCAGTGATGATTTTGAATTGATCACGAAATGTTTACGCGGTCTTTTCTCCCATGATGGTTCTCAAACTCATTAACTCATGTAAATCACCCTCACCACATTTCACTCATTCTATAACTTCTTCATATCATCCTTCCGTAGCTAATTCCTATTGCATAAACAGAGAACAGCAACTTTGGGGCAAAAACAATTTTTTTTAACAGCCATTTTCACAGTGGATAGAAGAGTAGTAAATTGAAGGTTGAAAAGAGAAGCCATGGGCCTCATAGTAAGGTCTGAACCGGTCGGAACCAAATACTTAGAGGGTTACCCACAAATTAGAGAAATGCTACAGCAGGCTGGGTGGTTACAATTCTTGGAAAAATTTAATGGTTTCCATAAAGAGGTAACTAAAACATTTGCACAGTCCTTCAATGGAGCAGAGGTCGAAATAGGAGATATTAAATTCACTATTACAGAAGCTTTCATTGCAGAAGCAACGGAATTACCCAGGCAAGGAGAACGATGGTTCAAAAATAGAGAATTTCATAATGAGGCATGGAGGCAAATGCTTAAAACACCAGGTATGGATGTTTCCATTTTTAAGAAGGGTATTCCTAGCTCAGCACTGAAGAATAAATGGCGGAATATGTTGCTCATTTTGCAAAAATTTATAACTTGTGAAGGAAGGTTTGGTACCCTCTATGTTTATCATATTCGGTTAATGATGCATTTCTTAGATGAAGAAATCAATTTACCGTTTTTCCTACTTCATAGTCTGAAGAGAATGGCCTCTAATGTTCAAAAGAGGGTTCAATTCCTAGAAACCACTTTGTACCACCATGGCCTAGTTAAAATCCTAATTGAACATCATTTGAGAAAGGTGGGAGACAATTGGGATGAGTTTCTAGTAAGGAATCACTTTGAAGAACCCAAGGAATCTCCATCTGAAGGCAAACTTACAAGAAGAAGCAGGAGAGGGAAAATTTCCAAAGCTGTTGAAACTAAAACTGGTAAGTCCATACAAGAGGACAGTGAGGAGATAATTTCTGAGAAATTGACTAAAATTAAGAAACAGCTTAAAAAGGAGAAAATGATAAGAAGGTATGCCAAGGAGAGAGGTGAAGGACCATCTCAACCAAGACGAAGCCACAGGCTTAGAGGTATATTGAAGAAAACAGGGGTTAGACAAACGGGAATTATAAACATTGAGGATGAAGAGACACCAACTGCTAGATCACCTGAGTACCAGTACGAGGAGGATCTTGATGAAGGAGCTCCGGAGATAGACCTAGCAAAACAACAAATTTATAATTATGTTGAGACATTAGAGAAAAGAGCCTCATAAAGAAGAGACAGAACTCCTAGCCCACCAGAATTTGCAATAGATATGTTAAGAAGAGATAAATATGAGTTAGAAGTACTCAATAGGCATATCAAGAATGAGAATGACATTTTAAGGGAGCAGGTTAAGCTGAAAATTGATATGAATACAACTCTTTCTCTACAAATGGAAAAATTGTACAAAGCTAGTGATAGATTGAAGAAGAAAAACAAAAAGTTGAGCAAGGCACTTATAAATTTGAGATTTAAGTTGGTCATAAGGAAGCCTAGGAGGCCATTTACTATTAGGAAAAGCAGAAGAAGGAGCCTAGATTTCCTAGCAGAAGTCTCAGAATATATGATTTGATTGCATGAGGACATGCAAAAACTTTGCAGTGGGGGTATGTTGAGCCCCAAAGATGTCCTTTCCCTTTACCAAATTTGACTTCATTTCCTTTTTCCCTTATCAATTAAAGGCTTAAATGGTCAATAGGATTGATTAAAGTCACTTTAGGAATTTATACAATGACTGACCTGCTATATTTTCATGGTTTTGTTGTTGCAGTAATTTTTTACTAGACTCAGCTACAGAATGCAGCCATTCTGTAGCCAATCGCCTATTCCACATTTATCTTCATGTTCTCACAGGTTACAGGTTTCAATTCAAGGAAAAACACATATGGTTGAATTCCACAACACTCCCAAATCATTTATTACTCTCCACGAAGTCTGAGCAAGAGTCTACAGGTGGTTATGCACGTGGAAGAGGTCAAAGTTAAGAAGCAGATTCCTACCAGGACAGGGACTCTACAGATGTCTCCAACAAAGCACGAGGCTTCCACAAGAGTTCTAATTTGATTCTAATTGAAAAAGACACTTGTTCCTATTTCTTCTCAAGGGTAGTTATGTATTTATTTTATAAGAATGACTCAGGAGACCGAGGAACAGCTAGCTAGATTGATGTTTTGTTGCTAGATCTCAAAAGACCGTAATACTCTGTTTTTGAAATAATTTTCCTTTAATGAAAGAAGTACTGCTTTATTGCAAGATCTGAGGTAATATTGAGGAGATTTGTATGCTAATATGGTGGTAGAGGGCCCCTACTACCCGAGAAGCTCTGTGTACATTGTTTAGATAAGTAACTTTAGCCTTGTTGCATTCCTAGCTTAAGCAATTTTCTGAACTTTGTGTGTTATACTCATTTGCTTTGGATGCTACAGCCAGTCTTATTCTTACAATTTTTTCCAAAATATCACTAACATTGAATGAGAGATAATTGTAGTATTTTAGGAACTAGTTGTATTTTTCTGAACTTTATGTTTTTGTGCTCAATTACATCAATTGTTACAGCTAGTCTTGTTCTTACAAATTCTTCCAAAATATCACTAACATTGAATGAGACATAGCTGTGGTGTTTTAGAGCTTAGTTGCATTTTTTTGAAATTTATGATTTTATGCTCATTTACATCACATGTTACAACCAGTCTTGTTCTATGAATTTTTCCAAAATACCACTAACACCAAATGAGACAGAGCTGTAAAATTTCAATGATTAGTTGCATTTTTAGTTTAGTTGTAATACTCCAGAGGTTAATGGTACCCTAGTTCAGTTTCTGTTTATTGTGTTTCAAGTTAGTCTAATTGCATCCTAGTTCATTTATGGTCACTATATTTCAAGTTTGATTAGCTAGTTGAATTAGACTTCACGGCCTTCATTATTTACAAACTACTCTTGTATCAATCTCTTCCAAACACATCATCATATGGACAAGAATTAGTGATATCAATTCAGGGCCTTGATTATGCTGCAACTTCTCATAATTTCACAAACTGCCTCGTTTCCAAAGCTATTCCAAAAGATTTCTAATTCTTGAAAGAGGTTTAACAGTGATATTTTGAGTTGTAGAATGGATTAATTTCGGTGTCATAGGTTAATTTAGAATAGAATTCTTCACTAGGTTGCAGACTATCTTTTTCCAAATGTGTTCCAACAAATTTCTAGCCATGGATGAGATTTTCTCTATGGCATTGTAGATTTTTGTTTACTTAGAAGAGCCTCATTGCATTAAACTTATCCTTTTCTCAAGTTATTCCAACATATTCCTAATGAATGAATTGGACTGAGTTCATGTTATGAGTTATTGAATTCATGTTATGAGTTATTTAGTTCTTGCTATGAGTTATTTTTCTTGTTAAAAGTTTTGCATTTTTTGTTCTCAAGTGCCATACATAGTTTAGAATAGGTTTTGATCTGTTTTAGTGTGTCCAACAACTTCTTTTTAATAACACTTAGTTATTTTTCTTTTTCCCTTAGAATAAAAAAAAACACAAAAACAAAAACATTTGAAAAACACTAAACACAACGTAGTGAGAAACAGATACCTAGGTACATATAATGCACTTCACTTCAATAGTTTACTAGCCCTGGTTGACAATTTATGACATCAATTTAGGAACACTAAGTTGAGCAGACACCTCCCTATGCTTGTTTCATCTATGGATTAATATGCTAGTTTCCAAATATGTTTTATGGCAAGCCATGCTTATTTGATGATATATAAACTCTGTTTTTTAAATATCTCTTTGAAGTATTACTTGTTAGGTTAAGCCAAGGAGGTCTTGTTATAATCTTGCCCTTTGTCCATGCCTATCAATTTGCCTCAAATTTTTTTGCAGCTTGATCAAAAATGTTTAGGAGTTCCCTCTTTGATTGATTAAATTTATTGTGTTATCTTATATGTTTTCAAATTCTGAAGGTGAAATTATTAAAGTTAGATAAGCTTTCTTTCTTTCTTTGTTTCACTGAATTTTTCATCTTGGATATTTATTTGTTTAAGTATTGTCATTGAGTAAATGGATGTCCCTATCTCATGATTAGTATATTTTTCTTATCATATTTGAGACCTTCTTGTTTATGGGTATATGACAAAGGATACTTCACTTCCCTTTTCCATACCTTGTTTTCCCCAACTTGAAGTCCATTTCACTTCACTCATGACATTAAGGATCCATTGACCACACTAGATTTGCCCTGTTATGCACTCTGACTCTTTGTTGAGACATCCATGACTTTTATAGACTCCATAGCCCAATGATTTGATGATCTCTCACTCCACCTATTCTATCTATTTCATCTTACCCAACCAAAACAAACAACAAACCCTACACTTAACAACTAGCCTAAAATCAACCCTAAATAGCAAAAATTTCACATCCTTTGCATACAATAGAGAGAGCCCTCTCTGATTCCAAGAAGGTTAGGTCCTAGGACTCCAAATACTGGTTTCATGTTACCCTGTGAATTTCGTCTAGCAATCTGCTAAATCACGGGACACTAACATTCTGGCAATCAGGGTGGGAACTTCTGAGTTAGTGACAATCTAAGTATCCCTTAGGACTCCAAAAACCCTTGTTAAAGAGTATCCAGTAATTTATCGCCGCCTCATCACCAAAATAACATTTTGGTGATCACGATGGGACTTTATGAGTAAGTCACAAGTTGAGACATTTTGTACCCATTGATTCATTGCCACCTCATTGCCACACTAACACTCTGGCGATCACGGTGGGACCTTATGAGTCAGTGAAAATCTAAGTATGCCTTAGGACCTCATAAAACTCACAAATATCCTTATATTGGTATTTATTTGTTGATGGTGGACAACAAGAACATCCTTAAAACAGTAAACTTCATCCACATGGCAACTCCACTAGTCTTCAGTAGCCACTAGTTCTCATAAAATTCCCTGGGAATGCATTAAGCGATTCCAATCATGTTGATGGTGGATAGCAAAGTTGAAATCTTCCACCTGGAGACTCCACAACCCTCAATAGACCTAAAGAATACACTGATAGAGACATCTAGACTGGTTGAAAAGATACAGTGACCCTTTCTGATTTACAAACATGGATCCAAGGATACAAAGGAGATATGCTCCGATGAACAGAGACCATATCCCTAGATTTCCACATAAAATTCCTTAGATAAATTGGATAAAAAAACATGCCTATATTTCAAGATGAAAAATGTGAATGGAGGTTAAAGGTTGAATGGCATGAGGACTACCTCATGAAAATGTTTATGGAAACATTAGAGGGTAAAGCAATAGAATGGTATGAATGGCTGAAGCCTGGTAGTTTGTTTTCCTTAAAAAATCTCCACAATATATTTTGTGAGCATTATAAAGAAAATTATCCATCACTATCATTAGCTGAAAATTGTTGTGATCAATCCGAAGACCTCATACAATACCTTGTAAACATTGATGAAGATTTAGGAAATTGGCATCCTGAGGATCTATTAGAATCCATTCATCAATTTCATTCTCAATATAGCTATCATGACAGCCTAGAGGAGTTAGTTGAGGAAGAACCCAATCAAGAAATAGAAGAAAACCCATAGGATCTCTCTGGAGGCACAAGTGATGATTCACCATCTCTTCTAGGTGAGGCTCAAGAAAACATTCAGCCCCAAAATCAACCTTCACAAGAGAAAAAGAACTGTTGTACTTCTATCCAAAGAAAGAGAAAAATGCCTCCTTTTTTAACTGAAGAAGAAATAAATCAAATTCTAAACATGCAACCAGCCTCTACGCCTTTATGTGAACAAAACATTTATGTTCATTCTCCTACCAATCCCATCTTCCATCCATTAGAAAGTGAACTTGTAGATCAACTCAAATAAGAACAAACTGACAATCCAATATGTTTGATTGGTGATGTTACTTATGTTGATAATTTTCCAAAGTTTGATCAGTCTGATGATGATGTCCTCCAAATAAAAACTAACCTTGTAGAGAAATCAGCAGTTGATTTGTGGGATGAAGTTCACTATCATCAGCTTGAAAAAATTAAGTAGCCAATACAGGTCACCTACACTGATGAGGAAAGCCTTGAGAGTTTACAAGTAAGCGAGGAGTCTCTAACTCTTCGCTCTGCTTCACTTCAGTCCATCCAAAATAGCTTTCATGTAATTGGAAATCAGCAATCATTCAGCTTTGATGTTGAGGTTGAGGAGGATGATGAACTTCTTGAGCAAGTTTTCAATGAGAAGCCTTTTCCTAAAATGGTTGAGGAAATCATTTAGGACATGGAATCCTCCTTAAATCTAGATTTTCAACCACCAAATTCCTTTGAATTACAAATTGCAGATGAAGGCATGGAAATTGATGATCACAAGAAAGTTGCACTTCTTTCTTAAGAAGATTTGTTGCCAAGGAGTGCTCCTACTCATAAACATGGTGGTTTTCACACAGAACTCAACCCACTCTATTAGAACCCATCAGGTTTGCTAGAGGATAACATTGCAATCTATAATGAGTCTACCAGTTCAGATGATCATGAGGAAGAGGAAAATTTTCTTTCCCAAAAGAGTACCAAGTTCAGCCAAGTGGGGAAAGAAGCAGTCCTAGATCAAGCTTATCTCCCGAATATTCACATTCAGGTATTGTTTCAAGATCCCTTTTCTGATTTGTTAGAGACATTTGAAGAGGGAGTAAAACATGTCAAAAGCAGTTCGATGTAGAATTTCAAGAACATTTTAGGCACCACTGTTCAAACACAAGTGAGGTGGGAGTGGCCTCTTTTCAAAACCCTCAAAGAGTTGAACCAAGATCCCTCATGGAATCATCTTCTTGATTGGTTGTATTGGAAAAGAGAGTTCACCAGCTGAATGTATATCATGTATAAGTTAGATTAGGATAGATAGGCATGAAAATAAGCTCAGCACTATGAGCATATTTCTAGTTTTTAATCTTAAAATGTTGATCCAAAATGAAAAACAAAAAACAAATAAAAAGAAAAGATGAAAAAGAGGGCATATTTGAAGAAGAGGTACAGCCCCATACCCAAAAAAGTGTACTAATGAAAGTGTGCAAGCCTAAATGCCACTACTTGTGCCAAAAATTCTTGTTTAGTCATCTAGCCTAATCATGGTTGAACATGTTTTCAATTTATTTCCGATAATTTAGTGAAAGAGAGCTTGTCAAATCATTCAAATTTGACTTGTCAAAAAAGATAGATTAGGAATGAAAGATATTGGTTCCACATGCTCAAAACTGAACCAAAGAGAAAGATGGGGATGTATGCCAAATGATAAATCATAGCCCTTGTTTTTCTAGTTTTGTTTGTACAAAAATAATATTTTTGTGCAGCTTTTTCTTATGCCACAACTCATGGTGAGTCATATCACCTAATCCTGATTTAAACCATGATTTCAATTTTATGTTTATAGCTTATAAACTAAAGTCTATCATACAGCCTAATCTTGACATTCGGTTAGTCTAGGTAGAGAATAAAAAGAGTTCATGAGCCTAATCTAAACTCTTGGAAGTGATAAGAGTAGACGTAGATAGTTTGTTTTGCTTTCAAAAGAAGAAAATGTCAAGGGTTTGCTAGTCCAAGTGCACCCAAGGAAGAAAAATTGTTAAGCAAGTAGGTTGGGTAGGTAGAGATGAAACTAAGCTAATCATGTTTTTCAGATTATTGAGATCACAGCTTCAAAGAAGCATCAGCAAATGAGAAGAAGTAAAAATCTGCCCAATGGATGAGGCACTGGTCTTCATAAAACTAGAGATCTGATGTTCTGGACACCTCCTGAAAAGGAGATGCCCTCCCCAAGTGGAGCCACTATTAGTCATCAGTAATTTTTTCTTTTCATAGATGACTAAATGCTTATCCTATATTTCTAGAAACAAAATTCATGAATATTGTGAGTTCTAGAAATCTCACCGCCTTCATTATACTTAAGATAAATTTTCACTATCTCCCTACTCTATCATGTCATAGTCAGCCTATCACTCACGGAAGATCCCTCATGGACTCATGCCTCTCATCTTTGTCCCATTTTCACACCCATAATCTCATTACTTTGTTTTTCCCTTGCCTATGACTCCATTATCCAACTAGGGTTTTTGAGGGCATTTTTCTTGGTTTCATGATCTCCATGGTTAAAACATCAACAAGGCTTGTATCCTGATGCTCTTACACCTCCTCCTATCCTTAATATACCTTCATAAACACTTCCCATCACTCCTATCCCTCAAAATCATCATTTTTTCTACAAAACCTAGCTTATTGCTACAATTTGACACTTTTCGAGACTAGACCTATGTTTTTCCCTTTTGGACCCTTTCCCCTAACTCAATTCTTGAAATTCCACTTTCCCCTAATCTCTAACATCTATCCCTATTCCCCAAAATTTCCCCAAGAATTTAGACAACCCTTAACCCCTTCATTCCCCTCCCTCTACAAGGTAGTCCTAAATCCCCTACACCAAACCCTAATTCCCTCTTCCAACTAAGCTAGGGTTTACTATGGAAAAAAGGAATAAGAGTAGAAGATCCATATGGTAGGTCATATAAGAAATCATGAAGCCATACCAACTCATAAAAATCATGCCTCCATCTTTTTCCAGGAGTTATTTCCAAGAGACAAGCCATGTGTCACACCTAAGGCCAGTTTTGCTTCAAACTGTGTTTCTGACCAAATAGAGATGAATTTCAAAAAAGTGAGAGAGGTTTATGTCCATCATAGGCCCACGATAAAAAACCTCCACTACAAGGAAAATACCCTCTAGCAGATTTTTTTAAGGAACCCAACAGAAAAATACCCCATACATATGTTTCTAGCGGAGGTTACTAGAGGAGGTTGGCGGGCGGAGGGTTTTGCGGATGGTTTCCTCTTGGTGCGCTTATCACTACATGTCGCCCTAGTGCTCTGGAACCGAGAAAGCACCAGTGTGGACCAAAACATTGGTACACTGGACACCATGCACTCCGTACACACCCACTTGGTGCATCTTATTATTCTATAGCACTGGTGCATCACAGATCTTCTGTGCCAGTGCATTATAAAACACTGCGCCAAAACTGAAACCACCCGGTGCGGTAGAAAGAAACCACACCGATGCATCATAATACATCACGCCAAAACATAAACCAACTAGTGTGTTTTTAAGAAACAGAACTGGTGTGCCTATAAACAACGCGCACCGGTAAATGGTTAAATTTAAAAAAAAAATATGGCAAAATAACCCGAATTTTCAGTTTTCTAGTGCTCTTGAGCTCTCAATTACCGGTGTGCACCCTTCCATAGAATGCACTGATGTGCACGAGACATTGGCACACTGGACAACTTGCATGACATACACACACATTCGAGGCCTCTTATTACTGTAACGCACCAGTGCTTCACCACTCTTCCATGCTGGTGCATCATAAAACACTGTGTCAAAACAAAAACGTGTCGGTGCATTCTTATCCAAGAGCACCAGTGCGTCGATAAACCGCATGCACTAGAAGAGAGTTACATCAAAAAAAAAAAATAAGGCCAAAAAACCAATGCTTTATGACTATTCCGCACCGGTGCTTTACGGTTATTCCACCCCGGTGCATCATCAAAATTTCACGCCGAAACTTAAAAATTCCAGTCCGGTGTTAGGGAACTACCCCGGTGCATTATAAACAACACGCCAAATTTGACACAGCCCGGTGCGGTTGTAGGTAAGCATACTGGTGTGCCTATAAAACCCCGCACATCAGAACAGGGTTAAATAAATAAAAAAATACGGCCAAAAAACTTCATTTTTCACTTTCCTCAATGCTTTAAAGCTCTCAAGCATTGGTGCCATTTCCCCTTGTCTGATCCGCCCTGACATCGGTGCTCTCATTGCACCCATTGCATTCATTGCTGCTCTGCATTGGCCACCAATCTCCAGCTTTCATTTTGAAGAATGGTGGGCAAATTTTCTTTTGCAAAGTTTACAGTCAATATGCCTCCTTGACGGCGAAATGTACAAGTATTTTTCTATTTTTTCCATAATTAAGCCTTTTAGCAGATTAGAAATTGAAATAACCTTAAAAATAACCATTTAAAAAGAAAAAAAGAAAAAATTGTCGTGCGGTGCGCCGGAGCTGTTCGTCTCACACCGGATAGTGGTGTTGCCTATAAAATTTACAGGTCGCACCGCCACCGGTGCTAATGGTATCCGCATTGTTTCTGGGGCAGTACCGAAAGGCACCCCAATAATTTTAAAATAAAAAAATAAAATAAAAGGCGGTGCACTCATTTATCTAGGAACACCATTGACCACAGGAATCACAATGCGATGTGTTGACGAAATTATCCGCCCCGATTTATGTTAGCGCACTGCATTTTGGATTCTGAGAGGGTCAACGGTGTAGCCGGGTAAAAGATCACACCGTCGACTATGTAATTGTCATGAATTCGGTGCACTGACATGAATATACGCGTCGGGGCTTATATTTTGAGTCAGCACACCGCTATTCTGAACTTTGATGAAGTTAACGGTGCTTGAAAAATAGACAGCTGCACCGAGGCCAGTGCGTCGTATTTCATTAGGGGCACCAGAACCGGTGCTCTAAATTCTTAAGACGCACCGCAACCGGTGCGTAACTGTTTTTACGGCGCACTGACTTGTCTATTTTTTTTTCAAAAATATATATATGTATATTCCTAAATACATGTCTGTTTTATAAAAAAAAATTATTCAATATGGAAATGATTCAGAGAGAAGAGGAGGAACAGCAGTAACAACAGGGTGAATAGTATGACATGATTCACCAATGGGAGGCTCGAGAGAGGGAGAGAGATGCATACCCTACCCTATTACTGCAGATACCTAGGAGATCCTTAGGCAGGTAGGCCTCCTCAAGTTCTATGAGGAGGCTACTTCCCTAAAGGCCCACAATGTGTTTTTGAGATATCTTATCCGTAGGTGGAATGCCCACTAACAAGCTTTCCAGGTTGGTCCTAACCAGTGGTACACACCCACTAAGGAAGATATTTATTTTATTACAGGACTATCGAGGAGAGGGGTGGATTTTCCCTCATTCCTAGATGTGCCAGCTGGTTGTGTAGCAGGGGTTCAGTTAGTTTACTCCCATAGATACATTAGAGCACATGTACTCTTCAGAGTTTCAGGTACCTGGAGGTCAATTATGTATAGGTGCTTTTGGTAGACAAGATGTGCAGTGCCTCTCCCTTATCATTTTGACCATTTCACACAACACCAATGATGGGGAACGCATTAGTTTCCCGATTTTATATTATGTCGATCCTTTAGTACAACAACCATGACTTTTCAGGTGGTCTGCCATTTTTTTGCTGCAGTTTTGTACGGCCTTAGATAGATGTCGTGCTCATGCATAAGGGAGCATCAACTTCCCTTTCGCTTCAGATTTGTTTTGTTTATTTTTCGAGAGGTTTCCAGAGATGAGACCTAATTTTGTTCGACAGCCTCATAGGCTGATGTTTGAGGCCCAAATGCACATGTGGGGGCAATATGATGCCCAAGAGGGGAGACACTTTGTTTCCAGTTGTTAGCCACATATGATATTTTGTCAAAGAAAACAGGTGGCTAAATATGTTCAAGCTTTCAAGTGAAAATTTCCCTTGAAATTTATCGTCTTTGAAGCCTTGTGGTGTCCTTATCCTCCAAAAGAATCTTCACTGTTGTTTCCATTGATGAGCTCTACTATTTTGTGAAAGAAACTGTTTTCAAAAGGCCTCCATTTTCTCCATTTCACTCTCACAAAATTCCCCATTTCCATCCTTATTCCCTTCACTAAAACTCATAAAATCCCTTCATTAAACCTATAAATAATCAAAAAACCCTTTTTAAACCTTATAGTTCCCTTTATTTGGTTTAAAAATCCTCTTTTGTACCTATCGGAACCCCTCATTTGGCTTAAAAATCCCTGTTTTTTTGCCTAAAACACCCTTTTGCACTATAAATTTTTTTAGCCCCCGAGGGCTTATGGCTTTAAAACCCCTGTCTCATATAACCCTAGCCCCGCAACTGTGCGCTAAAGAGCAAAAAAAACCCACAAAATCCCTTCAAAAAGCCTAAAAAATAGTCTTCCGCTCCATTAAAGTCTTAAGCCCCCGAGGGCTTATATCCATTAGCCCTTTTCCCTCCATATGGACAAAGCCCACAATCGGGCACTCAAAGCATAAAGCCTCTGTGCCAAAACCATTTTTCCCTTTGTTTTTATCATTTCCCGATGTTATGATTTGAACTGACGTGAACCGTCGATCTCCATAGATCAACAGCCCTCGGGCAATCATCCTTCCATCTATTTCACCTGCTTCCCCGACATTAAGATTTTAAATGAATCTGGACCGTTGAATCCACAAGAACCAACAGCCCATATTATGTCGTGCTTCGCCCATCCATCTAACCTTCCTTTCCCTTTTAAAAACACTTCTGCTCCATCCTTCAATCCCGACCGTGCATCCAAAGAATCCAACGGTCGGGATTTAACCCGATAGCCCGATGCCTTCCCACTGTGCTCCAAGATAGCATACATCACCAAGGGTCCCACTGCTTCATCCTCCGCACATCTTTGAACTCATCGCACATCACCCACACCGTCAGATCTTCTGCCCATCATCCAATGGCTGAAAAACCTTTTCGCATAATTTTTTGCCTCCCTTCCCAGTGCGCAACTTATATTTGATAAATTTGGTTTTGAGAATCCACGTGGTAATCGCTGAGTGGAATCGCATTTCGGAAGTGAAAACCACCTTCCCCCCATTCAGTCGCATGAAAATTGTTCCTGTTTTCTGCCTTACTGCCCTCCGTAATGTGATTTTGGGTTTAATCATAGTCATTGATTGTTCTGATCTAACGACCCACATTACATCACACCCCCACTCATCTACCATCCATCTAATCTTCCAAACGCCCCATTGAAATATCTCCACCGTTGATTATTCCAATTTAACGGTCCACGTTCATCCTCCCACCCAAACTCCCATCGGGCCTGTTTTCACCTTCCGCCATGATTTTAATCGCATTTTCAATGCAGCCACCATTTTCCATCACTGCTCCTCCATCCCCAGGGCCTCTGCAAGCAGTCTAACCAAGCCCACATGGATTTCATAACATTTTTTTTGTCTTTTTCAGGTTTCAAAGGTTGTGAATTCATACCGTCGCCGCAGTCATAGATAGGTGACTCATAACGTAGAAGGACAGTCCCAGAGCCAAAGATAGCATAGGAAAATACCACTAAGGAGGTTTAAAATCATGTTTATCAAAGATCAGTGTTATTAACCTTGATATAAACCCTCCAGCACCTCTGTAGCCTGTATATTCACACAAACAAGTCAGCAGAAAGTTCAAAGTGTATCAGAAGAAGATTAAGGGGATCAACACATTGTATTTGAAGCCAAATACACAGTTACAGACATAAAGGACACAGATGAAGACCTGAAGATGATCAAGGAAGCTTAATGAAGCCTAAAGCACACATCAAGCCATGTCAGTGACTTATTATCAGCATAATGTTCTTTTCCTAAGAAGGACAAGTTCCCACAACATTTTGTATCCCTCATCGAGCCCATAACAATTATTATTCTGACAGAAAGCTCCTAGAATTGTCAGTGCATTGGTTATGAAGTATGGAAGACCTGAAAGAAAATATATTCACCTTACTTGTCACAGAAGATAAAACAGAGTACTACAGCCAGAGAGTACTTCAAGAACATACCCTTGGAGTTATTATCAAACTGACGAAGACCCCTAATTCATCCAAAGAGTACTTAAAGTTAATGTAAAGATATTAAAACAGAATGGGCTTCAAACACACTTCTCCCTCTATTTTAATGAATCATTTAAGTTCTATCTACCACTACTATCACTCTTTAACCTATAAGAACTCATGAGAAATACATTGTAAATGGTGGTTGGTTGGTTAGTTGATTATTGAAAAACACTGATTGTAAGTTGTTTTACTGAGTTAGAGTTCTGCGAGTAGTAGTTGTAAATAGGCTAGGAGATGATTTCTGGATGATATCAAGCTATTGGACAAGAATTTATGTGACTGGTTTTTCTCTTCTAATACGATAATCATGTTCATTGGATCTTGATCTAAATTAGTGGTGATGTATTGTTTCTTTGTCATTGTTTTCCCTCTGTTTTTCATCATGTTTCATATTCTCTGATAAGAAACAGTAATTTTAGCTTAGGATATACTGCTGCAAGTACCCTAACGCTTCCTACACTTTTTTATCTTTATGTTTTCTACTATTCATGTATCTAAGAACAAATTCAACATAATTTAACCAGTATAGAAGTTGGTTTTTCCATGCTTATTGATGTATGAATTTAGAGTTTGTTTGTTGGATGTTCTTGTTTGGTTTCAGCTGAAAGAATTAGGAAACGGGGAGATTTAGAGTTAGCCATGTCCCCTAGCTTCCTTTTCCAACAGTTAGCCTTTCTAAGATCCTTTTGAGCTGAATGCCAAAAGCATAGAAGGTTAAAGGTCTTTCTCTGATCTTAGGTTTCACTCTGTGTTAAACTTAAATGTTTTCCACTGTCTAAAAGTAGTCAGGAGGACTACTGGATTGTTGTTTTCAGAGTTAGCCTCATTAGGAGTTTGATCATAGATGGTATAAGGCAAGCCCTGTCCCTAGACTTACTCCGAAGCGGTCACCTTGGAAATTTTCCCTGTCATTTCCACTCATTTCCTTATTGTTTCATCCCATAATATCATCTTAAGAGATCCTCTGATATAGATGACTAGCCCATTGAAAGCCTTGGATATTTAAATTGGAAGTAAACACTTTTATGACCCCATTTCCCAATGGATTTGTGTTCTCTTTGAATTTCCTCCCCATTGCCAAAAATCCTTCACTGCTCATTCCTTTATCTTACATTGAACCCTTATTTCATGTTTCCCAACCAAACAAACAAAATCAAAAACCCTTGTGCATTATAGCTAGCCTAACACCTTAAATTGAACTTCAAATATATACATTTCTTTGCCTTTATAGAGAGATCCCTCTCTGGATCCAGGAGGGATAGATCCTGAGATCCCAAAGTGGTTTGATGTTGTCTTGTCATTTGGTATTGCCAAATATGCCAAATCACAGGAACCACAACATAATGGCGACTCCACTGGGGACTTTGAGTAAACACTCCTTGAAACATCTCTAAGAACTCAAAGAAGACAAATTAGCCTTGATTTCATTTAGATTGCTGATGGTGGACAGCAGCCTGCCTCAAAACATTTTAAACCCTCCATATGGCGACTCCACAGTTCTTAAATGACCAAAAGACTCCACTGGTGATCAGTAGGCCTGTTGATTATCTTTGTTTTCATGAGACTCCACTGGGAGACCAGTTTCATCACAACATCATCCATACTAAAGGAAACACATAGGATTAAGCTTATTTTTTTAAATATAGTTTGCCTCTTAAATATTGCTATACTTTCTTCATTCAGTCTAAACCTTTCTTTCTTCATTTCAGCTCTGGTTTTGATCTTGTTAGAGCTGTTTCTTCTTCCTTTCTTTGCTGGTTCAAGTTTTGAGCATGTTATAACCAGCCTTTCACTTTCCCTAGCTCAGGTTTTGATCTGATTTGAGCCATTCTTTTGGAACTTCATGGGTTCAAGATTTGAGCTTGTTTGAACCTTTCTTCTTATATATATATATATATATATATATATATATTTTCTTTTTCCAAACAACACAAAGCAATGGTATTTACAATGGAAGTGAAAAATTTAAACTAAAATTTAGCAAAAATAATGCTTGAGCATCCTGCCATTGACAGGACCCCCAAACAGATCTGTACCATCCAATTCTTGCAGGAAAAATGCATTGGGACCAATTTCAGATTGAATGATGTAAGGGCCTTGCCATAAACTGTCAAACTTGCCATGCTTACCCTTGTCCTCTCTCCTAGAGTCCCATTTGAGTACCTTATCCCCAATTTTGAAATTATAGGCCTTTTTCCTCTTATCAAACAGTTTTTTGATGTTCTCTTGCACTTTCTGAGCTCTGTTGTAGACTTCTTCCCTTGTCTGCTAGAGATGTATGGTCTGATTGATCCTCCTTACCATGCTGTCTTCTTCTGACTGTATTTATTGGACCAATTTTATCACTGGTACTCCCAAAATGGTAGGAAATACTGCATTTGATCCATAAACTAGCTGATAGGGAGACATTCCAATAGATTTATTTGTTGTCAACCTGTATGCCCATAAAACATGCACTAACTTATTATGCCATGATTTTTTATTTTCTTCCAGCAGCTTCTTGATGATGGTCACCAAACTCTTATTTGATGATTCTGCTAACCCATTACCCTAAGGATAATAAGCAGTAGAATTACCAAGTGCGATTTGATACCCATGGCAAAAATCAATCATCTTTTTGGAGCCAAATGCAGCAACATTGTCAGTGATAATTTTCCTAGGGCAGCCAAATCTAGATAGGATATGGTCTTCAATGAATTTTATGATAACTGAGTCTGTGGCATTCCTAGAAGGGATGGCCTCTATCCATTTGGTGAAATAGTCAGTGGCTGTGAGTATCCATCTATGTTGGGCAGATGAAGTAGGATGGATTTCCCCTATGAAGTTTAGGCCCCATTGTTGAAAAGGAGCTTCAACAATGATTGGTTGTAAAGGTAAAGGAAGGAGTTTTCTTTTGCTCTCAAATATTTGGCATTTGTGGCAGGAAACTATCATTTTGTGGACATATTGGAAGAGGGTGGGCCAGTAATAACCAGCTCTAAGGATTTTATTGGTAGTGGTTTTCCAATAGAGATGGCCTCCACACTCTCCTTCATGAAACTCATGCTTGATCCTCTCTACATCAACTTCAGGAAAACATTTAAGAAATAAACCATTGGAATTTTTCCAATATAAAAATTCATTTAAAATGCAATAATTTCTAGCTTTCAACTTTAAAAAACTTGTCTTTGTCTTAGAAAAATCAGGAGGAGCATTAAGATTTACAAGCACATACAATATATCAGCATACCAAGGTGAGTTTTGGAATTTTTCTTCAACAAGGGGCACTAGTAATCCTTCATGTTCATCCAAAGCATCTACCATATTATTGTCAAGGGCTTGTAAATTAGATTCAACCATCAATTGTGCTAAGCCTTGACTCTTGATGAGTTTAGTGGGTTTGATTCCAAATCATATTCTAGTATCACAACAATCCACTTGCCTCTTTTACCATCTGGATCTTGTGACAAAATGTCCTTCACCACTATATTAGGCACAAAGGAAATAATATGGGAATGTAAAATATACACTCTGAAATCCTTTAAGGCTTTTACCAAGGCATAGGCCTGCTTTTCCATGATATTATACTTTAGAGGTGCATCCCTTAATGCGTTGCTGAAAAATGCAATTGGCTGCTCTTGCCCTTCTGGATTTTTCTGCAATAGGAAAGTATGTTCTGATGCAAATGAGAATATAAGGAAATCTTTTGTAAAATATGGGCTGATGAGAACTGGTGCTTGGGTGAGTGCAATTTTTACCAGTTCAAAGTACTTTTTGGCCTCTAGAGTCCATTTAACTCCTACTTCTTTCTTTAGCATATTTGTCATGTTTCTAAGGAGTTCTGCTAGGTTGGGTATAAACCTCCTCAAGAAGTTAATCTTCCCAATAAAGGACTGAAACTCTTTGATGTTTCTTGGGTGGCTAATCTACAATATTCCCTCAACTCTTTTTGGGTCTATTTTAATCCCTTTTTCAGATATGATATGACCAAGAAGTTTACCTTCTTGGAGACCAAACATTGTCTTTTTGGGATTTAAAGATAGCCCATACCTTCTGCATTTCTCAAAGACTTTTCTTAAATGTTTAAGGTGTTCTTCATCAGTTTTGGAATAAGCTGTAATGTCATCAAAGTAAATTACAATGAAGTGACCTATTTCTTCTGAGAATGCAATGTCCATGGCCCTTTGAAAGGTGGCACCAACATTCATTAATCCAAAAGGCATTTTCACAGACATGAAAGTGCCCCAAGGAGTGGTGAAATCTATTTTAAGTTGATCTTCTGGGAGTACTAAGACCTGGTTATACCCCGAAAATCCATCTAACAGAGAAATCCTCCTAGAGCCTACTACCCTTTGTAGGATGTGTTCCATCTTGGGTAAAGGGTAATTGTCTTTTAAGGAGGCCATGTTTAAGTTTCTAAAATCAATGCACAGTCTAATTTCTTCTGTCTTTTTCCTTACAACCACAAGGTTAGATACCCAATCTGAAAACCTCATAGAGACTGTGATTCTAGCCTCATACATTTTCTTGATTTCCTTTTCTACCAATGGTAACTGTACAGGGTTTATTCTGCACAGCTTTTTCCTAAAAGGTTTATGGTTTTCTTTCAACGGAATCTTGTGCTGGATGATCTCCGTGTCATAGGCTTTCAAATCTTCATAGCTCTAAGCAAAAACATCAACAAACTCTTTAAATAGATCAATGTATTTATGTTTGATATGTGCTGGAAATTTTTTAGATAATTTGATCATTTTAGGTTTGTCTTTGCTGCCTATATTGCATTCTTCAACATAAAATTTAGTGGGTTCTATAGTGGGATTCTTTGCCACATCATTAAAATCAAAGAGGTCCTCAAGGGGTGCTAGTCCTCTGGGTATGCTTTTATCTTTGGACTACAGTACCTCTATGTCTTCTTTATCTGTGTTCATGTATTCTTCTGTTTGGTTTTCAAATTATTTGGTCAACATGTTTATTGCTGTAGTAGGGAATGGTTTTTCTTCATCAGGGGGCTCTTTATCTAAACTATCTTCACCGAGCTTGAAGTTTGAATCAGGTAATTTAAACTCATTCCTGGAAAGTAGGAAATCCTCTATTTGTTTGTCACCCTCAAATACCTACCAATATTTTTCATTATCTAGTATTGCTGGTCTGTAGTTTGTTTGAACTATGATCTATTTGTCGCTAAGTGGTCTCTGATATGAACTAGCAGCACAGGCCAATCCATTCACCAGTATGTTTTGACTTCTAGGGAAAAACACAAGCTCATATTCTACAAATTTTTTCAAAATATCCATGGCATAATTTCTATATGCCCTTAATCTAGGGTGTTTGGCAGTGTACTCTCCATTTACTTGTTTGATGACTAGTTATGAGTCTCCATGAACAACTATCCTTTTAGCTCCTAGGTTTTTTAATAGATGCAACCCTAAAAGGAGAGCTTCATACTCTGCTATATTGTTTGTGCATTTAAAGTTTAGCCTAAAGGAATAACTCTTAGCATAATTGTTTTTAGTATTGTGCAACCATACCCCAGCTCTTGCATTCCTTTTAGTGCAAGACCCATCAAAGCTCATGCTCTATAAGGGATTTTCCACAGAGTTTTTATCAGTTTCCTCCTTACTGTCATCTTGTTTCCTAAGGTCAACAGGCTGATGGGTAATCTTCTCTCTATAGCCTTGGTTCCGATTTTATAGCTCTGCATATTGTTTATATGTTTCTCCTTTGTTTTCCTCTGTATCTAGAGCTGCCATTATGTTTAGATTTGTGGCCTCTACTTTTCTGTTTCAATTTTTGTTCTCTAGCTCTTGCTCATCTGTAAACTCATCATTGTAAAGGATGAAAGAGTCTAGGTCTGTATGGACAGAGCAGAGAGGGGAATTTTTTGGCTTCTCTAGGCTGCTTACCATAAATTTCATGTGTGCTTCCCTATATAGTCTTCTAAGCTGGCTGAAAACAGGGATAGTGGCATATGTCATGTCCATTTGCATTGTACCTTGTAGCTTGGCACCCCATGATCTTGGCAGCAACATGCCATACTTAGGAGGTACATCAGCCACTACAACATCCATTACCATGCACTTGGCTAGGATTTGGGTCAAATTCACACAGAGATCTTTGATCAGGCCCAAACACTTCACTCTGCTAGAGTCAAAAGAATATAAATACTTATATGGTCTAGTTATCTCTATGCCTAATTTTTCCATGATCACTTTTGGCATGAGGTTGTGTGAGGCTCCTGAGTCATGCATAGCATTGTGTAAGATTTTGTCATGGATATTTAGGCTGACATAGAAAGGAGGCAATACTCCTTCCTGAAATTTTCCTTCAATTTTTGGGCCAAACAAGAGAGCTGGTTGATCATCATTTATGTTGATAGAGTCACTGTTTTCTCCTAAGCTTAAAGCTTTCAAGATTTGAATTTTATATGCATATTGGGTGGCCAACTCAGTGAGAGGGACATAAATTTTAATTTTGGCTATTTCACTCTCCATATTGAAAGGAGACTGACTCTTTGAAAGGATCGATTCTGTTTTGTTGGTCACCGTTTTATTGGCAAGGTCAGCTTGCTGATTCTCACTATGTAAACTGGTTGAAACAATTTTTTCAAGAGCATTAGATGTAATGCTAGTGCTGCTGTTTTCTATTCTTGGTTTATCAATTGTTTGGATGTATTTGTCCTTATTTTTTTCTAGAACTCTCAGCTATTGTTTTGTTGCTTTCAGCAGTCCCTTTAGGAGTCTTTTCAGGTCTTTTCTTAATGGTGATTTCAGAGGTTTTTGGTTTATGAGCTTTTGGGTTCTTTTTACTTCTGAGATCATATTGTTCTCGGACCTGCATGATGACATTCTCGAATCCTAGCCTATAGTCTTCAAATTCTAACCCTTCCTCATCCCAATGTGTGTATGAGGTCTGGTTGTCTTCTGTGAAAAAGGTGTGATCTTGGTTATCCACTTCCACCATGTTTATAATAGTTCCATCTGATTCTTCTATTATTCCCTCATCCTCATCAAGGAAATTTTCTTGGAATGGAGGTATGATTTGTTGGTCAGAATCCATTTGTCTATTGGGAGGAGTGTTTCTCCTAAAGTTTTGGTTCTGGTTTTGAGACTGATTTCTATTCTGATTATTAGCTTGGAAAACCATCTTCTCCATCATTCTTTCTAGCCTCTCCATGTTTTTGGCTAGATTATCAAATTTGGAATCAGATGTAGAAGCTGTGGTGTCTTCTCTATAGGTTACCTTCTTTTCAGAGCTCATCCTAGCTCTTTTTCAATTAAGTTTGCTTCTACACTCAAAAATCCTTTCTGCATGTCTTCTAGAGTTGAATAGTCTCTCTCCCTTAGTTGATAGGCCATGTCAGCATCGAAACCCTCAGGGTATTTCACTAAGGCCATTCCTTGGGGAGGTTTCATGTGGGGTGGAAGAGCATTGTAGACACTATTAAACCTGGTGGAATAATCATGAACACTCTCCCCCTGATTTCTTTTAAGACCTTTATACTCTGCTAATATTTGTAGAGGGTTGCTTTTGATTTCCTATTTGTTTATGAAAGCTTGATGTAAAGAGGGAAGGTCATTGATGCTATTAGGAGTTAAGCCTTTAAACCACTTTTTTACTTCTCCTCCTAAACTTTGAGCAAAGATTCTCATCTTAATGGTTTCACCTTCTATTTCCATATAATCAAAAGCATCCTCCATCCTGTCTACATTTTGTTGGGCTGTGGTAGATTCTTTTCCAGTGAAATGGGGAATTTTAGACTTATAGTCATTGGGTAAAGGATCCAGAGGCTATGGCAACACGATGGGAGCTTACCATGCTGCCATGATAGTGTTTTGTGGAGGGAAAGGAGTAGCTTGGACAGCAGGTATGTGGATGACAGAATTGCTAGGACCAACCACAGACTGTTGAGCAGACCTAGGGTGAAAGAGTCCCAAGTTATGAATGAAGTGGATGTTAGGAGGTGTCAATGGAGGGGTTCCTCTGTCACTAATATGTTGACCACTATGCGGTGGTGAGCTTGGAGGCTCAAAGTATATCTGATCTATATGACTGAATGACTTAGTTCTTGGTAAATTACTTGGTAAATCTAAATCAACTTAGGTATTTGATAGAGCTGCAAGGTTTTCAGGTGCTGAGTTAGCTCTATGAATGGGTCTGACAATAGTTGGATCCCTAGATGTGTGAGACTTCTGAAGAATGCTTTATGGATTGTCAACTATTTCTTGAGGATTTGGATCAGGATAAGCTCTTGTATGGATTGTTCTTATAGCCAGTATGTTAAGTTTTTAGACTGAATGAAGAAATTTTTTAAATATTGCTATAGTTAGTCAATTTTCGAAGGTTAGGGTTTTCGGCTACAGGACCCTCTGCGACGCTGAGACGGCCGCCCTTCTGCGCGTTGAAGCCTGGAGGCTTCCCACATTCGACATCTCAATGGGCTTCCGCACACCCAGATTTCGACAGGTCTATGCAGACTCAAGCGCACCTCAAGCCGGCCCCTTCCTGGGGATTCGACTGGCTTTTGCAGCCCACGCTTCCTGCACGGCATCCCGCAATGAAGAGGTTTACCATTTTTCTACAGATCTGCTCGCTTTCCTACAAGCGCTCCTGTTTCCGCTTGCAGATAGATCTATAAAGAACTGCAGGAATGGGCGCTGGCTTCTCATTGACACAGAGGTGGTTGCTGAAAGCGCTAGCCCATCTCGTGTAAACGCTTTTGGGTGCCTGGCAATTGATGCCTTCGCACTAGGGAGAAGATTTTCTGCTGGAGCCCAGTACTGGGGTTTTTTCCCTCCTCGTCGGGCTTTTGCTGATTCTGTTGACTGCAAGAAAACAGAGGTTTTCACTACTGATTCAGCTACAAATGCTAATGCCCACCTCCATGGCAAAACGATAGCTAGATGCCAGTCAGAGGACGCCTCAGAGCTTGCGTTCCAGATCCAAATCGTTCTCCTTTCGGGCAAGACGCTGATGCAATGGGTTCATGCTACAGATTGTGTGCAGGATCTTCTGCAAAAACTCGAAATCCGGCTGGGGATCCCCTCCTCCTACCAGCGATTGATATATAAAGGTAAACAGCTAATGGATCCCCTGCCCCTCTCCTTTTACAGTATTCAAAAGGACGCTTCCATTGTGGTTACCTTTCGTTTAAGAGGTGGTTCCCCTGGGCAGCCCTCCTCTGCTCCTCCTTTCTCGTATAAAGATGCACTCCACAAAAACGCTGCTCACTCTCAGTCCTCAGCGAAAGCAGCCCTACCAACTATGGCCCACAAGCCATTTTTGGTGGATAAATCTGAGGAAATTCCTTCTATTGCATTCTCTCATCCTGCAATTGACGAACGCTACCAAGAATTTGCAGAATCTGCAATCATATGCAGATTTAATGGGCTATGGCCACGCACAGCAGATTTATATCAATGGATCCACTCCAACTGGACCAAAAAATGCAAGATCTGCTTATGCTCTAAAGGATTCTTTATTGTGGTTTTTGACTTAATTGAAGACTACCAGAAAGCCTTTTCGGGAGGCCCTTGGTTCTGGGGTTCGGCAGGGCTTTTCCTCACCCCCTGGTTTCCAGACTTCGACCCTTCCACTGCTGTCATCACTAAACTCCCCATTTGGGTCAGGCTCCCGAATCTTCCGGCGCATCTATGGCATGTCTCTGTCTTCATTGCCATTGGAGACACTTTGGGGCGCTTTCTCGCTACAGATTCTTCAAGAAGGGAGAATGGACTCTTCACCTACGGCAGAATATGTGCGGAAATTGACATCAGCAAAGGACTGCCAGAACAGATCAACCTCAAGATTGGAGATTTCCATTGGACTCAAACCTTAGATTATGAAAATACAGCCTTCCGTTGCCGCCATTGTCACCAAACGGGGCACCTCCAGAATGCATGTTCTCAGTTCCTCGACAAAAAGAAGAATCTGAATCGTAAACCCAACTCCAAGAGTTGGAAGCCCTGTTCTCCTCCTTTCCCTATGGATGATTCAGACTCCTCCAGCTCGGATGAGGAGGAAATCGAAGCAGATGGGCAGAATGATGAGATTCCGTTGGAAACTCCCTCAGCCAGTCCGGAAGTCCCCTCTGCCTCGCCGATTACTCAGAAACGTTCTCATGTCTCTTCGTCCTCTGACTCCGACAAGGACATTCCGCCCCCAGAGCAGAATAGTCTTCAGCTTGTTATGGCTCATCCAAACTCCACTGACTGGGTCAAAGTTTGCAAGAAAAAAGGGAAAAAATGTCGTTTGGCAGTGTCTGCCCACTCTGGGTAGACACCACAGTTTAGATCCAGCTTCTCTGCTTTTCTATGCTCTCCTTTGCTCATTCCTTGCTCGTCTTCCAGAAGCGAGGTTGATAGCCTATCACCTACAGCTCTCTTGCTTTTCAGCTACGCTTGCATGCAAGCTTGATTGTACTATATGTTTCCTATTTTAATAGATTTAGTCTTATTCAGAAAAAAAAAAAAAAAAAAAAAAAAAAAAAAAAAAAAAAAATAGAATGATTTGAATAATTTAATAAGAAAGAAATATTTAAATAAGGTTTATTAAAAATTTAACTTCATTCTTAGAAAATAATAAGATAAATAATAATTTATCTAATTATTTTTCCTGTCAAAGCTAAATATGATTCAGTATCTATCAACTTAAATGTATTGCTAGCCAATTATTCGAGAAAATCAAATAAATATAGATTTATTTAATATTTCCTCATCGGGTTTCCTATTTAATTATGTAATTTTCTATGTTTTTCAACTTCAACTCCACTAAACTCATATTTTTATCACAAATTATGCTTTGACATAAAAACAAGAATTGTAGAGAATTGTCTTACCTCCATACCGATATTTTAAAAAAAAAAAATATTGACATATAGAGGGGTAAATTTGTTGTTTACTAACTACATATACTTGAAATTTTCAGGCAAACATAAATAGTCACTTTATTATCCTTAACTTTTTTTAGGGAAGGTTATTCATTTTTTGGAAAAAAACCATAGCATCATAATCTACATATATTGCACTAGTGTACAAACTATTTTTTGGTAATTTTCGGATCAAATCACTATTTTTTATTATTTTTTGAAATGGACGAAGACAAAAAAACAGTGATGTTTCAGTGCATTTTATTATCCTTTGATTTTCTTTTCAATGTGATCATCAATAAGAAAAATGAGAGTACCCTTTTGAAGTAGACAGGGAGAGGAAGTGCACTATGATTTTTTTGAATTTTTTGGTGTCCTCATTTGAAAGTTATTGAATTTTCATTTAGTGCAATTTTTCGAACAATGAAATTCCACAATGACATAGTTTAGTAAAAAATTAATAAAAAATTGAATTTTTTAATGAAACTCCATAAATCTCACATCATCAAAAACTAGATTTAGAGACGAATCTAATGGTACTTGGTCCGACATATAAAATTTTGTTTTTGTAGGTGTTCTGTCCCTCCAAAGTTGCAGGTTTCTCAAAACTGCAGAGTTTTCTGAGTTTTTCGTTGACCAGAAACTCTCGGCCGAGAAAAACTCTCGGCCGAGAAATTTTTAAAACTCTCGACTGAGAAATTTAAACCAATTTAACGCGGGAAAAGTCTCGGCCGAAATTTTTAAAAACTCTCGGCCGAAAGTTTTAAAAACTCTTGGCCGAGAGTTTGCGGCCAAGAGTTTGCGGCCGAGAATTTTGTGACAACAACTCTCGGCCGAGAGTTTTCAAAACTCTCGTCCGAGAAAATACCGAAATATTTAAATCTCTCGGACGAGAGTTTTGAAAACTCTCGGCCGAGAAATTTAGTTGACTTTTTTTCTCGGCCGAGAAGTTAAAAATTTCTCCCAAATTCTATCTCATGCCAAAAAGTGTTTCCCAACTTCGCGTTTTCGCCCCATAGTGAAAGAAATTTTACTTAGGGTAAAATTGGTCTTACATGGTGTACTTAGGTCCATCTAATAGTAACAAGTTAGATGACCAAAAATGGTGTAACACCCCTTTTTGTCTTTTTTCTTCCAACTGTTGTAGTGTCAACCTTGTAGGTTGTGGAAGGCCAGGAGTAGCTACACTTCCATATTTATAGTTGTGAGTGGTAGGCTTCCTTGTCACCATAATTTTTCTTTCAATTTTTCTTACCAACCTGAATGCCTTCTCCAATGAATCAGGTTCCCAAAGACGAACCTCATGTTGGATGTTATCCTTTAAAACCCCTATGAAGACATCAATCCTATGCTCTAGAATATCAATTACCCTTATATTAGCTTTTTGGAAGTCCTCAATGTGCTCCACCATTGAACCCTTTTCTTTGAGATTTATCAGTTGGCTAATGAAAGTGTTGCTCTTTGTATCATCATAATGTACCATCATTTCCTCCATAAAAATTGACCAAGTGATAAGTGGTTTATGAGAACAAAGTCATCAATACCATACAAAATGATTGGGTTCTAAATATAAAGTTGCAATGCGTACCTTTTGTGTGTTTTTCACATTATGGAGATCAAAATATTTCTCCATCTATAGTATCCATGTTACGGGATCCTTGCCATCAAACTTCCTCATATCTATCTTTGGAATATGGTGGCTCTTAAATCCAACATTAGAGTCTATGAAATCATGACTAACATTTCTTTTTCTCTCCTCATGAGTTTCATCTACTACCTTTTCGCAATTAGGAATCATTTCTTGTATCAACTTTTTCAAACCTTACTTCAAACCTCCCATGTATGCTTTTAGACCATTCTTCATGTCTTCCATGTTACATTTTAGTTTTTCTTCTATACCATTGATCTTAGCTTCCATTCCATCCATCTTATCTTCCACGAGATTTTAAATCCATCCATCTTATTTTCCACGGCTTTCTTCAAACCATCCATCTTAGCTTCCATTTCATTTTTGGTTACTTTTTGTGAGAGAAAAAAATTTTGCACTTGGTCTCGTAATTTTGATATATCATGTTGCAGTTCTTCCTCTTCATGCGTCATAGTAGAGATTTCTGAGGGCTTAATGGGTGTGGAATTATTTTTGGGAGGAATTTCAAAACCCAATACTGATATCAATGCTTCAATATGGCCTTGGAATCACTTCAAACTAATTTTTTAAACAAAAGTTATGCAATTAAAAAAAAATACACACACACATTTTTATTGCTTTTGAGGAGCTCAATATTGAACCTGATGTATCTCTGTGATTTCGGATCATGAATATTTGAAATTTGGTCCTATAGTATCCCTCTGAGTTTTCTTTCCAATTCCATAAGTCAAGCCTAATTTGGATTCTTCAAGGCAAAGTTATGTCTGATCTCCCACAATGACCTAATTATGGACTAGTTCATTAGATAAAAGATGTATGGTGTGCTATGTGTCACTGCTTCGAACTTAGGCTCTAAAATCGATAAACACAAAACTACAGTGTATGAAATTTCATCAACTTTTTAAAGAATTCAAATCCGATGTCTAAAACAAAATTTATGACGTTTTTCCCTCAATCACTTGTTTGAGATGGAATTCTGGATCTTGCAAAAACCCTAACTTCCATAGGTCATATCTCTGAAAATATAGTGAACAAAGGTCTGAAATTTGTACAAGACGTTCATCAATATTTCTTCTCCACATGGTATAAATTTTAGCTTCTGAAGCCTTGTAGAAAAAATTTTATAGCAAAAATTCCAAGGTGACTTGTTTGAAGAAGTGAAACCCTAGAATCCCAAGATTTGATACTAAATGTTATGCAACCAAATCA
Organism: Pinus albicaulis; assembly: GCA_034641835.2. Lineage (NCBI taxonomy): Eukaryota > Viridiplantae > Streptophyta > Pinopsida > Pinales > Pinaceae > Pinus > Pinus albicaulis. The sequence continues at coordinate 13,004,091 of MU968501.1, read as the reverse complement.
CAAAATAGAAGAAAAGATAGATCAATGACTTATAAATCATCCTCTTTGAGGTGGAAACCTCATTTAAATTACATAAATGAACAATTCTTAGATGATACAAATGACAAAACCTACTTTCTATATATAGGAGTCTAAGGAGTCCCAATATCATAAGAGCCTACATAAAAATAATAATGTAAGGGCACAACAATAAAAATAAGGGGGATACACTAACAATAACAATAAGGGGCTACATTAGTATTATAGGGAGGATTTTCTTATGGGCTCTATTCTAGTTCTAGTACAGATAGACTTCATCATCATCATTACAAGCATCCTTATAGCAAGATTGAGAAGCAGTAATTTCCAGAGGAGTTCAAGAAATTCAAGCCTCCTACTTTTGACAGGGATGTAAATAAATAAATAAATACAAATATGCATAAGTATGGCTTCTTCTGATGAATAAGTGTTTCGGATTGCATGATTATTCAAAGAATATGAAATCCAAGATAGTGATCTTCAATCTCAAGGGAAAAGCAGATATATGGTGGGAATATGTGAAGCATGTTAGAGTAATCAAGGTAGAAGCGTTGAGTTGGCATGATTTTAAAAGACTCTTTATGAATAATTATTTTTCTAAAAGATATTATGACATAAATTCCAAGGAATTCTATGAGTTGAATATGGGTTCCACTATAGATGAAGATTATATCACCAAAATTATGGAGTTGTTGAAGTATGTTCCTTATCTCAAGGATAAAAATACAAAGTTCCAAAGGTTCATCAATGGAATTCCATTAGCATTCAAGGATCAGATTGAGTATGATGAGCTTTGGTCATTGGAGGAAGTCCTCAGTAAATTGAAGCATTATTATGAGTAGTCAAAACGCGACTTTGAGCCTAAGCATGATTAAAAGGAGAATGAGGAGTCTAAAGGAAAATGGCCTCAGAAACGATGAAGATCTCAGGATGTAGGTGAGAAAGAAAATGTAGCTCCTTACAAGAAGTTTAGTGTAGCTAAGAAAGGGCATGGGTCTCATCCTGGAGAGTAGCAAAATAAAGGTAGTGGCAAAGAATCATTGTAGTGTTGGATTTGTGGAAACAACCATCAAAGGAAAGATTTTCCATTGTACCAGGGTGGCAGGTCTCAGATTTACAGTGCTCAGGAGGCACAGACAGTTGGGGACGTTGGTAAGAGCATACTTCGGATTTATGCAACACTTGATAACAGGGAGGCAGATCATCAGGAATCCATTATTGAGATGGAAGGTAAGCTTTGTGATCAAGTTGTTTCCATTTTGATTGATCTTAGATCTAATTATACTTATGTTAGTCTTGACATGGTGGATAAGTGTGTCTTGAATAAAGAAGTGCATGCAGAGTCTTGGTTGGTGAAGTTAACTACATGGACCAAGAAAATATTTCATCATTGGGTGAGAGCTTGTTCGTTTGAGTTGAATGGTATGCCTACATCAGCACATCTAAGTGTCTTCCTTTGGGATCATATAGTATGATTTTGGGCATGGATTGGTTGTTTACTCATAGGACCAAGGTAGAATTATATGAGAATGCTATTGAGTGCATGGCTGATGATGGAGAGAAGACAATATTGCAGGGAAAAAAGAAGCCTATATTAGTGAGAATGGTTACAGTTATGCACGTTAAGCATAGTTGTAGAAAAGCGTGTGTATTGTTTATAGTGCATGTTTCCAGTGACAAAGGGAAAGATGTTGACAGAGATGAATTCCTAAAGAGGTATATTGTTTTGCAGCAATTTTGGGATGTGTTTCCTGTAGATATTTCAAAGATGTCGCCTCATAGAGAAGTGGATTTCTTTATTGATTTGGTACTAGGAGCAGCACCAACATCAAAGGAACCTTACAGGATAAGCACTCTAGAGTTGGTGGAATTGAAATTGTAGCTTAAATAAGTGCCTGATAAGGGATACATAAGACCAAGTATGTCGCCTTCGAGTGCACTAGTGTTGTTTGTAAAAAATAAGGATGGTACTCTCATATTGTGCTTTGATTACAGGAAGTTGAACAGGGTGACTATCAAGAACAGGTATCCATTGTCGCAGATTGATGAATTGTTTGATTAGTTGAAATGAGCAGCAATATTCACAAAGATTGATTTGAGATCAAATATCATCAGGCTCACATCAAAGAAGAAGATATCTACAATATTGTGTTTCACATGAGGTATGGACATTATGAGTTTGTTGTGGTTCTGTTTGATATCATGTTACACCTTTGAATAGAAAAGGAAAGAAATAGGAATGGACTGAGTGTGAAGATAGTTTTGATTAGTTGAAATGCTCCAATTTTGTAAAATGCAGATCTTGATAAGGAGTTTGTAGTTTGTACAAATGCTTGCAAGAAAGGACTTAGTTCTTGATGCAGGAATGACAAGTGGTATGATATCATTCAAGGAATTTGAATGAACACAAGAAAAACTATGTGACTCATGATCGTGAATTGGAAGTCATTATTCATGCCTTAAAGATGTGGAGGAATTACCTTCTTGGTAGGGGGTTTAAACTAATGAGTGATCATAGTGGACTGAAATATTTGTTTGATCAACCTAATCTAAATTTTAGGCAAGCTACATGGTTGGCTACCCTCAATGATTTTGACTTTGAGATCAGGTACATCAAGGGAAAGGAGAACAAGGTTGTAGATGATATTAGTAGGAGAATGCAAGTGAATCATATTTCAACTGTGAGCTCTTATGGGACAAATTTATAGGAGTGTAGCTTGCTTGTAGGGAAGAATTATGAGAGGTACCAGCAGCTGAAGCAGATATTGCACAAACGGGATGAAGGTGATATAGTTAAGGAGGGTCACCTCATGGCAGATGGTTTGGTGAGATTTAGGAATAGGATTTATGTGCCAGATAGTAATGAGTTGAAGAATCTCATCTTAAAAGAGTTACATGTCAAGCCATATTTAGGTCACTTGGGATATCAAAAGACATTTAAGTTGTTAAGAAGTTCTATCATTGGTTGAACTTGAAGAAAGAGGTGGTTGAGTTTGTTGCAAGATGTTTTTATTGTCAACAAGTGAAAACAGAGTGTAAGCATACAGCTAGTTTGTTGCAGCCTATTTTGATTCCAGAATGGAAATGAGAGGTCATTTCCATATAATTCATTACAAGATTTCCAAGGACATCGAAGCAACATGATTCCATCATGGTTTTGGTTGAAATTTTGATTAAGGTAGCTCACTTCATTGCAGTAAAGTCTACTAATTCATCTAGTGAGGTAACTCAGATCTTCATCAGGGAAATAGTGAGGTTTCATGGTGTTACCAAGAAGATCCTACTAGATAGAGATTCCAAGTTCACTTCCATGTTTTGGAAGGAGTTGTTTGCAATATTTAGGATAGAGTTAGCTTTCAGTACAGCTTATGCTCTACGGATAAATGGAAAAGCATAGATGGTTAACATGATTCTTGAAGATATGTTGAGGATGTATGTCATGCATCAGTAGAAGAAGTGGGAGGAGTATATTCCACTAGTGGAGTTTACATATAATAATGGGTATCAAGAATCCTTCAGGATAAGTCTGTTTGAGGCTCTTTATGGGTGGAATTTTAATACTCCTATCATTTGGAGTGATCCAGTTAACATGGTGTTGGTTGGACTGGATATGTTGGCTGAGATGGAGGAGGAGATGTTGGTCATTAGAAGTAATTTGAAGGTATCATAGGATAGGTAGAATATTTATTCATATCATCAAAGAGAATTAAAGAAGTTTCAAGTTGGGGAGCATGTGTACTTGCACATCAATCCCAAGTGAAGCTCCTTGAGGATTGGGTTATGTGTCAAGTTAGCACATAGGTATCGTGGTCCTTTTTAGATCCTTGAGAGGATTGGACCAATAGCCTATAGACTTGCACTTTCGCTAATAGTGCAAGTACATAATATTTTCCATGTTTGATTACTTAAGAGATATGTGAAAGATTCTAATCATGTGATTGATTGGTATGTATTACAGTTGGAACTAGAGGGAGAGTTCCAGTCAAAGCCTCAATGCATATTGTAGCAGAAATAGCTCATGCTACGGAACTAATCGATAGAGAAAGTTAAAGTGCATTGAAAACACTTTGGGACCGATGAAGCTATATGGGAGATGGTTGATCAGATGTGGGCTTTGTATCATTCATTATTTTTTGGTTCAAGAAAATGAGTTTTTGGTATATGCATATGTATATGGTTGTAACTACCCTAATGATTTATGTTATAAAGCTCCAATAAGAGGTATGTTTGTTTTGCTTTCTGCAGGATGTCATTGTAAATATTGCATCGAGTTATGTTATAAATATCCATAGAGAGTATGTTTTGTTTTCAGCAGTTTTTTGGTCATAGGTATCATAGAAAACGGAGGACAGTATTCCCCCAAGGGGGAGGGGTTTGTAATAGCCTCGGGTTAAATTTTCATGTAATAAATGATAATAAAGGAAAAATAAGACCAAGGTCATGGGACACATTTTCCAAACTGAATTTTGGGAAAACACTTTAGTGGGCATCACTTGTGGTTAATAATGGATATGGAAATTGGAAAAGACATTGGCAAAGGCAAAGAGGCAATAAATGGAATTTAATTAAGGAAATAAAGGAAAATAGGAGAAAAGGAAGGTGAAGAGACACAAATTTTCATGCAAGGGAAATTAGAGGGAAAATTAAGAAAAATAGGACACCAATGATAAAAAAACATCATAGAAACAATTCACAGTTTTTGTCAGTTTACCTTTTCGCTCTCTTACACTCGTGAACACTTAGATCATTCTTGGAGCAGTTTGGTATTCACTTGGATTTGGAGAAAGGAAAGAAAGCAAGCAAAGGAAGGAAAAGAAAAGCAAAGGAAAGTGAAGGAAATCAAGGAGAAGGGTGGATTAGCATCTTCAACAAGAAGATCTTGTAGGTAGCAGGTTGCATGTGTGATTTTATTATTAGGATGTGAATGCATGGTAGATTCATTTTTTTATTTGGTTCATTTGTTGTCATTGGCATGGGTTTTTCCTGGTTTGACAGTGGTTTCATCCTTTCCTTACCATTTCCTAGATAGTCATGGTGTGATGGGATTCATTCTTGGTTGAGCTTTGGATTACCAAAAGGTTTTAGAACTAGATGAGATGGTCTCAGAAAAATCCCAAGTGTTGTGGGTGGAGATGGTTTTCTCTAGGAAACCCTCAATAGGAGGGTGGATATAGGAAAATTCTTCAAGGTATGGTGAAGGAATTATGACGTATCCAAGCTTGGTTTAGTTTTGTGATCGCAGGACCAATTTAGGTGAGATCATGGTAGCTTTAGGATGGAGGTGGTTTAACCTCTTGAGTCCATGTTTGGTTATGTCTTGGTTATCCCATGAGATCCCACGTTCAAGCTTGGAATATGACACGGGGGTGATTGGATGAAAGAAATATTTGGTTCAGACCAATCTATTGTTGGGTGGTACGTGGAAGTCCCTAACTTGGTTGGATTTTTCATAAGTTAATATGACTTGTTCCTCTAATGTAATTAATGAGCACATGTACTTGTTATTATGTTAATTTTATGGTTGATTGGTCATGGTTTCTATTCTGGTTATATGTTGGTTATAAGCATGGTTCTATGATATACTCTAGCTATGGCTCTTGTTCATGATTTGATAGTTTATGGAGAAACTAGTGGAGGGTCAAGTTGTTCAGTGGAACTTCGGTAAGACTCAGTGATCATCTAGCCAACTCATCAATCAATCCAAAATAGTTAGTGCATGAAAATAATTTTATTTTCCCAGTACAGGTACAGATTCCAGGGAAATGTAACATCAGTTTTAGACTAAATAATATGGGCATATTTCCTCAAGGAACGACACAATGAAATAGGATCTCAAGCAGAGGAAAATTTTGACTAAGTATGGATCACAGGCACTCACTAAGTAGAGAGATAGGTTGTGCACTTGAAGAGTGGGCTCATTTGAGAAAAGGAATTGCAATACATCTCTATTCATTTGATTAATGCAATAGGCATTGGGGTTTTTAGCATATTTCTTTCCCCAGATAAAAATAAGAACCTAAATCTACCAAACAGTTGTGAACATTTTTGTTGAAAATTTCAAAAGTTAAAAGGAAAGGAGGTGTATGGGAATTAGACCTATCGCCAATCAAAATTGTGTTAGAGGGATCCATTTTATCAGAAGGGAAATGAGGTGGCTTATTATTTCCTTTAGATACTTTAGTAGTAACAACGGTTGAAGGTAATGGGGAAACAGACACAACATTTAACTCGTTAAGAAATAATTTATGTTATTGATTTAACTTACTAACCTCATATGAGGAAATATTTTCCTTGGTTTTCTTCATATCCTCAACTATGTTATATTTAATAGCCCCTGAAACTATTAGAGTCTTTGATGTAGGAGAAGTGGGGGAAGGTGATTTAGGAGTATTCGATGTAGACTCTGCAGATTGATTAGAAGGCCTTTTGGACGTACCTTTATCCTTAGCTGAGTTTTTGGGACCTTTTTGAATTTTCTTTGTTGTACCTGTAGGTCCTTTACTTCGAGTACTAAAAGGAAGAGCCTCTTCTTCTTCCTCGTCTTTCAATGTAGTGAGGATAAAATCCCATAAAGCATTAGCTTTTGTTACTACTTCTTCTTATGTTTCTTCTATTGATAATGTTCCCTCTTCTTCCTATTTTTTGTATGAGTCTGCAGTAGATATCTAAGCAGGTGATTGAGATTGAACAGGTTGATTTCTCTTTATCGGTCTTAAAGATCTCATTATTGAAGTTTAAGCTACTTGCTTTTTCAGTTCTACCATCTCATTGGAAATGGTATTAAGGACTTTCTATAAACCTTCCAAATCAAAAGGATCTTTCGAAGAATTATTTTTGGGTTCTTCTTTTAAAGTGACCTTTTTAGCTTGTTTTCTTTCTTCAACAACAGATTTCTTGTCAAGGGCTAATACCCTTTTCTCGTTGGCCAAATCTTCCTTAATATTATCGGCTAGTACTGTCTTTTGAGCTCTGTCAACGAACATAGCAATATTTGAAGGTAGGGAATTGATATACCATTCAATCTGAAAATCGACATCGGGTTTGGATGTAGTTGGGATCTTATTCAAAAGCTTATTAAATCTTGAATTAAAATCTTCGACTTTCTCATTTGGTGAAGGTTTGAGATTTGGTAATTCATTAATTAATGTTGCAATTGTTTTATCATTCCCAAATTTCTCAAGAAATTGTTCTTCGAATGTATCCCAATCAGTAATTGATCCAGCTAGCAAGGAAAAATACCAAGACCTTGTTGACCCTTCAAATGTATAAAGAAATAATATGCATACTACATCCTCTTCACAAACCCCATTGAGATTAATTACCAACATAAAATTGTGAAGATGTTCTTCTACAGGTAATCCATCGTCAGGATTATATTTAGACAACAATTTCTTTGGGTGTTTAGGAAGAGGGTGCAAAGGAGGATTCCTTGCAACTTCTCATGGATTGTTCCATGGTATGTTTTCCAGTCTAGGATTAATGATAAGTCTGGAAATAGATGTATTTGATGAAGGGTTGTTGAAGTGTTAAAAATTTAAGAAGTTTCCCCTACAACACTATTAACAACAACAATGTTGGTTGGTTGGAGAAAAGAAATATGGGTGGATGAAAGTGTCAAAGGGTGATAGGAAGAAGGTAAAGAAGGTTGTGAATAAGTAGGATGAACAGTAGGAGTATGAGGTGGGGAAGATATAATGTTCTCACTAAGCGAGGATTCAGCACCAGAAATAGGTTTCTTTTTCTTATGAGTTGGTAACGAGAATTCAAATGGTTTTACTCTGAGCTTCTCACTTTGTGATCTGGTAAGGATTATATTAGACTTTAGTGAAGAGGTGACACTACCCTCAGAAAGTTCCGGTTGAGTAAGTTGTTCTCCTGAAATGGAAATTCCTTCCAATTTTTGTATTATAGTTTGAAGTTCAGAAGCTTTAGTCAGTTGATCTTAAATTGGTGTATGTACATAGGTTTCACTAACTGATTTTGAAAAAAGGCTAGGTGATTTGTAAGATGGTTCAGCAACTTCAGATCTAGAATCAGGTGACTTGGAATGTGATCTAGAAGTTGGAGGATATTTTGGGGGGGATTAACTCTTAAAATGATCTCTTGATTTAGAGTGAGACTTTCTTTCCATCCGTAGTCTATTTTCCCTCCTTCTAGCACCAAAAATGTTGATAGTCCAAAATGTCTTTATCAACATTGGGGGAAAACCACCCAAGCAAGGTTCCAATTAGACCCTTTTCCGTTTGGAATAATGACTCCTACTGAAATTGTGAACCAATTTCCCTTAAATAAAACTATGGAAAGTAGGATGAATGATGATGTCAATATATGTTTTAATAGATATTAATATGTATTAACAATTAAAGTATAATTTACTACAATTTATTATAACACTCGGATAAGATGAGAACATATGTGTTAGAGAGATTTCGTACTAATCATACTAATGTAGATTATTAAGATAACAAGAAAATAATTCAATGAAAATAAAGTAATTTAATTAAATAGTTAATAAAATTAATTTAATAAAGAATCACATATGATAGAGATTTCGTTGTTCACAATATAAAACAAATTTCAATCAAACATACCAATAGTGATCATAAAAGACTGGCTAACATACACATATGTGAGAAATATCAATTAAACATTTTTTTTTCAAAGAAAGGAAACAGAAACATAGGATAATGGTAGTCGATAAACTATATATCTATTCATCTTGGAACTACAAGTGGTTCATCTTATATTAAGAAAATCTCAAAATACAATAGTGCAATTTCAAGTCATTTCTTTTCAAAATTCAGAACCCCTTCTCCATCTCAGAGAAGAAATTTATAGTCTTGATACAAAATGATAAAAATGCACTCTCCTAACAATATCTCAACATAAACAACTGTAAAAGAATAAACAAGAAATAGTTAAAACAATTTTGGAATTTAGGATGAGTATTGTCCTATAGTAAGTTGCCACAATTTGTAAATATCCACCAGACTCGTGAGCTCTAGGGGATGCTTGGGCTTGATCTTTATCTGATCGGGAAAAATAACAATCTTCAGTGATGGAAACATCTGCATGGTAACATTGAACAAACATCATAGAACCAACCATTGGTTGTGAGGTTAACCAAAAACTGCCAATGATGCTCAAGGTTAACTTTATATAGTTGTTTAATCATTTCGGTCATTTTCTTACTATGTTCTAGCCACGCTTTTGATAATGTCTTGGCATTTGGTAGTGAATCTTCAGAGTAGTTAGAAATGAGATTTGATTGTGATAAGGTATCATTGGGTGCTTCAACGATAGAACTGGAAAAATCTCGGACTTCATAGACAGCGGCTTCAGCTTGTTTCATCCTAATTTCTCAGACTCGAAAAATTATTATCTTTTGAGTTTCATCAATCTTAGGTAGATTTGAAATTCTACCTTCTACACTTTCTTGCCATGTAAGAAAATCAATGAGCTTCTTATTTACTTCTTCAAAGTAGTTTGTCATATCAAACAACTAATCTATAAGATAATTTGTAGTTTTACATTGATCTTGGATTATCATGACCTTATTGCAAAAGACCTTATGTTGATGCACAAGAAGAGTGTTTAATTCTTTAGCTTCTTTCTTGAATTTTTTCAGTTGAGCACTGACATGCTATTGCTCTATTTTCCTTTGCATTTCTTTAATTTGATCATCTTTCACATGTACCTCTTTGTCATGTTGCACTTTTAAGGCATCAAACTTATGTTGTAGCTTTGACACCTGATTCTGCCATTGTTCATTAATTTTCTATTTTTCAATATGAAGGGCTTGTTACAGCAAATTAATCATCTCTTTATCCTTCAGAATTTTTTGAACTTCTACAACTTTGTCATTAGTTGTTGAAGCATAAGCACCTGTAAATTGATTTAGTTTTCCTAACTCTTATGTTGGTGTTGCAAAGGAACCTTTCCACGGAACTTCAAAGAAAGAGATTTTTCTCAGTACCAATTACTTAGATTGATCAAATTTCCTCTTCTTCCTTCCCCTTTTAACCACAACCTTGTGTTGAGGACTTTAAAAAATGTCTAAGGGAGAAATTTCTTCAATATTCAGAGTAACCTCTGAAGTAAAGAAAGCGGAAATAATCTCAATGTCTTTTTTATCTTGAATAGAAAACTTACCTATAATTTCCCTTGACTTTGTATTCTTCTCAAAATCCTTAGGGATATTATGAACATCATCTTGTTGTGAAGTTGTTGTAGTTTTAGAAGTTGTATTTTGATCTCCAGTCTTTGGATTAATAGTTTGACTAAACTATTTCCATGCCCCGTTTAGCTTAGGATTAAAGATCAAGGCCTCCACTTGGGATGTAGATAAAATTACAACAACTTCTGGTTGATCTTGAGGAGGAACTAACAGACTGAACATTGGAAATTGGGGACTTTTCAAAGGTTAGTTGTAGCAATTTTAGAGGAAGATTAGCTATCCTGGAAGTCTTGTATTGTATAAACTGGGTTTTCTCCTCTGCAGTCAGTTGTGTTTCTTCTCATCGTAGGAATGATGCATAAGAGGAGGATTGTTCAAACAAATCATCTAACCTGTTTGCTTCATGGAAGAACTATCGAAGTCCCTGAGAAGTTGTAAAACCCTTCACCACTACACTAGGATCATATTGTTTGTTAGGAACAATAGGGAAATTAAGAGCCTGAATGGCCAAGATCTCTTTATCGGCATGGCGATAATTAGTTAATGCAAATATGCCTAAATTGACAAGGAAAACAAACCATAACCTTTTATTAGAATCCTTCAATATCTTAGTGATACCATAACCCTCTGTTTGATAAGCCACTTCCCTGCTCACTAGTTTGTCTAGAATGAACAAGGGTAAAAACAAGAGGATGGGAAAGGCTACCATAGACTCTAATGTAAGTGAACAATTCTTCCCCAAACCAATTTCCGACCTTCTGAGGGTCATCCATAGCTTCCTGAGACATCCGAGGTGGTCGAGACCCAAAAATAACTTCATATAGAGGAATCATCACTCTATGAAAAATCTGATAGAAATGTTCATGGTATTTGGACTCCCACAAGATATCATGATAGATATGAATGGGCTTTGGATCTTGAATAGTCCATTTGCAACACATAACAAGAAAATCCATTATAAAACATAGAGTATCCATAATATAGGAAGACCTGTAAAAGGGGGAAGCTTATTTTCAAAACTACCACGCAAGAAAGCTAAAATATGTGAAGCTAAATTATCTGACAGAATAGTGGCCCAATCAAATATATAACCTTCAATGGCACCATCGATTAAGGTTACCCAAGTGTGTTGGAATTTTGACACATTAGGTTGTGCATGCAATCTACACATCATAGTTGCAACCTGGGAAAAAAGACTAGTGAGGGAATCAATTGAGTACTTACCGAATTCCTCTGCTTTATGTATATTAGGGTCTTTTTTCCACTGTCGAATTTGTTCTGACAAGTGTCCATGTTTCTTTATAAAATCTTTGGCATATTCATTATAAATATACTAAGGATTGGACAAATGATATATACTTTGTAAATCCTTGTTGGCGAAAGAACCAATCATTGTTCCTTTTAACGTGTGTATGTGTCTGTCTGAAATATCCAAGTTTTCCATGACCCAACGAACCATATCTATATAAGGCATTAATCGTGGCATCGCTGCAATCCTATGAAGAAAAGAATTGGCCACATATTTTGGAGTATTTTATGAGACCGAAGTTGTGTCGTCAATTGTCACTATTGTTTCAGTGACTTTGGGTCCTTCTTCTTCAAAATAATGATAAATAAATTCCCAAGAGAGAAGTCCAACATCTCTAGTACACACAATATCTGAAAATAGGCCCGCTCCTGGATTGTTCTCATCCACATCCTCCATAAATGGTCCCACTAGTTGTTTCTTAGGAGTCTTTTTCTTACCCTTGCCTCCTTTCTTCATTTCTTCAATATGTCGAGGATCTCAGCTTCCCTGAGAAATAACAGGTGCAAAACTTATCAGAGACACTATTTGCAGCAACTGTCAATGGCATAAGTCATAAACTTAGAGTTAAAATATTTTTTAGAGATGTATTGAAAAACTTGGAGCTAACTAAATGTAAATCATTTATACATTCGAGACCAATTAATATAACACTAAATCAGTTAAGTGAAAAGACATAAATCCTTCAAGTAAAAAGATGGTGAGCCACGTGAAAATTGCATGTTGGGTTTCAGAGCGGGGATATCAGAGCTGAATTTGAAATTAACATACGATATCACACTGCTTCAAGATAGATGTGTCGAGAAGAAAAAGTTGATAAGAAATAAGGCTCTGAGATAGGTCACTTCCGAAAAAAAAAGTTCCAATATAGAAATTTGTGTCATACAAGTATTATCAAAAGAACTTTTTCTAGTAAGTTTAATTAAACAATTGTTACGATATGCAAAGCTTCGAAATAAAATGACCTAATACGAAATATTAAATACAAAGGAAAAGAGCCTCTGGAAATGGAATCTCGGAGAGGGAACAACTCGTAGCATTTTACAAAAAGGTTCCAATATAGAAAGTGTCGACAATGAAAGGCCTCAAATCAAATAATCGGAAATCTTACCTCGGGATAGCAATGCTTTAGGAATGTCGGGTAATTACATTTCAATAAAGAAAATTTCGTAAGGTTTTATAAAAAAAGTCCCAATAAAGTAACTGCAATAAATTTGTCTCGATCAAGAAATAACTTAAGATTATTTATTATACCTAAAATATAAAGATAAATGGAGGGTCATTGTTTACTACAACATAAAGTAATACAGAATAAAAAGTAAGGAATTTATATTGTAATTTATGTTTGTATTAAAAAAATTACAAACAAATTTTTATGAGAAAAATTGTAATATATCTCACATTAAAATAAATTTAATAATAATTATTCATTTCCTAACCATAATATTTCACAACATACAATTAATAAAAACTTAATAAATTTGATTAAAAAACATTCACACATAATCATATAAATTAAAATAATCAGTCATATTTGTCACTATTATATTTCATAACTTTATATTTAAATTTAATTAATAAGCTTTTAAAAATTCAGCATCTACTATAAAAAAATTTCCTAACTTATTTATTAATCTATCTAGATATATATCATCAATACTATACATCATTTAATATATATATATATATATATATATATATATATATATATATATATATATAATGTCAAAAGAATATACCACATATATATATGTAATTATATGTATTATAAGGCTTCTAATATTATTAGGAATCAGCATAGAATCATTTTAAATTGGGATCTACCAAATGCCAAGAAAAAAACTCTCTATGAATAAACTTTTCTTCATATTTTAAAGTCAAAAAAAATGTTTGTATCTTGAGAGATTTTATTCTCCTTCATGCTTGGTAGATCCGAAGTTAAAGTAGACATATGCTGATATATATTTAAATTGTGAAGAAAAAAAAAAAAAAATATATATATATATATATATATATATATATATATATATATATATATAATGATAAAAAAACATGAATATCAACAATACGATAAAAAGTGGTTTACAATATTACTAAAGAATTATTGTAAAAAAAAAAAATTTAAATACCCTCACTAATCAAACTAGTCACAAATAAAAAGCACGTATAGTAACAAAAGAGTCAGCCTAGAGGTAGCATGCATAATAATGAAAACATGCATGCCAGATCATATTGTAATATGGAAAATTTAGATCATTGACTTCTACCCTTATAGGGATGGCGTGATAAGCATGGCCTGATAGAACTTGCATTATTCATTGAAAATTGTCCTAGCCTTCCTTCACTATTTCATTAAAACAAGATTTGTTTAAATAATTATATTGTCTGCATAGAAAATACTTATCCTGGGATGACTAATTTAAAAAGCAATATAATAAATTCAAATCATTATCAATTCACATTTCATCCATTTTGTTCATAGTGAAGCCATTAACGATTTCGTTTGATAATTGTTTTATATTTGATTGATAATTGTTTTATATTTATTTTTTCCTTCGAAAATTTTGATACAAAATTACATTCTTCATATACACTTCAGCTCATGTATTCGAAAGGATCTACCCAAATACTGTGAATTCATTTTATTACTAAAATGATACAAAAATACATTCTTTATATACATTTCAGCTCATGTATTCGAAAAGATCTACCCAGATCCATAATCAGTCAGACTTGTCTTTACCAACCAATACCATATGTCCTGGAAAAATGTGATGACAATCACCATTGACAACAAAAATATATATGCTATAGCAATGTACTAAGTACGTCTAGTTGAAAAAAAAAACCAAAAATATAAAAAAGGATCTATCATTGAAAATCTGCAAATCTGCAAGGCTATTTTCATCAATTGTTTCATATACGGCTTGAGTGAGCCTAATGGTTAAGAGCATGTGTTTCCTCCTAAGGAGTCACAGGTTCAAAACCAGAGGGGGTAAAGTATGTATGCCTTTGTAAACTTAGCAGTCAAATCGCTGCATGGAAGTAAGTCCCTTGTCACACAAGCAAAGGAGTCTCATACACCAATTTGGTGTCTAACTTGACCGTGACCTTAAAATTAGATAATAATAATAACAACACATCACACTATTACATACCTTGCTTAATATTGTCCAGGGCATTGGTTAATGCCAACAAAGCTTTCATGTAACCATCTACTTGAATCTTCTTAAATCAGTTCGGGCAAGCCATATGGCCTGGCAAACCTTGGTTTTTCTCTTTTCTTGGCTAAATAGGTTTTGGCTTTCATGAAATGCCAGTGAGAAATTTCTATCCATTAAAAAGACTTCTCATTTATTTGACTGTTGTCAATTACTCCACCTTTTCGGACTAGCTTTGACAAGACTACAACTCTGTCACTACGGGGAACTCTACAGTGAGAACAGAAATGTAAATGTTTGTCATTTGTAACATGGTATATCAATAATATATATTGGTATGTATCTCATTCTCTAGCTTTAAGTAAATGGAACTCAGTGTTGTGAAGTGTTGTTAAAACAAACTAAATGTCTAAAAGTTGATGCAAAAAAACAACGTTTTCCCAAGAGATGCATGTGTTCGATTTTATCATTCACCTCCTTACAAAGATTGAAATTAACTTATTTGCCAATATGATTGAAGGTGCTCATTCCTAGCTGCTATTTGAAATGATTGGGATCCCTTACCCCGGCTCTAAAAGAACAAAATCTGCTTTATGTTATTGAAGAAACTTATTGGCAATCTTCAGCATAGCGTTTGTGAAACTACAAAGCTAATGACAAAGATTATGAGGTCGGAATCTAAACTACAAAAAGACGAAGCTGGTAAGTCTGAAAACCTTCCTCATCTGAGTGGGATGTTAAAGAGGGGGTGAAGGAAAATTGGTTTTAACCAAATTAGAAACCAGATTTTGCAGGTCATTTGGTTCATCTTTCGCAAGAAGTAACGCCTCTTTCCCCAGTGGAATATCAGCAAGTTTATGATGCATTAGGTTCGAATAGGATGCAATCCGGATTTCTCTCTAAAAGACGTAAACCCTAGATTGATTCAGTCTGCAATAGAACTTCTATGTTTTAACTGTCTAATGCAGCTTCGAAAAGTAAATTATTCAAAATGTGAAAATTTATCAGACAATTTTCTGCATTCTCATCAAGAGACATTAGTTTAAATGAAAGTTCAAACATTTATACACAACTGAACTGCAATTTTTATTTCATGTTGAATGCCTCAATATACAAACAGCATATATCCATGCAGTCTGAAAAACCTACAAAAATAACCGGGGTTGGTTGTACAGTCTAATAAACCTACAAAAATAAACAGGGCTGGTACTACAGTCTGATAAAGCTACAAAAATAACAGGGGCGGTATTAGATTCTGATAAAGCTACAAAAATTAAATAGTGCTAGTACTACAGTCTGATAAACCTTCCTCATCTGAGTGCGATGTTAAAGAGGTGGAGCAGGAAAACTGGTTTAACCAAATTAGAACACGGATTTTGTTGGTCATTTGGGTCATCTTCTGCAAAAAATTATTGGCTGTAAAAGTTACATAACCTAGAAAGATTCAGTCTGCCTATAGCAGTTTAATTATGTAAACTAATGAAAATGTGAGAATTCATCATAAAATCTTTTTCATTTTCATTAAGAGACATTAGTTCAAATGAAATCTCAAACGGCTATAAATAACTAAACTACAATGTCCCACAATACAGGAACATGTCCACACTTTAACTTACGAAAGATAAATTCATAGAGGATAAAAGCACCAGAAGTATTACAGCTGAAAATCTTCCTAATCTGAATAGGATGTTACAGAGGGGAAGAAGGAAAATTAACCAATTTAGAACCCAGATTTCAGAAGTCATCTTCTGCAAGAAGTATTGGCTCTTTCTCTCCAGATCTAGTATCAGCAAGCTTAAGATGCATTGGGTTCAAAGAAGCTGCAGTCTGGATATCCGTCTCTGAAAGTTGCAAAACCCAGATTGACTGAGGCCTTCTATGTTTCAACTTTCTAATGCAGCTTCCATAAGTAAATTGTTGAAGATGTGAGAATTCATCAGAAATTTTTTATGGCCGTTTGAGCTTTTATTCAAACTAATGTCATACAGTCTGGACTCTGATAAACCTTCCTAGTCTAAGTAGGGATGTTAAAGAGGGGAAGGAAAATCGGTTTAACAAAATTAGAACCCAGATTTTGCAGGTCATCTTCTGCGAAAGTATTGATTCATTGCTCCAGGGGTATATCAGCAAGTTTAAGATGGATTTGGTTCCAAGAAGCTGCAGATAGGATTTCTCTCTCTGAAAAATGCAAATTTCAGAAACTAGATTGACAGTCTGCAATAAACATTGTATGTTCAACATTCTAATGCAGCTTCATTATTGTTCAAAATGTGGGTATTCATCAGAAGATCTTTTGCATTCGCATTAAGAGAGACATTAGTTCAAATGAAGCCTCAAACAGCTATAAACAACTGGAATGCAATTTTTGTTAGATGTTATATGTTGCAAACTACAAATAGCATATATCCAACACTAAGCTTAAGAAAGCTATATTTTTAATTAACAGAACATTAAAGGAAGATTCCATTAAGTTGGGGTCTGGACAGTATCCCCTAGAGACAAATTCATAACCCTGTCGAAATACCAACACTACCAATCATGCACAAACAAGAAATTGCAGTTACCTACTTTGCAAACACGCAAATCTCCAATACAATACAAATTTGATAGCATATAAGACGAGAAACAACTTTTCTTTTTCAATACAAAACACATTTATCAAGTTAAAATCTTCTGTAGAGAACATTAAATGTGCTCCACGAAATGAATAAGAATCACGTGCAGTGGAGAAGAAGCTTCTGATTTATTTCATCCCTTTCTGAATTTGCTGCCAAGAAGCTTGCATTAAAAGTTAGGCAATGCAGATGCAGCCTTCCGGAAATACAATCTATATATAAATTCTGTATTATTCAGTGAAGAACATCAGAATCTCTAAAGTCTACAGAAATTTTGATTGCCGCCTAATGGATAGTTCACAAAGAGGCAAAAAGAGCATATAAAGTCTAAAAGTGAAATGCAGCCTCGACATAGGATATTTTACAGCTTCCCAAGGCAAGCTTCAATACGTTTTACAGGCTTGAAATTTAAAATAAATCATCAAAAAATAAACATTTAAAATGTGAAACAATATAAGATTGAAACACCAGGCAGACAGAGGAAAAAATATGAAAAATCAAATAGCATGGATATAGCTCCCTTTGAAGCTTGAACTTTGCAGCATAAAGTTTTGTTCTGGCGTTTGGTTGTAACCAGGAGATAGGACAGGGCACCTGCATTCATAGAGCCAGTTGGACAGCTACAAAGTTGTGTAGCAATCTGCATCCAGTTAGCTGCATTCCGAATTTAAATTGTTCTGTGATCACCTCCCACGAGGATTCACCAATTGTGAGAACACTGCACTTGTGGTTGCATCTTCTAAATCGTCATCACTTCCACCAACACCCCTGCCAATAACGCTAGTATCAAAAGGCTCGGGCTCTGGGCAGCGCAAAGGAACATCTGCGATATGATTTGTACTATTCTCATCTGGATCATTTTGCATGGCTGTCTCCTGGAGTTGAAATGCATATTCCAGGTTCCATAGAACATCTCCCATGGCAGGCCTGTCGATTCCCTGCTCTTCCAAGCACTTTTCAGCAGTCTCCCCAAGCTTTTTCAGAGAACCAGGGTTGATAGTCCCAACAAGGTGAGCGTCAATGATGTTTTCAAGCATGCCCTTTTTCTGCCAGTGCATTGCCCACTCTGCTATATTGACTTGTTCTCTGGGCAGAACAGGATTAAGAGCTGGCCTTGCACACAAGACCTCCAGTAACACTACTCCAAAAGAATACACATCAGATTTTTCTGTCAGTTGCTGCCTTCTGAAGTATTCAGGATCAAGGTACCCAAAACTACCTTTCACTGCAGTACTTACATGAGTCTGATCCAGAGTGGGTCCAGTCTTGGAAAGTCCAAAGTCTGCCACCTTTGCCACAAAATTCTCATCCAACAAAATGTTGGTGGTCTTCACATCTCTGTGAATGATACCTTGAGCTGCCCCGGTATGCAGGTAATGGAGACCCCTGGCTGCTCCTATACATACCTCAAGCCTCTGTTTCCACGACAATGGAGGAAGATTTGATCCATACAAATGACTTCGAAGAGTCCCATTAGCCATGTATTCATAGACCAGAATCATTTCAGAATGTTCCTCACAGTAACCAATCAGAGATACAAGATGGCGATGGCGAAGCTTTGACAACATCTCAATTTCTGTCTGGAATTCAGTGAGACCCTGTTCAGATCTGGGATTACCGCGCTTTACAGCCACTTGAGTACCATCTTCTAGCCGTCCATGATAAACCTTGCCAAAGCCACCAACACCGAGAAGCAAACTCTCATCAAATTTGTTTGTAGCTTGCTGTATCTCAGCAAATGTGAAGTAACGGCCAAGGTTTGTGGGTGCTGAGGAAACATAACTCCTAGAACTACTCTTGTGAGATGTTGTGGAAACTTTACTACCCATGCTATGTGAATTTCCTCCATACAAAGGAAGAGGCAACCAAGCAGGATGAGAATACTTTGACTTTGACTTTGGATTGCAAAATAGGTAATAGATAGTAGCAATCAGCCCAAGGAGGGCAGCAAATCCCACCACCGATCCTACAATGGGACCTACCTTGCTGCTGCTTTTCGATGAATTAGGAATGACACCATTAACAGAATAAGGACCATCCAGACTTCCTGCATCATTGCTAATCTTCAAAATCTCCAGGCCATTAAGGATGGCATTGGGATCAACAGTACCTATATTTGAAGGACCAACACTAACAGATATGTTGTTTGATCCAGACGAAGCATTCACCACAAAGTCTGTGTAATATGGAGTAGACAAGCTCAATGTCTTCGAAGAAAGATCGAGACTATTGACCGCAGTTAGGCTATTAATATAGACGTTAAATACCAACTGGTAGAGAGATGAGCTCACGATATCACAGAAGTGCATGCGAACAAAATAGCTAAAATCCGGATCCACGGAAAACATCCAAGTGATGTTAAAATTGGGGTTGGTCACATTTGCATTTGCCATCTCATCTGCTGTGGCATAGACAGGGTTGGGCGCAATCTCTGGCGTGACTGTTGTGGTGTACTTAATGCTGCTGGCAAGGGCACTGACAGATTTAGCAGTACCACTAGAAGTCAAATAACTCTGATCAGGTACCCAAGTTCTACCAAGAGTGTCATTCATAGGCGTGACCAGTTTACCCCCAACATTGATCCTGTATGCTGTCTCCAAAGCATATCCAGACAGCCCAACAAAAGAAGAAATAGCAGGTAAAGTAACAGGCTGGTTAGACATCAACTCATCTGGAACTGAAACAACCTCAATGGCATTTATGAATGCAAGTGAATTGCCCGTAGGAGCAAAGTTCAATGTCAAGCTATCAGAGGCCACATTGATGAGGTACTCCTTAAACAAATACAGGGTGCTCTTTGCATCTGTGTTGATGCTGAAGTTGTGCAAGAGAACAAATTGATTTGTTGTAACAGAAAATATTGCAGATTTAAGATCATAGTTACCGTGTGGAACAGGATAGAAATACAGACGTACCCAATGCCTGCCTTGCTGATTGATTTGGAAGGTGTAAGAGGAGCGCTGAGTAAAGATCCGGGCTGTCAAATAGAGATCCGAAGGAACGTTTGCGCTCTGAACAGTGGCCAGGATATCCTGGCTTGTGGAAAGAAGGGATGATGAGTAGGAATCCGCCTCAAAAATCTGCCCTTCAACGGTGGTGTTTTTTGATGCCCCGCAACCAATTAAGTAATTGTCTGTTGGAGTGAAGGCAGATAGAGATTGAGCAGCTAGAAAACCCCATATACAGAGCACAAGTTTCGCCTTCCACGAGAGGATGGGCAGGTTGCCCATCCTCGCATTGACCATTTTGTCGAGCACTCGTCCTCTCAATTTTTCCTCCTTTCCCCTAGTATCCCAGACCAGGCAAAGAAACCCTCCAGCCTCTTGCTCTAGGTCCAAAATCTTCGGAGATGCCAACAGTTTGGTAGGTTGAATTCCAAAGTTTGGCCAATTTGAACAATGTATGCACTTTGAGTAACCGAAAACCCAGCACGAAACCCCCTTTGTCAAATGCTTTGCAGACAATATCCCTGAAAGGCCTGTTTTGGAAATGGGCGCCCTCTCTACAAACAGATCAATATCCCCAACCGCCGTAGCGAGCCCTGATTGTGCAACCCCTGATTGCGCAGATGGCTAAACATACCACCACCTTAACAATGCAACTCAAACCAGGCCTGAATATTTTCCAAGGAACAAAAATAAAATATGATTCAGATCATGGTATCCTTGAATTATAAACTACAAAAGGCCTAACTGCAATATGACATTGGGGATGGACCGTGAACCCAATCTCCGAAGATGTACACACAAAATTTCTCAATGCCCAATACTATTATCAATGCATGCATGTGGATCCAGATTTAGATTGTTCCAAATCAGAACCCACATAACAAGGGACATGAATACAAAATCCAAATATCAATAGGCCCCCATTGCCGTATCTCGCACTCAACCGAACTACACAATATTCAAAACAACCTATATAAAACATCAATGCCAGCATCTACCAGGGAGAAACTATAGCGCAAAACTCGGCATCCTTACAACTCACCTCCATTACAGCTCCTTCAGATGAGTATGTTGAATGTCATCCACCGAACAACGTGCTGCCCAGCATCTATTTCCAATGTATTCTACTGCCTGTAAAGCTCCAACAGCCTGTCACCACTCGAGCAGACGGACCCACAGAACACAAATGCGAGTCTGCAATCTGAATGCTCATTGAAATCCCAGCTCGAATCTGGCTCTCCTTTATCCATTTATCCTCACCCAAACCCCCAGTGCCAATCCCCTTCACATTTGCTATTTACCAGCTCACCTCTTTCTCTCACACACGTTCAATTCAGTGGATTCAGCAGTCAAATTCGAGATACCGTTGAAAAAAATATGCAAACTATAGATTAATCTAAGTACATCCAACCCATTCTCCATATTTGAATCTGGTATTCTCAATGCGAATATTGATGAAACGCGGCGTCCATAGAACCGCGTTATCGGTGTCAGTTATCCGGTAATCCTGATTAAACATTCGGAAAACTATAGAAAATCTGGCGATGGGCGGATTTTTCAACAGCTGTTCACCTTCCGAGTCGGCGGTCTTGTCGGAGATTTTGATTTTGCTAGAAACAGTTGCTAATTTTGTGAATTTAAGGAATAATTTTTTGTTAAGAATTTTGTCAGATGCTGACAGCTCATGCCCTCACATGGATGACCTCACCTTCTGTGTTCCAAACTCAGCCGTCGTTGAAAAAAAATAAAACAAACTTTTGTTGATAAGGGCTTGGGAGATATTCTTAGGTAAGAACCCCATTGTCAGATGGCTTGGAAGGCAATCCTCCTTGATTGAGCCAACGCGGTTATCCAGCGAAGCTTTTCCTTCCACACTAATCGTGATGCTTGCGTGTATATTTTTAAAATTTTTGTTTCTACGTTTTAATCAGATGCTTGCCTGTGTTTTTTTGTTTGATTCTAACTTTTAAGATCTGGCAAGGTAAGGTCTTATTTGCAAGTTAATCTAACATTGTGATCTCGTTTTTCATCTTCCTTAAATATTTGTTCTCTATAATTCTAATTATACTAACTATAATTACAACTCTCGTGATTCAAGCTTGTGTTTCCACATATACAACAATTGTTTAGTTTCCCACAACATTCTTGAATGCAATATGTAACAACTAAAGAAATAGAACAAATAGCCAAGAAGCCATAATGGTGAAAATGAACTTTCGACATGAAGTATCCACAACTTATTCCTTTTGGTTAGTTGATGTGATCATGCACATTGAACATAATTATAATTGTATTTTATGTGAGAAGGATAAAAGTGATAATCTCATGTTTGGCTAAAATAAAGGTAAACATTGTATCAAAGGATAGTTGTGTTGGGTGTGAAGCTTGATTATCTTCTTTATTTAGATGTATCGTCGCGTTGGACCCTTGTTCTTAACGGGGCAACAACGTTGCTCGTCGTTTAATCACCGTCAGGGGTGTCTAAGGGGCGACGACGACCTTTTGGAGCCCTCTCTGGTGGGGGGTTCTGGGGGCAACACCCCCGAAGCTAGAAACATATGTAAAAATGTCTTGTAAAATATTGTAATTTCATAGTCAAACTAGGCCATTCATTATGCAGATGATCTGACGATAGAAGCTATGTTTGATTTAGGGTTTTTTGCCCTAGAAGGTAACCCCTCTGTTGTATTGTGTGAGAGAGTAGAGGATACAGCGGATCTGTTGTAAGTTGTGTCTCTTCATTTTGTTGATAATATAAAGGAAGGACTGGTTGTTTCTGTGGACGTAGTCCAAGTTGGGTGAATCACATATATCTGTGTCTCTCTTGTTTTATATGTTATTTATGTGTTTGTGTTTCCGCATATTTTGTGTTACATTGCTTTGTAATATATAATTTTCTAACAGATTGTGTTTTACATAAAAAAAGAAGAAGTGGATGTTGAAAAAAAAGATCCCCTAATTGTAAAACACAAAATCTACTTCTATCAAGATCGTCATTCCCTATAAATGAAAAAATAAAATAAAATTGATAATCAATTACTTAATTATTGTCTATATCTAAGAAAAAAAAATTAATCATCCCATATATTACAGCATAATATGAATTAGTGACTTCTTCCTACATCTTTAGAAATAAAATTTAAAACAAAAAACATAAATTCCCTATCAGGAAACAAACACCCACACAAACCCTCACAAGTAATGAATGCACTGTGCTTTTTCTTATTCTTAAAAGAAGACTATTATAAACATTCATAATAATGCAATTATATGATCTAACAAATCATAAATAATGGAAACACAAAATTTCATAATCAACAATAATATACTAAGAAATCAAATAAAATAAAAACCATTTAACTAAATACTAATTATTTTTATAAGCATATATACAAAAAATTTCATTTAACTAAATACTAATTATTTTTATATTTAATTATTTGATTAAACATATATATACATAGATTTTTTTTCATTTAATTGAATATTAAATATACTAATTATTTTTATATTTAATTATTTGATAAAACATATATATACATAGATATTTTTAATTTAATTGAATATTAATTTATTTTTATATTTAATTATTTTATAGTTTTATAAAATTTACATTTCTTAATAATTTAATTTATGTATTAAAATAGTTTAGGAAAATTAGTTATAATATAAATTCAAAAAAAAATATTTATTCATCAAAATGTAATGTTTATTTGTGATTTCTAGTCAAAATGGTATAGATCCATATTAATCACGGATTTAGCTAGCTCGGGAGAGATCAAATTTAAATAAAGGCGTAGTCTACCTTATATACGAAATAGCCTTTTTTACTAGAATTCACCAAAATCTCGCTAGACAATTTCAAGGTTTTTGTTGTTTAAAATACATTTTTGAATGCATAAATGCATTCAACACCCTGAAAAATCCTGGGGCACTCGAATTATACATATTAAACAATTTAAACTCAAGTTTTTAAAAATATCTATCAGATTTTGATTAAAATTAACGAGAAAAATGGTCGTGAAAAAAGGCTCTTGGATTGTGTAAACTACACAACTTAAAAATGCAACTCCAACAAATCTTTGCTACAAAATTGGCCAAAAAATATACTTGAAAAGGGGCCAAAATGTAGAATAGTGAGACTAATAAAATATTTTAACTATAACTTTTCTTTTTTTCTCAATTGTTTGAGAACATCTTGTAGAAATAGCTCGAAATTTGCAGTTGCTAATGAATTCATACTTAAAACATTAGACACAAATTTCTTCTACTCAATCCATGGAAAGGAAAACATACAATAGAAACATGTGCAATAACATGTAACCATTCAACCACAATGAGCACAATATTTTTATTGGGGAACCCAACTAGGAAAAATCCCTCCTCTGTTTTGTATTAAATCAAATGAGAATATGGATCTATTACATTGACAGCTTCAATCCTTGAAGCACCACCTGCACAAATATCAATCTCTTGCCTTGCTCTGACCAACACTTACCTAAAATAGGCCTCGGCCTTCCTCCTATTTCCTTGTGCAATCCTTGAGGAAATTAGCTCCTACAAAATAGGAAAATTCCCTATTTCCTTGCCCAAATCCTGAAGGAATTGATCACTTGCCCCAATGCAAAACATGTACACCCAACTAGTATACAATTGACAATTATAATGTGTCTTTTCCTCCACCTTAACTAGGAAATTCAAACCTTATGCATGATTAGGGCTAATTTTAGTAAATTGATCAATTAACTAAGATATCAGTGAGTTAAAAACAACAACTACTACTCAATTTAACTACTATCACTACAAGGAAAAGACCCTCTAGCGAAGGTTATAAAGGAGGTTTTTAATGTTATAAAATTGGCCAAAATTGTCAAAAAAACATTTGCTACAACATTCATTTATGGTTACGAAGGTTTTGGCGGAGCTTTTAACGGAAATTCAACACAACTAAAAAAAAATGGGTGGCCGCAGGTTATTACGGATGTTTTTTTCATCAGTGCACTACTCTAACTTGAATGCACCGGTGCGTACATATAGAAGGCGCCCCAGGGCAGTAGAAGGAAAATGCACCGGGTCGTTAAGGTATAAAACCGCACTGGGCGTAGTGTTGGTGATACAACACACAAGGCCGTTCTAATTGGTCTTAGGATTTTTGTGGTGCCCATGGGTCATATCAATGCACCGGCACATAGACGTATAGAAACGCACCGATGCCCATAGGTCGTACAAATGCACCGGTGCTTATAGACACATAAATGCCATGGTGCACAATATCACACAAACGCACCGAGATTTATAATTGGTATCAGTATTTGTGTCGTGCCCATAGATCGTACAACGACATTGGTGTGTATAGACACATAAATGCACCGGTGCATCATACCGCACAAACGCACCGATATTTTAATTGGTTTTGGTGATTTTTCGGTGCTCATAGGTCGTAGAAACGCACCGGCGTGCTTCTTAATACCAACGTACCGGTGTACAGTTACTGATACACACCGGTTTTCATTTTGTATTTTTTATAAACATCGACCTGTGACAATGCAATTATTGTGATTGTTTTAAATTCGTTATTCATCAAAAGTTGACACATCTTATAACAATATTCATATTAATTAAATTCTTATTAATGCATTTGAATGTGATGTTTGGATTAATTTGTTATATCATATCATAATTATTGTGGTTTTTTAAAATTCATTATTCATCAAAAGTCAACACATATATATCTCATAACAATATTCATGTGAATTAAATTTGATTAGTGCACTTGAGAACGACAATGGAGAACACAATAGCGACAATGAAGAATGCAATAGAATAAATTAAAACATATTTTATGATATATAATTTATATATGAACAAGACAGTCTTTATCATACAAAATGGGACAGTTATCGGTATCCCTTTGTCTTTCAGTTGGAACACTATGTCCATTACATTAAACAAAATGTCTGATTTCACAGACATATTTCAAAAAATACAACACCTTGCTTTGATATCCAAACATAGTGATCATCATTCTTCGCTTGAACTATTGTCACTGCTAGAGCTACTTCCATGACTTGGGTTATTTTCAAGAATGTTTTGTTCACGGTGTTGATTGTTTTCTTCTTCTTCACCTTCCATCTACAAACATAAAAATAAACTGAAATGAGTTTATATACATTGGTGAGAATAATGAAAATTGCAACATTAAATAATATACATCAATGTAAATCGAAAAGAAAAATGGCGTACCATAGCAACAATTGACTCATAAACTATACACATTCTTGCAAAACCATGTACCATGCCATCTTTCAAAATTTCATCTTTTGGCGCAGTTCCATACTTTGTTTCCTACAAGTTTTATGCCCCATAACAAATCATATATTTAATATAAAAGATTTTTTTGTTCTATTAATTATAGACGGAGCTAAGTAAAACAAGATTGATAGATGCTTACAAATTCCACAATTAATTTCTGATGTGCCAACATATACTCACAACCCATATTTAACCCAATTTCAATCAATTCGTTTGATGGTTCTTCTTTGTATGTTAACACCTGTTTGAAGACATTCAATGATGATTTTTGTAAAACAACTTAAAAAATACAAAAATGAAATCTAGTTAAGTTGTTATAAGGAAGTAACAATTACTCACAAACTTAGATATCAACCTTTTTCTTCCTTGCCGTCCTGTTTTATGTGCTGAATGGGTTCCATTTTCTTTTCTTTTCTATAAGAAAAATCTTGAGAATTAATATTTTTTGCTAAATTGTTTATTTATTGTACCTAAGGATCGAAAAATTCAATGATTACATATTACATTTGAAGCACATTGTTGTTGAGATGGCTCCTCCTGCGATGCAATTTTGTCCATTTCTTTGACCATCTCCTTGTACACCTTTTTGGACATTCCTACTGGCATATTTCTGATATCAACTCTTTCATCTTTTGAGATTTTCATAATCTTCCTGAAAATGTAACACGACAATAAAATATTTAATTTTTATATTGATATTTGAAAAGTAAATATAACAAAAGTGATATTTATAAATAATTCTAGACAAACATTTAAAGGAATATTACTTTTTCATTCCTTATTTTTTGTTGTTGAATGTTTTTGCTATTAAAAGTCTGACATGTCTCATTGACCAATTCTCTGGAAACTCTTCCTATAGTTTAGATAAAATTTGGTTCATGGAATCATTGGATTGATTTTTGTATTGTAAGTGAAAAGAACTTCTATACATTTGTTCCACTAGATCCCTCAAACTTTTGTAAAAGTTTTTCCCCCTTTCATTAACTTCCAGCACCACTCCAAATGAGCTAAGGAGCAATTCATTTTCATTTGCATGTTCTATTTTTTTTCTTTTCTTAGAACAACATTCCTTTTCTGAGTTGTTGGTCCCTGTAGAACATTAAACAGATGTGAATTAATAGACTGTTTGACACATGTTATCTAAAAATTTTAAGTATATTATTAATGATAATTAAAAAAAGAAACTCATATTGGATCGATAGTATTTTTTCATTCAACTGATTCATCATTTTGCAATTTTTCCGTCAATATTTTACGCTCTTCTGGTCCTATATCAGAAATAATCTAATTGAGCTTCGTCATTTTGTGGCTTTGCATGATACACAATAAACAATACATATTAGTTAAACTTACATATAGTTAAAAAATAATATTTTTTATAAAGAATTTATGAAGAACTTGCCTTTTTTGCTTTTTTTGATGTGTTATCAGTATTTTTGTTACTTGATCTCTTGTAAGTCATTTATTTATCAATCTAAAAAACTGTACCATATCATTAATTAACATATTTATAAATAAATTGTTAACTTTTCAAGTAACAAATAAATCTCAAGACATTGGTGTGCCTTTCTTGATATACGCACCGCCGCTGGTGCGTGGGGGTATTACCAACGCACCACAAAATAGTATAATAGATCGTATGGTGCGTGGGGTATTATAAATGCACTACACAAATAGTGTAATAGACTGTACGGTGCTATCCTCGTAACATGGAGCACCGGTGTCTTATTTCAGATATGGCGAACTGATTTAAAAAATCATTTTCAAATTTTTTATTACACAGTACTTGCACAGTGTGCTTTATAATAAAGCACACCAGTGCGCTAGGTTACGTTGGGCGGACTGATTAAAAAAAATCATTTTTTTCCAAAAATTCACGCAATGGATGAATGGATTGGGATCTGATTATGCAAGTCATCCCATGGGTTGGATGTCATTCTAAAATGAAAAGCCCTAATTTTGAAATCATAGAAATAGGGAGAAGAAAGGGAAAGAACAAAAAAATGAATGGTTTAGGGTAAAAATGGATAAAATTGCAGAAAAAAAGTGAAAAAAATAATCAAATTTAATCACAAGGTGGTTTGAAATTATATGATACAGGGTTTGAATCACCAGAGGTTTGATATCTTATTGTCTGAATACTTCTGTTCGAACGTATTTTGCTGCTCGACAGTGCCCTCGTGCTCTCTTGCTCCAGGTAAGTCTCTTGCAAATATCTGGCTGAAAATTTTAGCAAAAATAGTGAAATAATGAAAAGTGTTTAGTATTTAAAGAATTATTTTATGAAATTAGATTTTGGAAAATATTTTGCCACCCATTTTTCAATTTTCCGCTTTTTTTTTCACTTTAAAAAAATAGAGTTTTGCTTTTTTTTATTTGCAATTCTTCATCACCGGTGCGTCATTTTGTAACACCGACACTAGTGCGATCATGTGTATAATAGCATCGATTTGCAGTTAAGGCACTGAAATTACTTTTAGGTGTGTACACCAAAATTTAGTGAACTCCAACCATAGAAATTGAGAATTATAATTTTGTTTATTCTTGAGAATTAGAATTAGAATTAAAATTGAGAATTGGAATTGGATAAATTCTTGATGGAAATAACTATCCATCCAATGCATTTTGTTTATTGCAAGAGGTCCGCACTGATTATGTGGAGAGAATGCAATGTGGGGCGTGTGAAGATGCAATACTACAGGGCCCAAGTAGGCAATTGTGGCATGTGAACCTATTATAATTGGCACTTCACTATTTGCAACCAATATGTTTTAGAATATAATCTGCAGATAAATGGATGGCCTGCCAGCAATTAGTACATATAATCTGCAGAAGGGTAATGTTCTGGGAGCAATGAAATAAGTCCTTCATTCTATATTTGTTAGCAGAAGAAGATCGATTTTCGACTAGACGATGCAGTTATTACATGTGGAGGCAATGGTTTCCCATAGAAAATGAGTATAGAGTTGAGCAGAGGATACATTGCAAAATAGGCTATTACATTAGCTTTTCCAATGGAAAATCGATTTGCAGGTGGAAATATGGTAGCTGCAAGTATCTATGAGTTTCTTCGCACATAAATGGTCATTGGATTTCCATTTATAAAACAAGCAAACTTTTCACTAATTTCATCCACAGGACCATAGTTCAGACAAGTTAGAGATGCCATTCAGGTTCAATTGAAAGCCGAAGATGTGATTTTATCGATGTCATCTTTGCCGGTAAAAGTTTATGTAAGCTAACCGAAGCTCGGACAATACTCCCAGCTGCTTTTAAACGCATTCTAGAGAATCTTTCCCTTCATGGGACCTACCAGCCCGATCAACAACGTCAATTGATCTTTCTCTGTTGTCCTTAAGGGAATGAGAATCCTTCCCTTCATGGTGCCTCTTGGCTTTATCAATTGCCTCGATTGATCTTTCTTTGCCATCAACTATGTTCTCCATTTCTCCTTCATGGGACCTCTTAACCCTATCGCCAGCCTCAACCGAATGCTCTCTGCGAGTCTCAACTTGTACTCCTCTTGTACTCTGTCGAGCTCTGTAGCCGTTTACATCCCTGTAAGCTTCTTTGTCCATATTTCTGTTTGAATCACTCATTTTCTATGCTATAAACTTCTCAACTGAAATTCGAACTCTTGTCTTTTCAAGCCCTCATCTCCTCAGAAAAATTTATTGCTCACGATTCGAACCCTTTGTTGCTCCAATATTGCATTGTACAGAATAACCCTATTCCGATGCGCGTTGTTTTATAGGTGCACCAGGGCGGTTTGTAAGATCGAGGTTTTTGTTTTGGCGCGGTTTTTTATGATGCACTGGTGCGGAAGCGTTCTGAAGCACCGGTGCATCGGAGTAATAAGACGCACCGGTGCGTGTCATGATGATAAGCACACCAGACTGTATAAAGTTCTTTTTTTTTGTATGTAAGATCATAATAAAATAGTGATAATTCTAAAGTACATGAAATTATTTTCATATTACAAAAATTCATATTATTCTAGATTTATTATTTTACAATTATTTACAAATTTAAATATTTTAATAAAATCATTTCACATTAATACAATTAAATTTGTCACATTAATACAATTAAAATTTTACAAATATTTTACATACAATTAGAATTACAATTACAACTTTACAATTTCACATACAATTACGATTAGAATTAGGATTACAATTTTAATTTTACATACAATACATTTACATACAATTAGAATTAAAATTAAAATTTTACAATTTGTCATATATACAATTACAATTAAAATTACAATTACAATCATTTCACAATAAATTAAATATTACAATTTTACAATTTTACAATTTCACATACAATTAGAATTAGAATTAGAATTTTAATTTTAATTTTAAATACAATTACATTTACAACTAAAATTTTACAGTTACAATCATTTCATAGTAATACAACTAAAATTTTACAAATATTTTACAATATACAATTAGAATTACATTTACAAATACAATTACAATTTTACAAATATTTTACAATTACAATTACAATTTTAGAATTTTACATACAATTACAATTTTAATTTTAAATACAATTACAATCATTTCACATTAAATTAAATATTACAATTACAATTAAAATTTTACATTAAATATTTTACATACAATTACATATACAAATACAATTTTAAAATTTTACATACAATTAAAATTTCAATTTCAATTACAATAACAACATAATATTTAATAAATATCATGGTCATTTAATATTAAATTAATTAATAAACATCACGATCATGATAACCGTCGTAAAAACATCATATTCGACTAAAAAAATATTCAAACATCAAATTAGCATTATATATTAACATTATCACAACACAAACATCAAATATACATCTCATGTCAAATAAGTCATGCTATCACATACACATCTATCTGCAAGCTAAACATTAAACGAACATATCTAACATGACCTAACAATATACACATCATGATGATCACGAACATGTAAATTAAGTACAACTACAACTTGAACATAAAATACATGGACATATATATATTTATATAACTGAATAATGTTAAAAATATACAGCTATAATATAAATGTCATGGATCAGCTGGTACGTCAACATCAATAGTAGTACTAGTGGAGGCCTGCTCAGTCAATGGTGCAGCCTCAACGATTGATGGTCGAGCTTGCTCATGATCATGACTAGTACTGATGGATGGATCAACTGGTGGTAGTACAACAGTAATATAAGCAGTACTAGTGGAGGCATGCTCAATCAATGGTGCAGCCTCGATGCTCGATGATCTAGCCTGCTCATGATCATGACTAGTACTGATAGATGTTGTAGGTTGTTGATGATTGGATGTCGTTGATGGTCCAGCCTCATCTCCATGATTATTACTAGATGTTGTTGGAGCCTCATGCTCATCAGGTGCGGCGCGAGGTGAACGATCATGAGATGAGTCGCTGCTCGTGGATTGTCCATCACATGTTGCGGCTCTACCATGCCTATAATGTACAACAGTCCTCCTTAGTCGCGTTATAGTTGTCATAGCTCCTACGACATGTCGCATCAAGTTGTACATGTCACGTGGCATGCCTCTCTACATCTGTAGTAGCCTATCATCGACCTGTATGTCTCTGTAATGAGCAGGCCTGATGCCTGCCTCAACAATCAATGCACTGAGTTGGTCGCCCAACTCCATCCTATATCGAGTATCAGGTCAACTGCGCCTAGCAAAAAGTGGTACCGGCGCACCAGAATGAGGAGCATGTCTCTCTCCATCGGCCTCCTGATCATGATCCTCAGCATATGCCATGTCCTGATCGTCATCAAGATCCACATCTGGATCATGTGGTGGTTCCAACATCTCCTCACCATCAAAAGAGCTAATGTCTGCAAAATATATACAAGTACACAACAATAATTAGAGAATTTCATTACACAATTTAATAAAAACAAGTTAAAGAACATGCTAGAATAAATTTAAATATATAAAACAATAATATTACCTCTATCATCTGGTGGCTCATCACTTGTGAAGAGGATGTTGGCACACCCTTGCCAATCCAATCCAGCATAAGGACAGGGGACCATAATGAAGGATGCAGCTCGTCAACATTGGCTAGTAAGTCTAGTGCATCATGCAATATCCTGGCTAGAAACATAGTCTCTCCCCTCTTGGGCATCATTTGCCGCCACATGTGCATCTGAGCCTCCAACATCGGCCTACGAGGCTGCCAAACAAATGCAGGTCTCATCTTTGGAAACCTCTCAAAAAATAAACAAAAAAATTCTAAAGCAAAAGGGAATTTGACCCTCCCTTGTGCATGAGCACGACATCTATCTAAGGCCATACAAAACTGCCACAAAAAAATGGCAGACCACCTGACAAGTCGTGGCTCCTGTACTAAAGAATCAACATAATATAGAAGCGGGAAACTAATGTGTTTCCCGTCACTGGTGTTGTGTGAAATGGTTGAAATGAGAAGTGAGAGGCACTGCACGTCCTGTCTACCAAATGCACCAATACGTAGCTGACCTCCAGGGACCTGAAACTCTGAAGGAGATAATACATTTGCTCCAATGTATCTCTGGGAGTAAACTAACTAGCTCCCTGCTACATAACTAGCCGGAACCTCTGGGAACGAGGGAAATCCACCCCTCTCCTCGATAGCCCTGTAATTAAATAAATATCCTCCTTAGTGGGTGTTTACCACTGGTAAGGACCAACCTGGAAAGCCTGTCAGTGGGCATTACACCTGTGGATAAGATGTCTCAAAAAGACACTATGGGCCTTTAGGGAAGTAGCCTCCTCATAGAACTTAAGGAGGCCTATCTGCCTTAGGAGCCCCTGGGTATCTGCTATAATAGGACGAGGGTATGCATCTCTCTCCCTCTCTCATGCCTCCCACTGGTGAAGCATGTCATACTGCTTCGTTTGTTGTTGTTGTTGTTCCTCCTCTTCTCTCTGAATCGTTGACATATTAAATATTTTTTTTATTAAATCATACATGTATCTAGGAATATACATATATAATTTTTTTTGGAAAAACAAAACAGACCAGTCAGTGCGCCACAAAAACAATCATGCATCAGTTCCAGTGCAACTTTTTTTTGTAGAGCACCAAAGGCGGTGCCCCAGATGACTTAAAATGCACCGTATGCGGTGCACCTGAAATTTTTTTAAGCCCCATTGACTATATATGGTGTCAGAAGAGTGATGGACTGACTAAAATATGCGCCCCGACGTGTATAGTCGTGTCAGTGCACCGACTTCCTGACAAATTATATAGTCAACAATGCGGTCTTTTACAAGGCCGCACCGTTGACCCTGTCAGAATGTTGAATGCGGTGCATTGACAGACACCAGGGCGGATATATCCGTCAACAAACAACGTTGTTATTCCCAAGGTCAATGGTGTGCCCAGCTAAATTACCACAGCGCAAATTTTTTTTAAATTTTAAAATAATGTGGGGTACCTTTCGGTACTGCCCCGGAAACGGTGCAGATACTGTTAGCACTGGTTGCGGTGCGGCCTATAAATTTTATAGGCAACACTGCTTACAGGTGCGAGCCGAACGACTCCTGTGCACCACACAACAATTTTTTTTTTCTTTTTTAATGGTTAATTTTAAGGTTATTTCAAATTTTAATTTGCTAGAAAGCTTAATTATGGAAAAACTAGAAAAATACCTATACATTTCGTCGTCGAGGAGGCATATTGGTTGTAGAATTTGCAAAAGAGAATTTTCCCACCATTTTTCAAAATGCAAGCTGGGGATTGGTGGCTAATGCAGAGCAACAGTGCATGCAATGGGTGCAATGGGAGAATCAATGTCAGGGTGGCTCAGAGAAGGAGAAATTTCACTAGTGCTTGAGAGCTCTGGAGTACTGCGAAAAGTGAAAAATGTAGTTTTTTGGCCATAATTTTTTTTATTTAACCCTGTTCCGATGCATGGGGTTTTATAGGCGCACCGGTGCAGTTTCTTAAGAAAGCATCGGGCTGTTTCATATTTGGCGCATTGTTTTATGATTCACCGGGGCGGTTACTTAACACCGCACCAGGTTGTTTCAGTTTTGGCGTGGTGTTTTATGACACACCGGGGTGGAATAGTCTTGAAGCCTCGGTGCTTTATAGCAATAGGATGCACTGGGCATGTCTGTATGGAGCGCACAGTGTCCAGTGTGCCAATGTTTTGTGCGACCGATGCTTTCTCTTGTAGAGTGCACCAGTGATTGAGAGTAGAAAAGTGAAAAATGCAGTTTTTTAGCCATAATATTTTTTTTATTCAACCATTTTTCAGTGCGCGTGTTTTATAGGCGCATCAGTGTTGTTTCAGATGAACGCACTAGTCTGCTTCTATTTTGGCGCAGTGTTTATGACACACCGGCACAAAAGAGTTTGTGCGCACCAGTAATTAAGAGCTCTAGAGCACTAAAAAAAGTGAAAATTCTAGTTTTTTTTGCCGTAATTTTTTTTTAACCCTTTTCTAGTGTGTGTGCTTTATAGGTGCACCGGTGATGTTTCTTACAAACACACCGGTCAGTTTGTGTTTTGGCATGTTGTTTTATGATGCACTGGTGCGGGTTCTTAATACCACACCAAGCATTTTCATTTTTGGCGGGGTGTTTTATGATGCACCAGCGCAGAAGAGTTGTGAAGCACCGGTGCTCTACAGTAATACGACGCACTGGGCGGGTGTGTATGGAGTACACGGTTTCCAGTGTGTCAATGTTTTGTGCGCACTGGTGATTTCTATTTTAAGATAAGCGCACCGAGCGAAAAACATCTTCAAAACCCTCCGCCCACCAACCTCCTCTAGTAACCTCCGCTAGAAACGGATGTATGGGGTATTTTTATAAGGGGTTCCTCAAAAACATCCGATAGAGGGTATTTTCCTTGTAGTGTATTGAATCTATCATAGACTAGAGCTCAAATAAATGAGTTTAACTAACAATAACTCCACTAGAATGCTATATTTTAGCAATAAAACATGCACAACTCTACTTCTAGCCTAGAAACTCAAATTGACTAATTTAACAGAGTGATTTGGCCATGTCACTCCTGCTAACTGCAACTCAAGTCATCCTATTAATGTGGAAAATTGAATTTCTGCATTTGACTAAAGTACAAGTCAAATGAAGTCTTTTCTTGCTACAATTTAACACTCCATCCTAGCAAGAAAAGGGTTTTTTACCACCCCAATCCTACTCTTATGGAACTCAAACTTTCCTCTTGACAAATCCTTTGTCAAAATGTTTGCATCATGCTCCTCTATGGGGATGTACTGCAATATGATGATCCTCCTTTGCACATAATCTTTCAGGTGATGGTACATGATGTCTATATGCTTGGACCTATCATGGAACACTAGATTTTCAGAGAGTTTGATACAACTATGATTATCATAGTGGATCAATGTAGGATCCATCCCCTGACTGAAGAGACCAACAGGGATCTTCCTCATCCAAATAGCCTCGCATGTTTCTTGACTAGCAGCCATATACTCAACCTATACTGAGCTAAGTGATACACATATTTGTTTCCTGCTATACCAAGAAACTATTGTTGACCCAAAACTAAAGATAGCTCTCAATGTGGTCTTCCTGTCTGATGGACTCCCTACCCAATCTGCATCTGTGAAGCCTTGGATCTTCACTCCATCAGTCCTCTTGTACCATAAACCAAAATATATTATGCCTATGAGGTATCTAAGAACATTTTTTGTTGCTTTTCAGTGAAGCTTGGTTGGCTCCACCATAAACTGACTAAGTTGATTAACTGCAAAAAAAATATTGGGCCTTGTGTTCACCAAGTACATCAAGGACCCCACCAACTATTTGTAGATAGTGCCATCTATTGCATCTCATGTATAATCATCCTCTTTCCTCCAGTCAGTAGCTAGAGGTGTGTCAATGGGCTTGCAGTCTTGCATATGGAATCTCTGAAGGATTTCAAAGGTGTAATTCCCTTACCCAACAAATAGCTCTCCATCTCCTTGCCACACCTCCAAACCAAGGAAGTAGTGCATCAAACCCATATCCTTCATCTCAGACTCTCTGGCAAGGTCCTCCTTGCAAGACTAGATAAACCTCTCATATTCTATCAGCAATAATTCATCTTCATATAGGACTGAGATGAGAAAATTTCCATCTACCTAAATGTAGTAGAGATTGGCATATGCTTCACTCTCAGTTGAGCCCAATCCACTGAGATAGGAATCTATGTGAGTGTACCAGGAACGTGGTGCCTGCTTGAGACCATAAAGGACTCTCCTGATTCTACACATATGTGTCTCCCTATCAAATGTCTCAAATCCCTCTTACTGCTTAATGTAGATCTCTTCCTCAACCACTCCATTGAGGAAGGTAGTCTTAACATCCATTTGGTGGATCTTCCACCCAAACTGTGTTGCCAATGCTAATATGGTCCTCATAGAAGAATATATTTCCATAAGGAAAAATGGCTCCTCATAATCAACTCCCTCTGCCTATGAGAAGCCTTTGGACACAAATGTTGCCTTGTACTTCTAAAAACTTCCATCAGTTGCATGTTTCACCTTATACACCTACCTAGAGCCAATAACAAGTTTTCCCTCAAGTCCAGGCATAACCTCCCAAGCATCATTCTACATGATGAAGTCATACTCCTCCACCATGGGATATACCCACACCTATTAGGAAACTGCCTCATCAAATGAAGAAGGCTCATAATCAATTAGTTATGTCATGAGTGACATATATATGGTGTATATTTCTGGTGATCTCCTTTGTTTACATAAGGATCTAGGAGCTCCAATATGCTTCTGAGCATAATGTACCAATTTGTCTACCTCCCTAGTTCTCTTCCTCCATTCTCTGAAAGACTCTGTGTGATTGGGTGCCTCCACTCGATCTCCTCTCTTCTCCTCCACATGTGGTTTCTCCACAACATCTTGTGGATCTGACTGGTGGAATGCTTAGCTCTCGCTCTAGAGATCTTCTCATGGCCTTCTCCTCATCAAATCTGACATATCTCCTCATCACACTCATCCTGAGTAAAGGCATATACACCCGATAAATATGAGGTGTCTTTGTGTATCCTACAAAGATCCCTCTGTCTATAGTAGGCTCCAACTTTTTCCTGCTATCCTTGGAGACATGAAAATAGACCATGGATCCAAAAATGCGAAAGTAGGATACATTTGGCTTCCTCCCAAAGAAATCCTCTTCGGGTGTGATCATTCCAAGAATCTTGTGAGGGTTCTTATTCTACAAATAAACAGTTGTGTTTTATGCTTCTACCGCCAAGTATAGTGGAAGTCCATGATCATGCAACATTTCTCTTGCAACCCCTACAATGCTTATATTTTTATATTTTTCCTCTCTGCCACCCCATTTTTCTATGAGTTGTGAGGTGCATTCAACTCCCTTATAATACCATTCTTGGCACATAATTATTTGAAGGCATTAGAAACATACTCTCCTCCATTATCACTTATCAGGGATTTAATTTATGTTCCATGAATTCAAAAAATTTTGAATAAAACTCGTCTTTATTATTCATAAAATAGATCCAATATTTTTCAGAGAAATCATTTACAAAAATCACATATACCTCTGCTTTTCAACTAAGACTATAGAAAATGTTCCACAAACATCTAAGTGAACTCACTCCAAGATGGCTCCAACTCAACTATGTTAGCCCTAGAAGGAGAATTTAACATATATTCTAAGAGTGCATCCCTTGCAAACATCATGTTGATCAAGGGTGCACTTTGGAAGTCTAGTGGTGATCTACTACATTGTTTTCAAAGCTCTATGGTGTAGATGTCCCATGCATCTGTGCTAGATCTCTCTAACATCTCAACCTTGAACATGTTCTGCCTTGCTGCTCAATGTGGTGAATGCATCCACCTCTAGTTTGTAGAGATTTTTAACCCAGACACCAATTTTTTTTATTTTTCTAGTAGAAACATGCTTCAGATAAGCTTTCCCCTTAATGAACACCACATCATATCCACAGTATTCAAGTATAGCTACATAAATTAATTTTTTCTTCAGAATGGAAACATACATTACATTATTTAGGTGAAGATGGGAGCCAGACTCCCTCTTAAAGGTGACAATGCCAATCCCTTTGGTACTATACCTCCCATTGTCTCTAAGTTATATGTGTAATTGTAAGTCCATCTCCTCTAGGTTGTTGAAGAACTCATTATTTCCTCTCATATGAAATGAAGCGCCATAATCTAAGTACCATACATTACCTTATACAGTACTTTCCATGCATGCAACGAGGGTGAAATCCAACTTGAATTGTGATGTGAGAGCATCACCTCCTGCTTCTCATGAAAATTTCTTCCCATATTTCTTGTGTGGACACTTGGTTGCATAGTGTCCATGTTCATGGCAGTGAAATTTTTTTATTTTACTGAGGTATTTCTTCTTTCCTTGGGCCTTCTTTCCCTTGGCCTTATTTCCTTTTCCTACCAAAGAAAATATTTTTCCTCACTAGTTTTGGATGTGACACCATCTTTAGTGTTTCTCATAATCTCCTCCTACACCAAATTAGACCAAAGACTCTCCCAATCTAGGAGCTTGCCTCTTCTATTAACGGAACCTTGATAATTGTGCCAGTATTTCAGAAGACCAAGGAGTGCTAAGGTCACCTACTCCTCCAATTTCATCTCGAACTGAGTGAATATGGGTAGGTATTGAACAACAATTTCGTTTTTACCCATTCGAATGTTGTGAAGCTTGTCTCTCAATTCCAATTTCCTGACATTAGTGCTATTCTAGAATAAATCTGTGAGAGTTTTCCACATTACAAAAGGAGTCTCATTTCCATGCAAGTTCAAACCCCTCAAGAATAATCCTCTTGGCTTTGTTTGTGCCTTTCTTCCACTGAGCTTGTGCTTGTGGATCAGAGTCTAGTGGTTTTGGAATATCAATTTTTGTGTACTCTAATACTCCATTGTCATCCAGGACAAATTCCATCATGTCTTTCCAAGAAATTTTTTTTGAGGTGCCCTTCAATGCATACTCAAGGTTGAATCCATTGAAATACATTGCTCCTGCATTGAAGAATATCTACACCAAAAAATCTTCAAATTGAAATTTCTCTGAGAGAAGATTTGGAACTTGGTTTCTATGTAGTCTTTAAGAGCTCTGATACCATATGCAACTGCCAATGAATTTAGACTGAAAACAATAGACACAAATTTCTTCTACTCAATCTGTGGAAAGGAAAACATACAACAGAAACACATGCAATAACAAGCAACCATTCAATCACAATGAACACAATATTTTTACTCGGGAAC
Source organism: Pinus albicaulis (assembly GCA_034641835.2). Classification (NCBI taxonomy): domain Eukaryota; kingdom Viridiplantae; phylum Streptophyta; class Pinopsida; order Pinales; family Pinaceae; genus Pinus; species Pinus albicaulis. Next base: position 12,964,263 of record MU968501.1, on the reverse strand, counting down.
CCAACTAGGAAAATCCCCTCCTCTATTTTGTATTAAATTATCTAAGAATATGGATCTATTACAATGACAACTTCAATCCTTGAAGCACCGCCTGCACTGCAATACTAATCTCCCGCTCTCTGACCTGCTTTGACTAACACTTATCCAAAATAGGCCTTGGCCTTCCTCCTATTTCCTTGCGCAATCCTTGAGGAAATTAGCTCCTAGAAAATAGGAGAATTCCCTATTTCCTTGTGCAAATACTAAAGGAATTGATCACCCGCCTTAATGAAAAACATGTACACTCAACTAGTATACAATTGACAATTACAATGTGCCTTTTCCTCCACCTCAACTAGGAAATTCAAATTACATGCATGACTAGGGATATTTTTAGTAATTTGATCGGTTAACTGAGAGATCAATGAGTTAACAAAAATTACTACTACTCAACTGAACTCCTACTAACTCTATTCTAGACTAGAGCTCAGATAACTGAGTTTGAGTAACAATAACTCCACTAGATTGCTAGATTTTAGTAATCTACTCATGCACAACTCTAATTCTAGCCTACAAACTGAAATTGACTGATTTAACTGAGTGATTTGACCATGTTACTCCCACTATCTGCAACTCAAGTCATCTTGCTGATGTGGAAAATAAAATTTCTCCATTTGACTAAGGCATAAGTCAAATGAAGATTTTTCTTGCTACAATTTAACATGTCTAAGAGTTAAAGACATGTCCTTCCTTATAAGAGATTCTAGGTTCAAAATGATCTTTTACTTTTAATTATTTTATCTCTCAACTCTAGATTTCATGAAAGGAATTACACATCTTCCTCGTATAATGGGTCTCTTGACTCAATTATTTTTTTTCTCTCAAATTTAGACTCAATTATTTTATTTGAAACGAACATTGAAATATGTTATGTATGACTAACATTAAATATATAAATATATATGACGTTGATATTAAAATATATTTTTAACAAAAATATTTAAATTTTTGTTTTTAAAAGTTAAAGTACACATCTACATAACATTGGTATATATATATATATATATATATATATATATTGATGATGGTGGTGGTGGTGATTAACGTCCATTAAGACTATATTTTAATGATCTATATATATATATATATATTTATATATTGAACACTTAAACAATTACATGCCTCAAACATTAAAATATTTTATATGTAAATAACATGAAATTGATATTAAAATATATTTTAACAAAAATATTTAAATTTTTATTTTTAAAAGGTAAAAGTACACATCTGCATAATACTATAAAGTGAATATATATATAGCACCAAAGCCATTACATACTCAACTCCATAACTTAAAAGCATACCTCTCTAGTTGTGGTGACTTAAAATTTTCTTTTACCCAATTATTCTTTCTTTGCATTCTTACTATGTTATTAAATTATTACAATATATTATATGTTATAGCATACCAATCTTCACAACTAATGTGGAATTGGAATATTTTCTAAATAAAATTCCACTAATTTATATTTATTTTTTTCAAAGAAAGACTAAGTTATACTTATATAGATATTGACTCATTTATAGATATACATATAAATATGTATGAGAGTAAATGAAAATTGAAATATATAAATTATAAGAAAAGTTTTTATCAAGTTATATGAGTATATTATAAGTATATTAAATGGTTGGTAAACGCAGATAGGTATCAATTTATAAAAAAAACATAAAAATACTTAACCGATACATTTCACATTGTAAGATTAAAAAATAAAATCATAAAAATGACTAAATTATATCTTTATTTTAAATTATTATATTAATTATAAAAATAATTAATATATGGATTAAACATATATACATTTTAAAAAACATGTAATAATATTCTTAATTATGGAGATTCACCCCCATTTTATTATGGACATTCAAAAATTGTAAATAGCTTTTGTTACAATACTATGAGGTGTAGCAATCTGAGAAAGTAGGAGTGTTTTTAGGTTTGAGAGCTGAGAGTTGCGATAGAGCCAAGATGAACCCTAGGGTTTTTTCAAGCGAATTTCTTCTCTCCTCTACCATCAAGGCTCAGCTTGGCCTTACAGATCTCGGAGTCAAGAGCTCTAGCATGCCTCTGATTCCTCTCAAGCCCAACGATGAGTGCAACTACACTGACGATCAAGGGAAGCAGGCATGCATTGGGATCAAATATTGTTCAACACTGTCTGTTGCAGACATGGCAGCGGATTCATTTTCTGTGTAGGTCAAGGGCGGCTACGCTGGATGGATTAGGACGACTCCCTACCCCGATCGAATTCCGAAGGATGCCATGAATCTCTGCGCAATGTCTACCATCGAGCAAGGAAACACATGCACTAACCTGCCCCTGTGCTCCAATAGCTCACTGCTCCATTACGCGACCTCTAATTTTACTTGCCAGAGTGGCCTTTGCACCAAGGGATTAGGAAAATGTAAAGAGGTTGCCTTGGGCCGCAGCGAGTCAACCAGGATTTTTGATCTGGCCTCTCGGACGCACTTTGGAAGCCAAGGTTTCCTAGATCTCTCATCCCCTTGCTTTCAGATACAAATCTTGCTTTTCTCTAGAAAATCCATGCTTCCTTGGGTGCGCTCAACAGATCTGGTGTAGAATCTCTCGCATGCCCTTGAACACAGGCTGGGGATTCCCTTAGCTTTTTAGAGATTTCTATATGGAGGTAAAGAAATAGAGGACTCTCATCCCCTCTAATTTTACAATATTGAAAGAGATGCTTATGTAGTTTTAACCTTTCGTCTGTGAGGGGGAGAAGCTGGGTAGCCATCCTCTGTTCCAACTTTCTCTTACAAGGATGTTGTCCATGCACAACCGCCCAAGAAAGCTGCTCAACCCTCTGAGGCTCCCAAGCCTTTCTTGGTTAATAAACTAGAGGAAACCCCCTCTATAGAAATCTCCTGTCCAGCTCTTGAATATCAACTACAAATGTATGCAGAATATGCCACTATCTTCCAATTTAATGGATTATGACCTCACACAACAGATATCTACCAATGGATTCACTCCACTTGGACCAACAACAATAAGGTAATCTTTTGCTTGAAGGGTTTCTTCATAGTTGTGTTTGCTTTCAGCGATGATTATCAAGAAGCCCTAACTGGGGATCCATGGTTTTAGGGAGTGACTGGGTTATTCCCCACCCCCTAGTTCCCAGACTTCGACCCCCCTACGAAAATAATCACCAAGCTTCCTATTTGGGTCAGGCTTCCAAACTTACCTGCACATTTATGGCACTTTTCTATCTTTCAAGGAATTGGAAACACCCTAGGCTGCTTTCTGGCAATAGATCCCTCAAGGGAATATACACCTATGGCAGAATATGCGCTGAAATAGACATAAGTAAAGGTATGCTCGATCAAATCAATCTCAAAGTTGGTGATTTCATGTGGACACAGAGCCTGAACTATGAGAACACTACCTTCCAATGCTGCCACTGCCATCAAATAAGGCACCTTCAAAACTCCTGTACCACATTCCTCACCCAAAAGAAGAAAATCAATCACAAATAAAAATCTAAAAGTTGGAAACCATGTGATCTCCCCCCCATGCATGATATTGAGTCCTTCAGCTCGGATGAGGAGGAGACTGAAGTAGAAGTGGAGGCTGCAAAGCAGACGAAGAATACACCCTCAGCTGGCCTTGAGGAACCCATCATTTCTTCAAATAGGTAGAAACGAACTCATGAGTCCTCCCTCTCTGATTTAGACAAGGAGACTCTCCCCACAGTCAACAACAGTCTTCAAGTAGTTCTAGCCCACTCGCACCATTATGGTTGGGTCAAAGTTAACAAAAAGAAAGGAAAAAAATGCCATGTTGAGGATTCGACCCATTCTGGGTAGATTCCAGTGTCTATCTCCTTTTGTTTCCTTGTTACTACTCATGATCCTTTTTGCTCATTTCTTGGTTACTCATCGGGACCAATGTTGACAGTTTATCATTTTCGGTTCCCCTTTTATCTAACTTCTCTTGATTGTAACTTCACTTTGTACTATATTATTTCTTAATAGAATTAGTCTGATTTACAAAACAAAAATACTATGAGGTGTGGCCTAATTGGTTTAGGTGGGTTTACTCTCAATCAAGCCTCACATTCAAACCTCATAGGGAGAGATTGGAGATGGAAATAAAAAATTAATAAAAAAAACAATACCGTAGTCTTATCAACACCCAATACGACACATCAATATAGCAATTTCTTAAATAAATTAATTAAAATAAAATAACTAACTTAAATTAATTAATTAAAATAGAATAACTACCTTAAAGATAAATCTTAATACTTAATCTTTAACTATAAAAATAAAAATAAAGACAAATCTTAATACTTTGACTATAAAATATTCAACATATTCTTATCTCTTTTAAAATTAATAATTTATATTAAATAAATCAATAAAACAAACAAAATACTTTTTAAAATTTTATTTTTATAATTCCATTTTTATAATTAAATATCATAAATTGAATCATCAAAATTATTATCATTTTTCTTAAAAAATAATTCCATTATAAAATTAAATAAAATTATAAAAACATTTAACAAAATAAACTATAAAAACATTAAGATTAACAACGTATTAATACCTGCTTTCTAACCACAAAATACATTCACGGTATTTACCAATAAAAATTTTAAAATATTTTATTGTGATTACGTAGTAAATAAACAATATGAGAAAAACATTCCATAATAGACTATTGAACTACCCATCAAATTATTCTTCTCATTGTCGTTTGTTCAATTTAAATAACAAATTTTAAAGTTAACTAAAAATAAACGTAGTACATATTCCAAGAAGTTAAATTAAAAAAAAATATATATTAATCTTCCCGTAAGTGGGAGACATAAACATGATATGCATATTTTATGATAACACTTTAAGTTATAAGTTATTCTTAAAGACAGCGCTACACAACCATGTTCTATACCTTCATATATCAATAATAAATGACGGCCAAATAAAAAAAGTTGCGATTCTTTTGTCTAAATAAAAAAAGTTGCGATTCTTCTTGTATATGCAAATTGAAAATGTTTATTTTCATGAATCGTATCGGAAGGTGTGTGGGTTAATCATGTATTTTCAAAAGGTAGTATCTATTTTTAATTCCATATATAAAATTTAGAGATTATAAATTCCAATTATAAAAAAATGTATCTTAAATAATAAAAAGATTTTACCAATCTCATTACTAAATTAATCTTATTTATTTTAATTAATAATATATAAAAATTAATTATCATAATTTGAATGTATATATCTTACAAGTTTGTTAGAGAATGGTTTGATAGTGAGTGTTGAATTTATATTAAAGAAATGTTTATTATGATTTTAATTTTATTTATTTATATTAAATAAGTGTTATATGTGATGTAATTTTTGTTAAATAATAATTAGGTTTCGTTTTTATTTTTAAAGTTTTTGTTGTGTTGGGTGGTTTGAAAACATCAAGGTTTTTCTTTGTAGAAATTTGTGGATTTTTTAAATGTTATACATTGGTTCAACAATATATGTAGATGTCACAATCACACAATACTTTTTATCTTTGAAAAAAAATTATAGATAAAACTTCTTTCTTTTATTGTGTTGGGTAGTTTGAAAACATCAAGTTTTTCTTTGCAGATATTTGGGGATTTTTTAAATGTTATACACTGGTTCAACAACACACGTAGATGTCACAATCGCACATTACTTTTTATTTTTGAAAAAAAATTGCAGATAAAATTTCTTTCTTATTATGTTTCTTGTTGCCACATTTACAAAGAGAGAAATACATAGGTTGATCTTTTGTCTAAAGAAGTCATTCATCAGCATTTGGGCTCCGAGTAGGTTCCAGAGCAAGAAAATGGTCAGATCTAGGAATACCAACACCATCCCTTCTTAGCAAGTTAACAGGCAGATGACCAGTTTTTGTTGTCAGTCGTTACATGGATGGATGAACAATTTTTTAGACAAGGGTTCTTATTTCACATTTTTATGTTTTGGATTTTGATTATTGCTACATATTTGATATTTGGACATTATTATGATGCATCACAAACTTTATATCAGTAAGGACAATTTTCATTTTGATGTATTTATGATATCCAGGTTGGTTGTTTTATGCTATTGGCCCAAGTTTCTATTTTGAACACTAAAGGACATTTAATTGTTTTGGAATGCCTTCATAGACACTTGCTATATGTAACTTTTTATCATCTTAATAGAAAGCTACGATTTTTTCTGAAAAAAAGGAGTTTATATATATATATATATATATATATATATATATATATATATATATATATATATATATATATATATATTAATCCTTATTTTTATTGGGATTAATAATAGATGTATCTTCGAAAACAAAATAGGTATTTACAAAAGATGAGAATAATATGTTATAAGAAGAAAATATAGATGAAATAATTTTTGATAGTTTTTATTTTTTAATCTAATTAAATCTCCCCTTATATATATTTGACTAATATTTTTTTACATATTTTACTGTGGTTCTATTAAATAATAGTAATGATCTAGATATATATTATTGGCGTAGTCTAATTAATAAACGAAATGGATTTTTGGTCAGAATTCGACAATATAAATTTTAGCAAGATTATGATTTCCTGTTGTTTAATATACGCTTTTGAATGCATAAATGGATTCAATGCCTTGAAAACCCCCTAAGGCACTCAATCTTTACAAATTAAAAAACTTAAACTTATGATTTTTAAAAATTTGTATTGGATTTGAACAAAATTGATGAAAAAAAGTACAAGTTCGGAAAGAGTCATTTTGTTTATTAGTTAAACTACATGTATATTAAATAATAATAACTAATAACATTAATTGGCAATAAAATTATAATAATAATCACAACTAACAATTAATTATTAATTAACAACAAAAATATCCAAAATTTATAGCACAAATATTGAAATGGGAAAGTGGTAAGTACTCTTCAATGCACATGGCTTTAGATCTTGAGAAGGTTGTAATAAGACTTCTAATTCATTATCTATATATATATATATATATATAGTGATGAGGGACATGAGTAGGGAAGAAAAAGGCATGGACACCACACACACACACACACACACAGATATATATATCCCTTATCAAGTGATGAGGGACATGAGTAGGGAAGCAAAAGGCATGTACGCCACCACCTCCCATATAGAGAGAGGTTGACATGCAACAAACTCGCTTCACAGGCCAAGACATGGAATTGTTTTAAAGCATGCAAGTTAACGGTTTCAGGTGGGTTTTCATGGTTGAAGTGATGGACCATATGGTTGAGACATTTGATGCACAATCCACACCACTCTACTCAGCAAAACTAGCTTCTAGTGATTATGCAGTCCCATCACCCTAGTTAATAGTTGGGCTTCGAAGGTGGCTACCTACTATGCGATATTTCCTTACTTTCAATTTCTTCTCCTTGTATATGTTTTGGCTTCTCAATAGACAACCAACATCGTTGAAAAGTTTCCATTTTTTTTATTTCACTCTTACATGGTTAGTTTTTTTTCATTTTCAACCTTTCTTCTTCGCTTTTGTTCCATGCACTCTACTGTCTTTCGCGGTTACATCAACTCTTGTCTTGCTACATTTTAGTGAAATGGTAGCCATGATCCAACAAAGAGCTTGCAATCACCATGGGATAGGTTGTTGAGGTTCATTGGGAGGTTTTTAGGCCCCTATGCATGTGGATACCTTATCCTACATCTATCATAAGAAAATCCCTCAACAATTTAGGGAGTAGATGGGTAGCCATGATCCAACAGAGAGCTTGCAGTCACCATGGGATAGGTGGTTAAGGCTCGCTAAGAGGTGTTCAGGCCCATTGCATTTGGATACCTTATCCTACATCTATCATGAAAAAATCCCTCAATAAATTAGGGAGTAGATGGGTGAGGTTGAAGTCAACTTAATGATGAAACGAAATTGTTTATCAAATTCTGAAGTGGTAGACATTGTGTCTACATGGGTACTAGATGCCAACCACATTCGTGGTAGGAAAAGTCAATATATGTATACCATTCATCTATACTAGCATATGAAGGCTATTCTTGGTAAGGTCTTGCTAGGCTAGGAATATGCAAAGACACTGTATTGGTTTTGGACTATGTGATATTGCAATTAAAATAAATGAATGCTTAAATAATTCATATCGAGGAGGTTGTTGATCTGGGAACTGCACCAAGTTTCCCTAATATTAGCAGTCTAGATCCCATTAAGGTTAATACCTCTACTTCTACTTGGTCTTCTCATTCTTAGACACATGATGCTAATTTTTTTTTAGAAGAATGCTTGATTTTAATATTGATAGCTCCTCTAGGAAGCTACAATTTTAAAGCTCTTATGCATTGGAAATTTGATTAGGGAAACGTGAGAGTAACTTTTAATTTGAATTTTCCTTACTTGATAGTAATTTGTGATATTATGACATTCTTCTTGATTATGCTTATGTTCTTATCATCAAATAACTTCCAAAACAATGAAGATCAAAACCATACAAAGATGAACACAAGATATAAGATCCAAGCCAAGGAAAAACCCCAAGGGGAAAACCAAAAAATAACTTCTCTTCTTATAGAATCAATTAAAATGAGACTTATGAGACCAAAGAACAAGATGAAAAATTCCACCAAGAACCAAGTCGGCCAACCAAAACTTCTTTTCCAAGGCAAGAAAATATCTCCAAGGGCAACAAAGCAAAATATCTCCAAGACAAGACTAGTCTAACCTTTCGTTCCTCAAATGAGGTCTGCATTCCTTCCTACTACATTAAAACTTGTTACATTCCTATAAAACCTAAGCTTCTCACACGTGTGAGCTGTAGCAAGAAATTTTTTAGGAATCTGAACTTTTTAGGGCTTCTCCTTCTTCGCTAGAGTTTCATTTGATTTCCACAACCTTCACATCCTTTTTGTTAGAAAATTACATATTACAGAGCAATGGAACACAAACATAAAAATAACATATAAAACAAGAGAGACACATATATATGTGGTTCAACCAACTTGGGCTACGTCCATAGAAACAACGAGTCATTCTTTTTTATTATCCAGCAAAATGAAGAGACACAACCTACAACAGATCCATTGTAAAATCATCTACTCTCTCACGCAGTCCCCATTTCTATTTCTTTCTCAAAATATACACACGATACACAAACACAATACAATACAGAGGGGTTGTCTTCTAGGGGAAAAAAACCCTAAATAAAACATAACTTCTACGGTCATATCATCCACGGCTAATGAACGACCTAGTTTGACTACGAAATTACAATATTTTATAAGGCAATTTTACATATGTTTTTAGCTTTGGGGGCGGCAGAGATCAAACGACGGCCGGCGTTGCCGCCCCTTAAGAACAGGGTTCCAACACGACGATACATCTAAATAAAGAAGATAATCAGGCTCCACACCCAACACTTTTCCAATTTCAAATCGAATATAAGAGATGTATGATTCATGTGTGTCCTCATAGGTCAAATTTCAACCCTTTTATATCATTCCAAGAGGCTCCATTAGCCATCTCTAGGCTTAATTTACATAGGCTAGCTGACTTGGTCTTGGGATCCTTTCTAGATACTTCCAATTACAAAAATATTTTTCTTCTTTTAATGCAAATTCCTGAAAGGGACTTTACAATATGACAAGGAAATTTTGATTCATGTAAACCCTAGGAGCATTCAATGGATGCTTGACCTAATGAAAAATGACTTGAGCATGAAACCCATGCTTTATATAAATGATTTTTCTTTTGATATTTACATCATTGCATGAGTCAAATGACAATTATGAAGACCGAAACTAGTTACATTCTCCAACATTATCAAGCCCATAAACATTTCTAGTTTATTTTCTACAACCCTGTTATATTTTAGACAATTTCTTTTTGAGATCTCATTAAATTTTGTTTTGTGAGTGGTCTAGTTTTCCAAGTGGTAAGCCACTAACAGAAAATAATAAATATCCTATGTAACTATCAACTACTAATACAATTAGTAATTAACTTGTGTGTGTGTGTGTGAGAGAGAGAGAGAGAGAGAGAGAATGAACATTAGACTTGTATAAGTCAAAGGGAAAATAATAAAATTCAAAGAGGAAAATTGATTGTTATAGTCTTGGTTTGCAAGGACTAATAATAAAGAAAAGTTCATAACTTTTTATAAAACAACAAAAGTATTTATGCATATTAGAAATGATAATTGATGGGAGACGTCTACAAATTAGCAACAAAAAGTGTTTCTTGAGAGGAGGCAGGTTTGGAAGAAGATATTGTAGAAGCATGAAATTCATAGACAAATGCTTTCAAAGATAGTAATGTCAAAATAGAGGAATAAGATGATCAATTGTTATCATCTCTCAATCCTACAATGATTTGGATTTATGCAGGAACACAATAAAATACATAAATAAACATAAATTCAATAGAAATAAAACTTCATTTCATTAATATTAAATAACTGAAGTATGTTTACAGACAAAATGGACATAAACTAGCTAGGGCGATGGTAGCTTATGTCTGAGAAGAGATGTGAAGGCTACAAGCCTATGAACTGTGTTACAATGAGGCTCGGAGGCCTATTTATTATTGAGAAACAATGGAAAACCCTAAACATCTAAAAACCTAAGCCTAGGAGATGAAACACCAAGCTATGGGCCTCGTTGGGGTAAATTGGTACACTAATTTCTTAGGGTCGTAACTTTGGCATACAATCTCTGATTGACATGCATGATACCTTGTTAGAAAGATCTATCTAAGGACTACAATTGCTAGCAGCAAATGTTGAGTTTAAGAATCACATTTTCCAATTGTGGTTTTCCAAAAAAATGTTGTTTAGGGCCTCAAAACGGCTCTGAAAGTTCAGGACTCGAAAAAACTGCCAAAAATAGTAAATTGTGCTACAATTAAGGAAACTGAAAAAGTGAAAGAAAAAATGGTGGGGATCCAAGTGGAATAGGAGGGTGGACACCAATATTCACCTGGATCATACAAGGATTTATGTGTCCAAACTAGGATACATAACCCTTGCCAAGGAATACTTTAAGGGACAACTGATTTGGTGGTGGAAAATCATTCAAAAGTTAAGGTGCCCCTTCAAAATATTTTTTTGTGGACGACCTTAAAAAATAAGGCTCTTGCATGGGATATTCTACACAAAAAAGGATTTTAAAGGCCTAAGTTGGTGTAGTATATGCCATTAATAAAAGAAAACAATTTATCACTAACTTATGACTTGTCATTTCTCCAAACAGGTTTGAAAACATGTTGGTTGCATGGTAGGGATAAGGAATTCATGGGAAGGAGGAAACACTGAAAATTGTTTCAATATTTGGTTTATGGAAATGGATACAAATTAGACCAAAACTCCTCCTCTTACTATAGCTTGGGGAATATTGTATGATATAAATTTGAAGTTATTTGAAGGATAAGAAAAATTTCCTTTCAAATTTGTAATCTATTCTTTAAATATACTAAATTCATATCCATAGATAGAGGGGGAAAAAGGGTAAGAACGAAAGAATAAGTCATCAATAAGGACATCTCCTAGGCATACTTTGGTGGTCCTCCCCTACTAATACATACTCCAAAAGGAGGTTCGGGAAGGATAATGAATCTCTTCTAAATACATAGTATAACCTTTAAAGCTATAATAGGGTAGGAAATTAACAATTATTGTGAACTAATCACTCTCAAATTAACCGTACAATTGGCTCAAGAATATGGTGTTACATAACTACAATTTTTTAGGAATTCTCTATTGGTTATTTAATGAATAAAAATGAAAGCATCACTCATAGATTTCACTTTATAGCCATTTTTTTATGATATAAAAAAATAGATGATAGACTTCTCACACATTTCTGGAAAAAGCAAAAGGTTTCAAGTCACCATCAAAATATTGACAGATGAGCCCGAGGTGACAGGGCCCTTTGAGAAGCTTGACTACCTTGACTAGTCAAATATACACATGGATAGGAACAAGGCAGTTCATGGCATTTTGAAAGAGGCATCGAGATTGGAGTGAGGCATTGGCCCATCTCCATATTTTAGGATTTGGATACAAATGATTGCTCTCATGCACCATCACTATAAATTTTATACAATGGACAATTTCTTAACTCTAATCTTGTAATGACACATTTTTGTCTTTTAAAGCCATGAACAAACATATTTTTTTTCTTAATACAATTCATGGTTTTGTGATAGTGGATAGTATTATATATATATATATATATATATATATCACCCCATTGCTGGTGTCAAATCATAGAAGCACCTAAGATCATTATGGAAGATGGCAATTGTTTGAAGTGGAGGAATGATGATCAACCCATTTGGCAGTTGGCTCAAGATGAGAAGCACACATATGAAATTATGGTTTTCTTCACACTAGTTTTCATTTAGAAATACAATTCAACGACCTATCCCTTAGTGAATTACCATCATGCATGCTACAAACATGAAGGCCTGAATCTCATGGTGAAGAAAGGGGAAAGCATCTAGGAATTTGGAAACAATCAAAGGCTTATGGTAAGCGAATAATCAGAGTTTGACATTATAAATCTTTTATCACTCATAATTCCTTGTTTTTATTGTGCCTTGGTTTATTTAAGTGCCCACAAGTCAAGCCTTTCACTGAATGGTTGCAAGGCAAGAGTATTTATGGGTCTATGTTTTTATGCTATGTTTCGTAGGCAGTGTGACTCTCTCTAGTTTTTTCTCATAGTTTTGATTCCTTGTGCATCCTAGATTTAGAATTGTCATTTTGTTGGAGCCTGCTAGTATCCATCTTGGCTATAAACAAAGATTCTTATATTTCCCTTCTACTTCTTATACTAGGGAGTCACTAGGTCTCATTCCTCCCTTTGGTCCCCAACTTTGTTCCAATAAACCAATAATATTCTTTGGTTTTTCCCATGTGGCACTCAAATTTTATTGAATGATCCTTTATTTATATGTTAGTGCATATGTCTCTTATTCTTTCCACTAGTTGTATCTCAACCCTGTCGCCCATCCCCTATTCCTCGATGTTGAAAATAAATGTGCCAACGATTCATCAAGGTCATCGTGGCTATAGGTACCCTTCTTATCCAAGAACACATTATATGGTGGAATAGTTTTTGGTGGCCTATACGAAAAATACTCCACAAGGGATTTGTAGGGAGATCCAAAATGTAGATCAAGAAGCAAAGATGGAGTGGAGATTTATTTTGTATGCTAAAATGAAGGAAGAGGTTGGTCATTGGATTGCTAAAATAGGGAATACTTGCAGTAGACATACCAGACACATTTACACTATAGATTTGTATTGACAAGTAAAAATAATAGTGGATAAATTACTAGTTGAAAGGTTAGAAGCTCAATAATAAATCTTGCTCAATATCGATGATGTGCGTATGCAACTAAGGAAAATCAGTGACAATATATCAATGTTGGCTAAGAAATATGATTTCAAATTCTCCAACTCTGAGGAGGACACCAAGCACTTGATACCATTCAGGTGGATTCCCCATCTAAATAAATGTTTTCTTTTATAATTTTTGTTTTGCATACTAGAAGCAACAAGACTACAATCCTAGAAGAGGACATGTCTTATTGTAGATTACTAGAATTTTTCAAACTCTCATATTTACATGTTAATGTGACATTGGATATATTATTTACTTGACAAAAAACAACCCTTCTATGTTATGGGAATGATTTCCCTAGTAATAAGTTAGTAGCCACAAAGAGATTACTGTGTTTTTTTTGTTTTAAATGAATATAAATCTTTGTCCATCTTATTAAAAGAGAAAAAAATATTTATTATAACAAAAAAAATCGATATTAACTTTAATAAAATATTTTAATCTTAATCTTACTCAGTCTATTTCAATATCAATTATATGTGTTAAAACATACAATTAAATTAAATTAAATTATATATATATATATATATAACAAATTTGTTAATAGTTAAAACAATATTTTGTGATTTGTTACTTAGTATAAACAAATATTAAGAAAGTAATACCTTTAATTTCCGATACTAAACATATTATATTTGCGGAAAAAAAGTGTTTTCTTGATTTTGGCCAAAAAGAATTGACTTTCAATTAAAGTTTTGAAATAATTAAACATTATTTTTTATATTTTGAAAATTAAAAAATAATGTTTAATATTTAAAATGTAAATTGTTTTTTATTTTTTTTATTGGATGATGACTTTTTTTTAATGTGGTTTTAAAGTGAATTGTCCATATAAAAATTATATCAAAAAATAAAAAATAATTTAGGTTTCGTTAATATACTATGGCTTATCAATACGACATGTCCAAAAACCATAACTTATTTCAAAGTTAAAATATTTTATAAATATTTTATTTTATAACATTTTTTTAAAATTAAAACTTAATACTTACAATATAACAAGATTATAACTATGGATATTTACCTCTATTTTATTATGGATATTATTAACTTGTAAATAGGTTTTGTTACAATACCATGGCGAGTACCATAGGCTATCAATATCGCTTAACTAAAAACCGTAACTTATTTCAAAATCAAAATATTTTATAAATATTTTATTTTAGTTTTATTTTATAACATTTTTATACTCGACCAATTATATTGTTTTTTTTTTTTGATAAAAAACTTAAAATTTTTATACATATTCCATGAAATTTATTAAGCTCTTATTATATTAAAATTTTATACGAATTTTTAATATTATAATAATTTAAAATTATATATATATATATACCTAATTCTAATGAAAAATGTTATTTCATATATATATAATTTTGTCAATTTAAGGAGTTACTAAGCAACAACTATGCATATTACATTTGTTATTAATATAGTTAATATACACATTTTTATAATTTTGATTAATATATGCAAAGCACAAACATTATATTGATAAGAAATAACAATATTATATATCTTTTTTTATTTTGTTATAATAACATATAATAATAATATTTATTTTAAAATTACATTAAATTTGATTATTCTTGAGATATGATATATTTGAAATTAATTTAACATAAAATAGATGTGTAATTTATTTTAGAATTAATGTAAATCTAACACATTAAAAAAATCAATAAAAATATTTCAATGCCTACTTTAAATATAATATTCAATCTTTTTTTTTTTTTTAAGTCAAGGATCTATTCATTAATAAAAAAAGGTTATATAGATATCAAAATGCAAGTGATCTCACTCCGATCAAGTTTGTTGACCAATGCTATCCCCACATTATAAAAAAACAGAAGAAGAAGCAAATTAGAAGTCCAAAGCCTGAAAGGCCAAAAGCACCAAAAGAAAAACATAACTAGAAGGACGTTTGTGACCATACTCAATCATCAGAAGTAACTGACGCTGGATTGTGTGGCCTAGTATCTAGAGTGGGATGGTGGTGATATGAACACTAAACATGTTGCTCAATCTGAGCCAACCACGTTTCCAACTTCTCGATCTTCTGTGGTAGCAAATTTTGTCCCCACCAAACCACCGCAATCCATTCTCTGACATGGCATTGAAATTAATGCAACTAGTTTAGCGTGGCAATGACAGCATCATGCTCTTCATTTCTAGTTCGGTCCTATTCTTCCAGGTGATCTAGAATGACTAGGGCATGTCACGATGGGCAGCAGAGTGAATCTTTCGGCCAACAGCTCCTGTGTGTCCCTACTTGCGACTCTGACCCCGCATGCCTGCTCCACGCTTACGATCCACACTTCCCTTCTTACTGTTGCTATCTGCACGTACACCTCGCATGGAACACACACCTCCTCTGCGACCTCGAGCTCCAGATGATGCCCTAACTGCACCTCCAGCGGCACACCCTCCCTGCTTGAGTCTTGTAACAACTCTTTTCCCCATTGCCACCTTCAACTCGTTGTTGGAGCCACCCTGATTGGACAAGGCGCCCCTCCGCATGGGTTGGGAGTGAGAATTACGTGGTACAGGTTACATGGTGAATGCCGAGGAAGACACCCCCAAGACAAGACCTACAACGCTCTTCAAAACCTCCCAAGAAGCCGTGAGCTAAAGCAAGCCTGATGCCAACTCCAAACTGACCAGTGAGAGCCTTCCCCTCAGAACTGACATCCACCACACACTAGTTAGGAGGGAGGTGTGCTCAACCACAACTATGTTTTGTGCCAACCAAACTAATGGCTCTTCCTCTCCGATGTGAGGGGAGACACCTGGAAGCAAAGTCACAGACCAAGCGAAAAACCCCAATATCCTAACCTGCGCCAATTAAAATCCAGAGCAAACACCACTAGACCCCCTTGCGACCTTCGAGACCAAATGCTGCTCACCCAATTATATGTCTCAGAAGTCTAGGATAAAACCAAGAGAGTGGGGTAACCAAAAGACTCTATGTGGACAAAAGACCTAGGCACCACTCCAAATGCAAAAAACATTGGAAATATCTATCAAGCATCGTAGGTACGGGCACTAAGTTTGGCCACCTTACCATGCAAATTTCCCACAACCCGCTGAAGGAGGTGAAGAACTGGGCATAAACATACAAACTTTAAGATTTTGTTGTCCATTCATAGTGAAGGAAGCAACGACATCGTTTTCTCCACCACTCCAAGACTACCAGAGGGTCAAAGAACCATGACAAACTACAACTGTTCGAACTAAAATCTACTAGTCTCCACACTGCCAACCCAATATGACCTACCACAACCCCAGTGTTCGCCATTAATCATCTAGCCTTACCAACACACATTCTCGTGGAGGATGAATGAAGTCTCACACAGCTCACCGTTCCTTTCACCTTACATCTTACATAATGGGAGGTCAGGTGATTTGTCCTTCTCCTCATCTGTCGTATAATACCCTTCATTACCCACACGTCAAACATATAACAAAAATAGACACCCCATCGGGGAAATATAATATTTCAATATTTATAAATGTCTTTCAAATTAATCACATCATTAAAATTTAACCAATATTAAATTTAACATTTCAATCTCTATTAAAAAATAATAAATAAATTATTATATAAAAATAATTTTAAATAAATAATAAATAATAAAAAATATTTGACCCAACCATTACCCAATGGCGTTGCAATTAAATTATGATTTACACATTGATATATATACTTTGGAAAAACTACACGCCGAGGTGGATCCTCAATATAAGAGTAACAACGATAACGTCACTAAAAGCTCACTCCGAAGGAAGAAGTCACTATCAATGTCTATAGTGGTATGCACGTTACTCTCCCATTGCAACTAATTTTCATACATTATTATAATCAAAATAATAGATCAATAAATATATATAGGTACTTGAAACCGAATACATTAAACATCTTATCACCAAATTCTTTGAATTGGATGAGAATACACGAAGTCTTTATAATATATGTTTTTCAACGACATGTTTGGCACATATGTTTGTGAGTAGTTGGTTCCCATAAACATCATCTTCTTTCTTCTAGAACAAATAATAAGGAAGTAGGTACTCATATTGCTTTTCAAATCAATATATTAATAAATATGGGCATGTTTAAATTTAATATAATAAACCATTTTTTCAACTAGGAAAATTTGACAATATCTATATCGATATTTTTAAAATAATTTTTTAATGTTGAATTTATATATATATATATATATATATATATATATATATATATATATATATATATATATATATATATATCATTTTACAAATTTAAATATCTATATTTTTAAAATATGATTTTTTAATAATAATTTTTTTATTAAAAAATATATAAATAATTAAATAATTTTACAATTTTTATTTTATTTTTATTTTTTTATTATTAAATTATAAATTAATAATTTTTTTTTAAATACAAAAACAAATTTGGATAAAGAGAAAACACACTCTGTGGAATATGGCTTTAGGCAATTAGGGTCTTTTTAGTTTTCGAAGGTTTTTTCGCATGTATGGAGCAAGTTTTAAGCCTGTTTGGATGGCGAAGCTACATATACATGGATCAATAAGTGGTGCATGACTTTTTTGCTTTGAGACCCCTCAAACCTGTAACTTCACTCGTTTGCATTATCGATTGTGTCTACTCTTTGCTGGAGTGTTATGTTCACTGTGCCATGGAGGAGGAGGTAGCATTCAGAGCCTTGATGTAGGCTCAAAAACCTCAGGGACTTCTCCCCCAAAACATTTGTGAAGGAATTAGCTAAAGTCCCTATGGTGGATCTTTCTCCTTGAGATCCATGCAAGAGAGCCTTAGATCTCTTAGAAAAAGTGTTGGGCGGCAAGTTTATGGGTTTGTGGTTGAACCCAAATTTTTTTGAAACCTGAATCAAGGAACAATGGACCCCCAAGCTTCAAGGTCAAGTAATTTTCTTTGTAGTTGGAAAGGGCTTTTGTGTCTTTTTGTTTCTCAATAAAATGGAAAGAGATTTGATTTTCAGATTAGGTTCGCATTTCATGGGGTTTAGAGGCATCTTTATCACTCTATGAATTCTGGATTTCATTCCAGATTCTGAGATCATTATCATGCTGGTGTGGGTTTGGTTGCCACACCTCCCTCTTCTTCTTGGGGGGCCTGATGCACTAAAAGACATTGAAAACAAGTTGGGTTGCTATCTGGATAAAGTAGAACCAAAAGGGTGTCAATTTTATTGTGTCTGCATCTACATTGAGGTAAACCTGAATGAAGGTTTACCAGAGGCCCTAAAGATAAATATTAGAGAATGGAGCCATATCTAAGAATTGGACTACGAGCATATTCATTTCAAATGCATTAATTGTCATAATCATGGGAACTTTGCCAAAAATTCCCCTAAAGAAAAAATGATGAGTAGGCCCAATCCCCTGTTTCTAAAGAGGCAAGTTTTCAACTGACACAAAAACAAAGAAGGAATCAACAGAAGAAGTTTGCAACCCAAAATAAATATTTTGAAATTGATCCAATACTAGAACCTTCCTTCATAATTTTTTTTTTAAGGCTCTTCAAGATCCAGAATAAGAAGAATATACCCTTATGGATTAATATCCAAATGAGGATAAGGGAAATACATAAATTTCGGTCGAAAATGAAGAGCAAGCCCCTTCATAGGTCAACCCTCCAGACCTAGAGTCATATTTTGAGGAAAGAGAATTGGAATTGACACCCTCCAGTCTTCTGAAGATGAAGCGGTTTACCCCAAAGTTTTACTAGAAAGCTATGGAAATTAGAGAAACTCATGCAAAATCATGCACATGAGACAACGCTGAAAAATCCTTCTCCTCGAATGCTGTGGAACCACCTCTCACCAAAGGTAGGAAATCCAATGAAGAAAATCAAGAATGTGAAATTGGTTCTAACTTGGCTTTAGGATCCCAACTCCACACGGATTCTTTGCTCCAAAAGCCTCCCAAATAGCTAAATGTATTGTTTTTGCATTATCTTATGCTCACAATACGTAAGAATTTACTCTTGTAAACATCTAGAAGGACTGAAATGTAGTACTTGCATAAAATACTAGGATCTATCTCCCATGAATTTAGTCACTATCTCAATGAAATATCTCATAAAAAAATGGAAATGTATTGAATTCCCCATATATTTGTTATGACCATACACAAGTTGTATATATATATAACTTGTGTATAGTCATAACAAATATATATTCAATTATACAATATTAAAATTAATTAAATTATACATATATCAACCGCCATTACAAGCGAATATGAAGCCCTTTTATAACACCTAGATAATATAACCTCAAATTATTGTAAAGTTTATGGAAAGTTTCATTATTAGCTTTTATATGAGGGTTAGAATTTTTTAACTCTAAGGATAATAAGAATATTTAAAGACAAAGTATTTAATGATGGTAGTATGATGATTTTTTAATAATTTTAATAGATTATATTTTAAAACAAAATGAATTGGTAGTGAAATAAGAAGTTTAAGAATTGAAGTTTCTGTGATTTGAATTATATTGGCTTTTTCTTTCAGATCTATTACATTGAAAGTTTGTGTGTTAAAAAAAATTCAATGTGATGGATCCAAAAATAGAAACTTAAAATAAAAAATTATTAATTGTGTATAGTTAATTTTATATTTTATATATAATTATTAATATTACATAATTATTTAGAAAATTTTAAATCATATAGCTTGAAGAGGGGAAAGGAGAAAAAATGAAGTGTAAGTGAAGAAATATGAATAGAACATGTTGTAATGCTTTGTTTTGGCAAAACAATAAAGAAATTTGGATAGTTGAAGAAAGAGCTTATGGATAACATCAAAAAAGTGTTTGAAAAGAAATAGACAAAATAATTTGTTGGAAAAGAAGTAGACAAAATAATGAGAAACTGATCCTATAAAGTAGACAAGGCAAAGAGCATCAAAACTAAAGGTGACGTGAAGAAAATATGACTAATAATCACTATCCATCGTGTAGACTTTGATAATATCTTTGTTAAGGTGGATTTTGAAAATAACCATTTTCAAGGACATCACTAAAATCTACAAATTAACTAACAATTATTAGTATTAGAAAGATAAAAGAATAAAATGTAGGGAAAAAAATATATGTAGATATTGATAACCAAAAATAATCTCAATAACCATGGTTTTTTTTAGGAGAGAATTTATATTTTACTAAAATAACAATAATTGTGAATATTTTAGGTATTGCTAATATACGACGAGGAAAACAAGACCAACAACAAAAACATTAGTCCTTTTTCCATCCTTTTGATAAAAAATGATCTATCAAAGATACATATAAAAAGGAATTGTTCAAATACCTAGTGATAAACTTATATATATTTACATAGTTGTTATTCCTATGATGAGGAATAAAAAGAAAGGAGAACCTATGCATGCTAGAGATCATCCAGAGGTGATTTCGATCTAAGCACTAGATGT
The DNA here is from genome assembly GCA_034641835.2 of Pinus albicaulis. NCBI lineage: Eukaryota > Viridiplantae > Streptophyta > Pinopsida > Pinales > Pinaceae > Pinus > Pinus albicaulis. The sequence continues at coordinate 12,943,353 of MU968501.1, read as the reverse complement.
TTGTCCCTAAGTATGCTTTAACCTTAAAAACTCTAGGCCATGAGTATTCTTGGCTAAGGTTATAATCTTGGCATCTACAACTATTAGTGTTAGGTATCCAATTCCCTCTCTCATCATTTATATTGGCATTATGGATGAACTTGTTTTCCATCCTCACCACCTCCTCCATTGTCATTATTTATTATTGAATTTTTGGTGGAATTTTCCCATGGTATACCTCTACAAACTTCTCTTCCCATTTTTGAGTTTTGGTGTGGGTCGTCTTACCTCTCCCTCACCTTTCTACGTGTCCTTTCTTACCTCTAGGTATGATGGCATGCCCTAAATAATAATCCACAAACAAGTGATGAACCATGAGTTTCCCACTACGTCCAATAAGTATCTCCCTAGCCTCTCTACTTCTATAGGTTACAAGTGGCAATGGAAAGGTGAGCATGGGTATAGAAGCCCATTATATCAATGACACCTTTGGCCCCAAAACTAACAAAACTAATAATAGAAATAAAACAAAATAAAACAGGAGACTCTAGTTAGTTCTTAACCATCCCGTTTTCCAAAGCAAACATTGCTTGGAGGAGCTAGTTATTGTATCCCAACCCCTCTTCCTATACTTTTCTTGAGCACTCATCATGGCTGACAAAGGTGATAAAAAAAATGAACCACCCTATCCTAAACATCATTATAGAAGTAACACACCTTGGGCACGATGTCATGCTTACAAAGTACCCTTTATTGTTCACACTCATCACCACAATGGCTTGCATGCATCTAAGTAGCTACAAATTCGACACCTATCTCCTCATTTCATGGGTTCGATGGTGGATGTTATAACATGATTGATCCAAATTTATGCAGGAACACAATAAAATACAAAAATAAACATAAATGCAGAGATGCAACATAAAATATACTTCATTTCATTAATATCAAATAACTGAAATAAGCTTACAGATAGAGTGGAAATAAACTAGCTCAGGCGATGGTAGCTTATCTCTGAGAAGAGATGTGGTGACTACATGCCTCTGAACTATGTTACCATGAGGCTCAAGGGACTTTTTTATTGTTGAAAAGCATGGGAAAACCATAAAAAACCAAAACCCTAACCCCAGGATATGGAACATCAAGAGTTTGTTGGCCTCGTTGGGGTTAGTTGGGAAACCAACTTCCCGGGGTCGTAACTTGGTCATATTATCTCCATTTGGCGCATACAATATATCGTCGGAAACAAGTCTCCGAGTACTATAGGATTTTATATAGGCCTGTTGCAGACCTAAAAAAAACCATTTTGGGGGTTAAAACTGATCCGGAAGTTTAGGACCCAACAAACTACTAAAAATAGTAAATGATGATATAAACAAGGAAAATGATGAAACCAACTAGAGGTCTAGGTGTAATAGGTGGGTGGCCACCAACATCCACCTCGATTATTCATCCCCCCTTAAGAAGAAATAGTCCCCATTTTGTACAGAGCCTCCATGAGGTGAGGAAACTTCTGTTGAATTTGGTCCCTGGTGAACCACTTTCCTTGGTGAAGGAGTTGGCATGCTTTGACAACTCGAAATAGCTAGATCCTCTGTTGGTGGGTGTTCTTGATCTGTGTGTCCATGATCCAATCATTTGTTGCATGTTCCATGCAGTCCGGGTTTAACTCTGTTGGTGTGAGTTGTTCTACAATGTCGGATGTGTCCATCAATGGTGGAAAGTAGGGCTAAAGGCGTTCCACATTGAACAATGGGTGCAGACCAAGGAATGGTGGGATACTGAGCTCGAAGGCATTGTCCCCTACAACCTTGGTGATGGTATATGTCCCATATTAGAGTGGGGGAAGCTTGCGGTGGGGCCTAGTGAGGCACTCTTTCTGCAAATGTAGCCAAACTTTGTCACCCACCTGAAACTTGTGTGGAACCCGATGTTGATCATGTCACTAATTGTACTTAGCATTGACTCTGTATAATATGTCATGGACCTATTGGAGAATGTGTTGAATGTGCTCAATTAATTTTTTCGCCTTTTCAGCTTCAGAATGGACAAGATCCGAATCTGCCTGAGTAGCTACAAATGGTATGGCCACATCAATGGGACAGAGTGGCTGGAATCCCAAGCCCACCTAAAAAGGGTTGTGGCTAGTTGAGCTATGGAGAGCCTATTTATAGTTTTTCTGGACATAGGGGAGGCTTTCATCCCATGTGCATAGATGCTTTGAGTTGTACATGTGAAAAATGTGTGCGATCATCCTGTTAAAAACCTTTATTTGGCCATCAGTTTTGGGGTGGAAAGTTGTGGACTTAGTGAGCTTGGTGTCCAGCATCAACCAGAGACTTGACCAAAATGTACTGAGGAACCTACTGTCCCGATCTGAGATAATGGACTGTGGGATCCCAAAGTGTACCCACACTCACTCAAAGATGAGTTTAGCAGTGGCTTATGTTGTGATATTCTTCTTGTAGACCACCATAATGGCCATCTTAGAGAATCTGTCGATGACAACAAAAATGCAGTCGTTTCCATGCTTAGTATAAGGAAGGCCTGACATGTAATCCATGGAGATGGATTCCCACAATCAACTAGGGGTAGGCAGTAGAGTATATAGGCCTTGCTTCTTGATGGTCGATTTGGAAATGGTGTAGGTAGTGAAGGATTTGATGTACTTCCTGACATCATGTCAAAGGTTCAGCCAATTGAAATACTTCTGCAGTATTGCCACATTTTTCTCGACCCCAAAATTTCCAACAACCCGACTGTAGTGTGCTTCCCAAATCATCTTGGCACACTTGCTTGAAGGAACATAGAGGTGTCCCAAGTGGCAGAGCAATGCATCTTGGAGGTGAAAATTTGGAAATTGGCTACCCTCCAAGAGCATCTGGTATGTGTTTCCAAATTCTGGATCACTTTTGTAGAGATGCGGCCAACCCAAAGTCTCATGCCCACAAGAGTCGAGCACAGTGGTTAACGCCATGATCAGCGGCTAGCTGAGGAATTCTGCAACATTATTGGTGCTTCCCTTATTGTACTTGATGTTCAAATGGAATTGTTGCAGGTATGTGGACACTTTCTGATGGCGATCATTCTGCAACTTCCCTTGTGTCTGTATGAACTGCAGGGGTAAGTGATTTGTGTGGATGACCATTTCCTTCCCCAAAATGTAATGATTCCTTTGTCAGCAGGCACACTTGAATACATCTCTTTTTCATAGGTCAAATACTTTTGGACTGTGCCTAAAAGTGTCTCACTGTGATATGCCACTGGATGCCCTTGTTGAGTAAGTACTACCCCAATAGCATAGTCAAAGGAATCTGTATCGATTTCAGATGGTTGCTGCAAGTTTGGTAATATGAACACTGGTGCAGAGCAGAGGCGATGCTTTAACTCTACGAACGCCTTATGTTGAGATTCAGACCAAAATAAATTTGCTTATGCTCCTCCCTTAGTGACTTGACTCAAAGTCCAAGTGATAAGAGAGAACTCCAACATGAATCTGCGGTAGAAATTGGCAAGACCCAGAAAGTTGTGAAGCTCTGTTAGAGTGGTTGAGGCTGGATAATCCCAAATGACCTAGATCTTGGCTGGGTCCACATGCACCCCCCACTCATCAATAATGTATCCTATTTATTGAATTTGGATCATGCCAAAAGTGAATTTCTCCAGATTGGCACACAACTTGTGTTGCTGCAGTGTTTGGAGAACTTGACGAATGTGGTGGAGGTGCTCTTCCCAAATCTGGCTGAAGATTAGAATGTCATCCAAATACACCACCATGAATGAGTTAGTGAATGATCACAAGATGTCATACATCAGCCTCATGAAGGTTGAGGGAGCATTCGTCAACTCGAAAGGAATGACCAACCATTTAAAAAGGCCCTCCTTGGATTTGAAGGCAATCTTCCACACATCAGAGGTTTCGATTGGTACTTGGTGATACCCAGAATTCAAGTAAATATTTCTAAAATATTTGGCCCCCTTGAGCTGGTCTAGAAGGTCATCAATCCGTGGGGTCAGATACCTATTCTAGACAGCGATCTTGTTCAACGCCCGATAGTCAATACAGAGTCTCCAAGTCCCATCCTTATTATGCACCAACACGATCGGGCTTCCACAGGGTGATAAACTCGGTTGGATGTGACCTTTCTACAACAGCTCTTGAATCTGCCTCTTGATTTCGTTGTTCTCTAGAACAAAGCGCTGATTTCCATTGGGTAGTGACGCGCCTGGGGTCAGATCGATGGAGTGCTTGACGTGAGAGTGCAAAGGAACCCCTGCAGGTGAGGTGAAGATGTCCCTGTACTCCTCCATAACCTTGTCCATATATTTTTGCCATGTGGAGGAGCTTTTTCTAGAGGTCATGGCCACAGTCTTCTTCTTGCTCTGAGGATGGATCATAAGGAAAAAAATTTCCTGTTTTTGGAAAAGAGCTTACTCCATTTTTAGAATCAAAGCTCGAAATCTCCACAGTTCTCATTTTTAAGTCTACGTTTCGGGTCTAAAACAAGATCCATCATCAGGACAAATCTGCAAAAAGAGAGGCAATTTGTGTTAAATAAATAGTGGAAAAATGACAAGAAAGAGAGCCGACGAGACAACTACTTAATGTTTTAATTACTAAATAGTTTCATTTATTTTTAATTAATTTTTATATTAAGTTGAGTTTTAGTTATTTTGTTGTTTTAATGCTACTAATGTTTAATATTTCATATTAATAATTATTTATCCCTTTTTATAAAGTCTTATGTTAATTTAATTTTAGGTGAATTATTTAATTTTGTTTATTATTTTTAATTTACATGAAGCTTTGTTTTTAATAATGTCAAAGTGTAGTGTTTTCTTTCCTATCCTAAGTTTATGTAGAGGTCCTAGTAGATTATATTAAATGATTAAAAAGTTTGTTTCTTATTCATTTTATAAGACCCTATGTAGATTATAATGTCTACCTATTTTATTAATTAATAAAAATTGGATACATCCTAAATGAGATCCTATATGTATCCAATTTTTATTACATTTGGTCCTTAGTCAACAATATGGAATCCATTATGAAAGCTGGTGTCATGAGGATATTTTTCCGTGTCATATATTTCAAATAATAATTCACTTATTTTTGTTTTAATGGTGTCACAATTAGAAATCATTCGACGAAGTTTGTTGACTCTCTCTACTCAACATGCTTGTGATTATTTAAGTCTATTCTTGGATGGAAGGATTTTTTTTATTTCCTATGAAGCTCATTCATATTTGAAACTTTGAAAACAAAAGTATTCGTAGCATATTTATAAAAGTATTCATCATTCTCCAAATCCTTTTTTAAGTATTCTATAAAAGATGAAATTATGGTGGCAATAATAGTTGACCTTGTCGCCAATTCCTAGGCTTCAAAAATTAAGGTGAGTCATTTAATGATTTTTTCTACAACATATTTCATTATTCCATTTAATAATTTTGGAGCTCTTTTCATTCTTAAACATGACTCACCTACTTATTTAGGAAAATCATTAGGTTTCATAGTGAATAGTGGATTTGCAAACAAAGAAAATTCTAACTCAATTATCCTTTTATTCAATCTTATATTCATGTTTTCTTGTTCACTTATTGAATTTACTAAAAAATCTCTAGTGCTCTTGAAATTCCAGAAATCTTAAGGGTTTGACCCCTTTAATTTTTATTTCTAAGTTCTACTTTTTAGTGAGATTTTTGTTTTTTTTTTTAAATTTGAAATTCTTTAATTCCTTATCATATTTGGCATGATGTAAAGTGACTAATTATTCTTCAAAAAAAATTGGTCCATCATGAGCCAACTCTTGAGCTATAGACCTACTTTCAATCAATTACATTGTTGTCAATTTATCCAATCTAGTTACAACAACAATCTCCATGACTTCAGTATTTAGTTCACATTCTTGAATATATTCAACCTTGCTCTCCAAAAGGTCTCTTTTTCATTTGGAACCTACTAAGATAGTAAGTGATCTTTCAAGATATTTTTTAGGAGGATCTCCATCACCTTGAACATTCATAAAAACATCTGCTTCAAAAAGATTGAGAGTCTTATCTAGAGTAAGAAGACACAAAATTTTCTTGAAGACATTTGGAGTTGAATTAACAAGGGTTTTGTCACTTTATTGAAGTTGTATCAATATTTGATTTATATTAAACTTAATTTCATGCTAGGAACCAACTCTTTGAAATTAAAAACTTCAGGCATGCAGCCAAAATTTTCTATCTGGAATGTTTGAACTTTGTTAAAACTCTTTTTCTTCAATGAAAGCTATAAATATTTTTTATAAGCCACTAACCATTTAAAATCATGGTTTTCCCATCCAAAGGTACTAATAATGTATACAAAAAATGGTTCCTTTCTCTTACTATCCATATTTTCTTTAACAATTTTGACAATTTTTGGCAATCACTATACAATAATATTTCGTTTAACAGGGACAAAAGTTGTGTTGAATTTTAATGAATTTTCCATCAATTTGTTGCAATGGTGCATGTTGTACATTAAACTCGATAGATGTTGTTTATTCATAAAAAATTCTAACTACATGTGAAGTATGGATATCAAATTCATGCAATTTTTCCTTATTAATCACAAATATCTTTCAAATGTTTAAAGGATGTGTTGGAAGTGTGATCTTTAAACTATATTGAATATTCCATTGGATAGTTCATCACAATAGATCTATGAAAATAAACCAAAGTCTATGCTATGAAGGGTTAATTCCTTTTAAATTCCAATTTTGTTACTCGTTATCTTATTGTGTATCATGTAGTAGATAATATGCAAAAATATAGAACATGTAAACACAATCACTGAAAAACCACAATGAACACCAAGATATGCTCTACAAAACCATTTCAGGAGAAAACCCAAATGGAAGGTGAGGTCGCTCTAGTCTATTTTATCTAAAATGGGAATGAAGAAAGTACAAAGGACAAAGCATTGTCTATGGGGTTGCTTGAGACATATGCCTCATGGATTGCTACATAATAAAAATCCCCTATGTTATGCTCTTTCTTTGTCCACACTCAGCTACTCTACTCTACTATGGAAAAAAATGCAAGAAAAATAAAATCAAGCCCCTTTTCCTCCTATTGTTATGGTTATAATAGAAACTAATATCCAACTATGGGTTAAATTTGACCCATTCAACTATCAACATGAATTACACTCTTTTCCTTCTGGAATCGTCTTCATAGTCCTCACATGGATAACCTCTTTTCCATGAGTAATGGGGGTTGACATTGCATCCTTTCGACTTATGGTGGCCAATCATGATAGATAAACTTCCAAGAGGCATAAATTTTGCATCCAAAATATGGTTGATGTATTTCATGGACTATTCGAAAGGTATCTATGTGTATAATGTAGAAAATACACGTAGATTCAATTGATATTTGTAATATGATAAAACAATATACTTGAATATACTCTACCAATTGCGGAAACCAATTTAGATCACGAAATCACAAAAAATGAAAGAGAAAGAATTTCAATCACATAATACACAAGTTTTCTTTGGGGAAAGCCTCATCTAAAAACCCCGTTATTTGTATATTTCATAAGTTAGAAAATATGATAATATTACAATGCTTTTTTCCAAGATGAGAAACCTTTGCACTATCTCTATCTGTCTCATTGATTCCTAGACAAGCTTTGTTCAATACTTAACCAATTTTCTGCCCTCCAGGATCCCTATTTCCTTACATTGTTTCCTTGGGTAATTAGGCCCTATTAATTAGGGAAATTCCCAATCCATTAGAGGCCTTCCTATGACTTCATGAACCATCTTTACAATTTCGATGACTATACAACTAATAGTACACTTCCATTGAACTCCAATCTCAACCGGGTCTTTCTCAAAATTGACATGTATGAGTTATTTATGAGTGAATTATCAGTTATTTTATTAATCACTAGATGTGGTTCAAGTCCAAGTTTGACTCTTTTACCTCTCACTAGTTCCTCCATCAGTTAGAACTAGTTAAATTGATTTTAACTTAGATAAACCGAGTTAATTAATTACAAATCGAAGTAAACTAAACTAGGGCTCCTATTTTGTAGGAGACACTCTACATGACTCAAGTTAGACTCTCAACTGGAATTAAATGAACCAAATAAGTCCTATTAACTTAGCTAAACTCGTACAAGTTTTCTTTTGATGTGGAATTACAATTTTATTCTAATTTGATTCAAGGTGAAATTAAATTAGAATAATTTCTTGGTGCCATTTTCAACATAGAATAACATTGACATGGGGTGCTTCTCTTAAGAAGCAAAGTTTTACCCCTAAAAAATGTCATTTAGGGCCTCAAAATTGCCCCAAATGTTTTCAAACCCCAATTCTCCAAACTATTTCCCATCGCTAAAAGTGCTCCTACAATCTAATTATTTCAAATTTTCCACTCTGAAAGCATCATTATGGATGACAAGTTATATATTAATCCAATCCAGATCACACCTCCCCATTTTGGGAGGATTTTGTTCCACAAAATATTTTACTAAATTAGGTGAATTTTTTTTCCTTTAACTTCTCCTTGGAGTACCATTTATCTTTGCATGGAAGTTTCCTTTTCAACTCAATCTACCAAATATCATGCCACCCTTGTCTTATGGTTTTGGACCTCTTTCACAAAATTGTTTCCTCTATCAATTTTTCCTGAGCATCTAGAGCTAAGTCCTCTATGGAAGGTAGGACCTACTCCTCTTCCTAATCTAGCATGGATGGATAATTTAATTTTAGATTTTCCACGTTCACCATTGAGTAAATGTGCATGGATGGGAGTAAACTAATTTTATAGGCATTATCACCAACCTTTTCCATTATTTCGAAAGTACCATATTGTAGTGCCTTTATTTTCCTACTAGGACCATATAGCCTCTCCTTGTTAAATTGTAACCATACTATATATCCCACTTTGAATATCTTCTTTGTTTTGCGTTGATCATGCATAAACTTGTACTTTTCCTATGAATTCTATAGTGTATTCTATACTTGCAGATGGATTTTTATGAACTTATAAACAAATTTCTCTACTCTTAAAGCATCCCCTATGAGATCCTCCCTCACTCGTCATTTCCATACGCAATATCCAAAGGTGAAGGTGGAAAATATCCAAAACAAGTTTCAAATGGGGAATTTCTAGTAGAAATGTGGACTACTATATTATAAGAGTGTTATATATATACCATATTTTCATCACAAGTAGTTGGAATCTTCTGCTTGTAACCTCTAAAAAGTTTCACCAAAGTCTTGTTGACTATTTTTTTCCCATCTATCCACAAATGGAATGTCATAGACCTCTTAAACTTTGTGTCCATCTTCTCCCACAATGTACTCCAAAATGAATTGACAAATATAGTGTCCTAATCTGAAACAATGCTCTCAGTATCCCATAATGCATCTAAACATGTCTAAAGAAAACTTTTGTTGCTTCTTTCCCACTGATAGTTATTTTACAGGGCATGAGAATGCACATCTTTATGAACCTATCAACTACCACAAACAAGTAGTCATGTCCCTTTGCGATTTTTGGTAAGCCTCCCACTAAGTACATGCAAATGATTTACTAAGGAAAAGTGGGTATAGGTAAAGGATGGTATAGAATTTATTTCCTATTACTAGTCTTGCTAGAAAAAAAAAAGCATACTACCTCTAATGACCCTATCTACATATTCTTACATTATGGGTTAATACACACACTTTTAAAAATTGGCGACTATATTGCCTACAATGAAATGCCTTGCAACCTTGGAGATGTGAGCCTCTTTGATCAATTGCAGTTTCTTACCCTTTTCGAATGCATAGTCTATCCAACCTATATAGTAACCTATTTTGGAAATGATATCCGACTACACTATATCCATTATATTCATGACTATGGCTTTGAAATCATTGAAACACCTCCTTGAAGTCCTCATGATTTGTATATTCCTCTTATATGCATCATGAGTGAAAGGATCCATGTGTATCGAAGTTCCCAAAGCTGCAATTTTTGATTTGGCCTTGAAATCATATCAAAAAACTTGTTTGTGCTTCCCCTATTGTACTTGATCACTAAATGAAACTATTGTAAAAATCCCATCCACTGGTAATGTTTGGTGTGTTGTAACTTACTTTTGACTTGTAGGTATTGTAGCAGTTGGTGATTTGTGTTGATGCTTATCTCCTTTCCCATAAGATAATGCTTCCACTTTTCAATAGCTTGTACCATGTCATAGATCTCCTTGTCATAAGTATGTTATTCTAGAAACACCACCGAAACACTTTATAATGGTAGCATATAAGCCTTCCTCTATACATCAAGATCAATCTCATTTCATACCCACTCACATATATCTCCAACTTGAAGGGCTACTACAAGTTTAGTAATGAAATAATCAATCCTTTACTGATTTTGTTATTCAATTATTCAAAGACCTTATAGTGACCCTTATACCAACTGTAAACTATTTCCACTTGTTGTTATGGCATGGAATGGTGTAGCTATTTCTAAAAATGAGGATATGAATTTATTTAGGTAAAATGTTGCCCACAAAACACTCTTGAACTTAGAAACATTGGTAGGCACTGACCACTTTATGATGAAATCCATCTTGAAAGGAACTATCTTTAGCTCCCCTCCACCAACCATGTATATTAAGTTCCTAAGCACACCAAATGCTATTGTGGAAACTCACACTTCCTGATATTTCCCTGTGTTAAACATGATATGTGCTTCTCTCAGGTATCACTATATACAAGTATACCATCCAAATAAACAATAACACATGAATCTAGATATGGGTGTAATATATCATTAAGTAATACTATGAATGTGTTAGTGCATTGGATATACCAAATGGCATGAATAACCACTCATACAAGCCTTGTATAGTTTTCAAGGTGGTATTTGTGAAAATTACAAGACCGAAATCCTATTGCACCAACTGGTATTATTTATCCTAATTGCCAATTAATTTAACAATTTATTTTCTATGGAAAATATTGAAATAAACACGCTGCAACCTTCACAAATAAAATTATGTATAAAAATAAAACGCTGAAATCTGAGAAATGTTAGCACACACACATAAAATATAACACAATTATTTTTTGGACAAAAGTCCCTGAAAAAAACCAAATGTGGGAAAACTGGTGCAACAGCTGAGGGTTTTTATTATTAAGCAACAGTGAGAAATTATGAGTACAACTAGATGCCAAAATATGGCAATGCTATAGAGAAAAATATAGTGAGTAATTACCTCACTCCACAGGCAAGCTCCCGACATGACTTGCCTTAAAAATTGAGCACTCTGACCCTACGCATTAGCCTTTGTGCTGCTCTACGCAACCTACTAAATGTACAGCCTCAGACTGGTCTCTGATGAATTCATTCTTCCCTCCGCTGACTGGAGATATGCTTCTCAAACAATATGAGACTCCTTCCCAACATTTGGAACTGAGAACGTCTCACCCTCATAGCAAATCGATTTTGCCTCTAGAGGCTATTGTGCTTCCCCAGCAGCAACCTCTCTGTGGCTATTATTCCTCTCTGAAAATGCACTCGCTGGATCTCGAATGCCTACTCCAGCCTCATTGTCTCTACCCCTCACTCATTGCTTTGATCTCTGGCTCTCTCCCGCAACTGACTACTGGTACTCTGGAAATCGATCTGCCAAGAAATGTAATTTCTTAAGTGTGTTCTCAATCACCACATCAATCTCATGTTATAATCCACTGCTGGAGCACCAATGGCTAAAATTATGTTATGAAACCAACTCTTAAAATACAAGAAAAGAGATATCAACACCTTAGAAACTAGCTACTTCAAGGGGGAAACCTCCTTTGCATTATATAAATGAACAATTCTTGGATGACACAAATGACAACACCTCCTTTCTATATATAGGAGTCCATGGGGTCACAATATAATCCTAGCTGACCTAACAATAATAATGAAAGGTCAAAATAATAACAATATGGGGACTACATGGGTACAACAATAACAATAAGGGGGCTACACTAACAACAATAAGGGACTACACTAGTAATATAGGGCTCTAACATGCCCCTCTCCTTCAAAAAAGTATTTCCCTCAACACTTGAGTAGTTCTGGATGCTTCTGTATAAAATTCTCATCCTCCCATTTGGAATATTCAGTGGGCAAGTTCTTCCACTTGATGAGATACTCTGAAATTGATAGATTTAGTAGCTGTTGAGTTCTTATTTCTATGACTGCTTCAGGTTCTAATATGAATTTTCCTTCCTCATCAAGTTATGGAAATATTGTTTGAACCAAAATTTTTTCACCTATAACCTTCTTTAAGCATGAAACATGGAAAACTAGGTACACTCGAGAAGATGCAGGAAGCTCGAATTTGTATGCCATAGTACCAATATCTTGCAACACCTTGTAAGGACCATAGTACTTTGGCAATAATTTATTATCCTTCTTTGCTTGCTTGAGGGACATTTGTTTGCATGGTTGTAGCTGTAAAAATACCCAGTCGCCTACATCAAAACTTCTCTTGTTGCGATGTTGATCTGCTTGTTGTTTCATTTGATTATGTGCCAAATTTAGGTTATCCTTTAAGAGTTGGAGAACTTGTTGTTGATGATTGATGTGATCTTCCACTGCTTGAAATTGTAAGGACCATAGTACTTTGGCAATAATTTATTATCCTTCTTTGCTTTCTTGAGGGACATTTGTTTGCATGGTTGTACTCGTAAAAATACCCAGTCGCCTACATCAAAACTTCTGCTTTTAAAGAGAGAATCCATACAGGTGAAATAGATTATAGAAGAGAGGAATAACCTGTTTCTAAGTTTTTCTGTTGCTGTGATGTTGATCTTCCCATTGTTTCATTCAATTCTGTGCCAAATTTAGGTTATCCTTTAAGAGTTGGAGAACTTGTTTTTGATGATCGATGTGATATTCTCTTAAATATGATGTGATGGATGACATATGATATCCATAAAGTGATATAAATGGGGTCATTTTTGCTGCAGTGTGGAAGGTAGTGTTATACCACTATTCAGCGAGAGGTAACCAATTGACCCATTTTGTTTGTTTATCAGATACAAAGCAACGAAGATATTCTTCCAAAAAATTGTTCACGATCTCAGTTCTCCCATCGGATTGAGGATGATAAGATGAGCTATGAGCTAGTTGAGTACCCAAACAAGAAAATAATTTCATCCAAAAATTTCAAGTGAAATTTGGGATCTCTATCGCTTACAATAAAATTTGGGTTTCCATGTAGCTTTTGAATTGTTTCCATAAATGCAGTAGCAACTGTGCTTGCTTTAAATGGATGAGATAATGAAAAAAAGTGTGCATACTTGGTAAGTCTATCAAATACCACCATGATGACACTCTTTCCTTCGGACTTAGGTAAAACTATGATAAAATCCACTGAAACATCCTCCTAACGTTGATTGGGAATGGATAAAGGATGTAGCAGACCCAGGGTCTTAATTGTCTCAAATTTATTTTGCTGGAAAACAAAACATTCCACCACAAACTTTTGAATATTAGATTTAAGGCCATCCCAAAAAAAAAAAATTTCTTCACCCTATGGTAAGTTTAAAAAAATCTCGAGTGTCCTCCTAAGGGAGAGGTGTGCAATTCCAAATTTTTTTGTTTTTATTTGAGAATTATTGCAAAGATATAAGCGATATTTGTACCATAAGGAATCATTTTTCCAACTAAACATATCCGATGTACTGGAATATTTCTGCAACTTTTGAATGAGTGTCCATACTTCTTCGTCATTCTTCCATTCCTCCCTTGCTTCGGTTATCCAATCGGGTTGGATAATAGAAATGGCATAAAACAATGCTTCCACATCTTGATCCTTTCTTGAGAGTGCATTTGCAACAACATTTAGCTTCCCTTTTTTGTAGATGATTTCAAAGTCATAACCAAACATTTTTGTGACCCATTTTTGTTGCTCTTATGAAGATAATCTTTGTTCCAAAAAGCATTTAAGACTATCATGATCAATTTTTACCTTGAAGTGTCTTCCCATTAGGTAAGGTCACCATTTCTTTAGTGCATGTAGTATTGCCAACATTTCCTTCTCATAAATAGCTTGCTATAAATACTTTCCTTTGATTGGATGACTTTCAAAAGCAATGGGTCTTCCTTCTTGCATTAAAAAAAAACCAATTCCATTTCATTGAGCATAAAATTCCACAATAAAGGTTTTTGTGAAGTATGGCATAGCTAAGACTGGTGCTTGGCACATTGACTCTTTAAGATGTTCAAAGGCCTTAGTTTCTTCAAGAGTCCATAAAAATTCATCTTTCTTCAACAATGTTGTTAGAGGTGCTGCTATTATCCCATAATTATTAACAAAATTGCAATAATACCCTGTTAACTCGAGAAATCCCTACAACTGCATTATGGTTGTGGGGACTTTCCATTCCTTAATGGATTTAATCTTTTTAGGGTCTACCTTAACACCCTCATGAGATACAATATGAGTGATATATTCCACCTCTTGTACTCCAAAGAAACATTTGGAGGTTTTTGCATATAGTTTTTTCTCCTCCAATAGTTTGAGTACCCTGTCAACATGTTGAACATGATCCTTCCAAGACCTGTTGTAGATTAGTATATCATCAAAAAATAGTAACACAAATTTTCTAAGGAAGGGTTTGAAAATGGAATTCATCAACCATTGAAATGTAGAAGGTGCATTGGTAAGGCCAAAAGGCATGACCAAAAATTTATAATGACCCTCATGAGTTTGAAATGTTGTTTTCAGAATGCCTTCAGTCTTCTTTCTAATTTGATGATATCCTAAACAAAGATCCAACTTGATGAAATAAATTGCTCCATGTAATTCATCCAATAATTCATCAATCACAGGAATGAGAAATTTATCTTTAATAGTGATATTATTGAGCTCCCTATAATACGGACACATGCGCCATGATCCATCCTTCTTGTGCATCAAGACTACTAGAGCAGAAATAGAACTTTGACTAGGTTGAATTATACCAACCTCTATCATTTCTACAATCATACGTTCAATTTCACTCTTTTGGACATAAGGATATCTATAAGGCCTGATGTTTGGAGGAACACTTCCTGGAATCAAATGAATAGTATGATCATGATAACAAATAGGTGTGAGTCCTTTGGGAGTTTCAAACACCTTAGAATGATTGTTCAAGACTTTTTGGAGAACTGGAGAAATATATGATTTTGATGTTGGAACTTCTAGTGAGAATAAATGTGAAATGATGCCTCGTTGTTGTTTCTTAGAAGTTTTTTCATGACATTAGAACTTATTATCTTTCCCGGCTTCCCTGCGATACCCCATAATTTAACTTCCTTTCCTTCCGAATTTTTTTTCAAGAAAAGTTCTTCAAAAATTAAAAGCTACCTTCCCCAAAGATTGTAACCATTGTAATCCTAGTACAACATCAACACCACCCATTGGAATGGAAACCATTGGATTATTCAATACATATTCCCCCATGGTTAGCTTGATATTATGGCACTTTCTAGAGAAATTTATAGTTCCTCCATTTTCCACCATCACTTGACACTCTGGCAGTGGGTATAGGAAGCAATTTAATTCCTTGGCTACCTTACAATGAAAAATATTATGGGTACTACCCAAATAAATAAGCACTATTACATTTTTCATACTGATATTTCCTTCTATCTTGAGAGTTTGAGGAGTGGTAATTCCTGCCAATGTATTACATGATATGGCCGAATTCATTTCTTCTTCCCCTAGCATTGGTTCCTGGTGCATATCCTCTTATTTGAAGTTTCTTGTTCCTTTTCTTCCTTCTCTTCACAATCTATGTAAAGTAATTTAATCTCAACACACTTATGACCTTTAGTTTATTTTCTATCACAACTATAGCAAAGCCCTTTTTCTCTTTTTTCTTCCAAATTTTTGTTGAAATTTTCAACAAGAAGCAGATAAATTGGCATCCAGAAACAACATGACGGCACACACACTAGTGTGGGACCACAGGTCATGTAGTGATGGGTCCTAGAGATACATTAGTGTGCAAACCAATTTATTTAATAAATTGGAAATATGTCTAATTTAATTTTCCCATAATTAAATTGGATAATAAATTGTAATCTTATCTCATAAACACTTGTAATAGTTAACTGAGTGTGATAGACTCGATTATCTCATGAATTTCGAGTTGAGGGTGGTTGGTGAGGCATGCAGAGTGATTCTATTAGTTATTGAGTCCAAGTTGCAGTTAGTATATTAGTTTAATGCATGAGAAATCAGTTAACTCAATTGAGTTAAAGCCAGTCTAACTAGTTGCAATTGATTGTTGCACTAGTGAGAGGTCAAGTGAATTAAATCACATTTAATTCACATACAATGTGTTGAGTCAGTAAATCCCCTCTGCGGACAAAGGCGATCCCACTAGCCCTAGGGTGGGTCTAGCAACAATCAAATCACGCAAAGACGTTGGTTCCTAGTTACAAGAAAGAAAAATATTGCGATAAGTGACCTACCTCAAATCCCACGCTGTTGTTGTCGAAGAGGAAGCAACGCTCCTTGTCCCTTGCCCGATAGATCAAAATCCTTCGGTGGACACCTGTACACACGCAAAGAAATGACGACATACAACGTAATAATTAAATGTAACTATATATCAGTTAGAGAGGATATAATTCATTGCATTTCGTAGAAGAATAAACACATGAATGGAACCAAAATCAGAGTCGCTTATATTAATGATGATAGAAAGGGAGATTACAACCAAATGCTCTGACGCTATGATCTTCCTTCGGTGGGGCTTGCAGCAGAGCACGTCTCAACGAAGCCTGTCGGCAATTTGGACAAAGCTCTCTCTCACGGGGTTCTTCTCGGCTCTGCTTTCACTAATTGCCCAGCTATAGTTATCCTCCTAAAAGTTTAGCTAGCTTGCTAATGGAAAGAAAAATCTTTTATAGATGGAGGAAGGGAAGTTGGGATCCCTATAATCATGGGATAGGCCCTATCTCTTAGGAAGGTTCCATGAGAGGTGGAAAACCACTTCTTATACATGGAGATCCAGAGCCAAACCACTTAACTTCCTTTGATGATTCAGTCTGGAGTTTGTTAGAACCAAACTTCCGCCATTTATTTTTAAAAAACATTCCTTAATGGGCTTGGCATGAGTGAGACACAGGGACAGTGCGCCAATTGGCACGCCCTCTAGTGTGTATTTCTCCCATTGGCGTGAGGGATGAACTGACTAGTCGCGCCAAGGCTAAAACATCTATTTTTAGGGTTTTCCAGAGGAAATGTTCTTCAGGAGAATATTTATCCTTAGGAAAGAGGATGTTATGGAGGTTTTTCAAGACATTTTATTGCTCACAGGTCATAGGAATAGTCCTCCAATGTGCGGGATGAGGGATTGTAGGGATGGTGACAAAATACTATGTAACAGATGCCCCCTAAAGCATGAGGTCCGAGAGAGAGGGAGGGGTGAAATGCTTTATGAGAACGCGCCCAAATGAAAAAAATACCGTTGGAAAACCTGAGAAGACAAATACAACTGATATCTCAGATACATGATATGTGGCATGGGCACAACCATCCATAATAGAGTGTACAAAAATCGGGATCCAAGGTATGGACGCAGCCATCCAGTAAATAAGGATCAACAAGTAGACTCAGGTATGGTCGCAGCCATCCAATCGAATGAGTCATGTGATACATGATAATAATCCCCAAATAATCCGCAGCCTGGATTTTATTAGACAAGATCCATGGTCTTGTGCTCCATCTCGACTCAAACAGAGTACAAGTTCAGGCATGCGAATATGTGAGCTGAAGTCGAACATGCAAGAACATCATCTGATTACCAGCCAATAATGAAAGCCGTTAACAGAAGCAAGAGAAACCACCAATAATGACGATGGCCCTCAAGGTACATGAGGTACAATCCACGGAATGTGAACAGTGATTTAGCATCGAACACCCGCAGAATAATTCGATCGAAGGTCAATAATAAAAACCTTGTGTCGAATATGAAGAACCTGCCATTAAGGCATGCAAGCTCTAAGGTACCTGAAGGGAGTCTCTAGATCAACTGCCTGGATAATGAGATGAAGTTGACAGGAAGTGACCTTGATCGAAGGTGGGCCATAATGTTTCCCACATCATCGACACAATACAAAGGGACATAATGTTTGTGAATCAAGATCGACAGAGAAATAGAGGGAGGTTGAAAATTGCAGAGGCCAACTTCTCTTGAACATATCGGTGGCACAACATTAGATTTGGCAGTATTTGACATCAAAGGATCTGAGGTCATGGTGATGTAGCAATGAACAGATGAGCGGTCAAAAGGGATTACCCAAACCCACAGACGCAAGCAAATAACGAGATGATGTATCTCCAACCCGACACGAATGCAGACAAGTGCCATGTTCAAGAGCGACATAATGCCGACACGACTATAATACTGGTTCCATTTTCCCCCACCATTTCTGGCGAGTACCCCAATTATTTTTGAAAAAAAGGTTGAAGGGCATAGCTTGTGCTTGCGATATAATTTTTTCCATCGGAAAAATCCATCTTAGTACATTTAACGAGCCCTATGAAGGAGGAACTCGAGTAACGTCATTACGATGGAGTCCGATGTTATCAAGTTTTAAAGAGTCTGACAAAGTAAGAAATCGACGTCTTTTCATGTTTAGAGAGTTTGAAAAGACAGCGGAAAAGAAAACTCCAATAGTCCTTTTTCGTAGATAGTCCCACAGATCCGAAAAGGTAGAAAACCATATCTAAGAGAACCTCCTAGTCGCGATAGGCTAGGGTATTCATTTTTCATAAATAATTTATCCCAGCCCGAAAAAGGGGTAAACGTATACTGGGTAGATATCGTTTCGCAGCCAATTTAACGAGCTCAAAACAACAAGCGACTCGACGATTTTTTTAATTTTAGAGAGTCAGAAAAGAGCTGAAAGGTGACTCCAGTAGTGAATTTTTCGTGTTTTTATAGAGTCCTAAAAAGTATAAAATACAACTCGTGTCATCATCCTAGTCGCGTGAAAACCTTTCGCTGCACAAAAAACAAGTGTAAAACCCATTTTTCGACAAAACATAGTGAAATATTGGAAAAACAAGTCTCAAAACCTAAATTTGATTTCGAAAAGTTATAAATATGACCAAATAGTAAAAACATATTTACTTTTTTCTTTTTACATCTTGTGCAGAGTGATAGTGAGTTATTTTCCTGCGATCTTGCGGTGACGATTGTGGATGACCCAGTGCATCATTTCGAATACTGTCTTTTCCAGGGAAGAGTCGCTTCCATTATCAATGTTTTAAGCCATATTTAATAGCTTTTAATTATGTTTTGACATACTTGAGG
This sequence comes from Pinus albicaulis, assembly GCA_034641835.2. Lineage (NCBI taxonomy): Eukaryota > Viridiplantae > Streptophyta > Pinopsida > Pinales > Pinaceae > Pinus > Pinus albicaulis. Next base: position 12,924,022 of record MU968501.1, on the reverse strand, counting down.
GGGGGATTTGCAAATTTAGGGCTTCTGAGGTTGGCGCGGGTATGAGGCATGGACCCGCACCAATCGAGCTCTTTTTGCAAAGGGGGCGCGCCAACAGCACAACCTCATATTCCACTCAAATTTCACAAAAATTGAACCAATAAATTGAATTTTTGAATGCCTAAGGGGTCTTATGATGTGCTTATGACCAATTTGATGTAGGTATAAAGCCACAATGGTGATTGAATGGAAAGAAAGGGAGCATAGTGAAGAAGACGAATTGGCAATGGAGGACGAGAAATGCATGAATGCTCTTCGGAATTGCGGATTAAAGAAATTATTATTAACACCATGTCTCAGGGATCAGCCAAAATTGTTACAATATTTGATAAGTATCTGGGATGAGAATGAAGAGAAGTTTAAGCTTCGAGATCAAGTGCTTGAACTCGAAGTTTCCGATGTCTACTTCATCACTGGATTGTCTCGTAGAGGTCCAGTTCCGATTATGACAGGTACTAGGCCTTTTGGCGAGAAGATGTCGAGGGTTGTGGAAAGAGTGTGCCCAGGGGCATGAACAGGATCAGGTAGTGGCTAAGTTGACATTCACACTATTCCCGATCTAGCACTCAGAGTGGTGCTACATACTATTATGCGGGCCGCGGGGTCGCAGGCACTGCATGAGGCTACTAAAACAAAACTCCTTGTGGCGTCAGAATGTATGAACCCAACAATATTTGATTTGGCCACAGCCGTAACCATGAATATTAAACAAAAAATGACTAAATTTAAGAAGACCAAACTGAAACAGTTTTGGTACGAGTCAATCTTGGTATCGTTCTTCCCAGAACGACTGCCTATCTTCCAGGGCCAAGGGGCTATAGTCCCAGATCCACCCCTGAGAGAGCCACAGATGGCTCAATGGGAAAAATTAATGCCCAGGGCAGGGGGTGGCCAACAACTGTCATGGCGGCCTGAGTTCTTCAGATGGCTCCAACGACAGCTGATCATCGTAGAGGATTGGCCCTATGCCGGTACTGATTTTATAGGAGACCTAGACCTTCCACTTCGGGAAGGAGAGGACTAGGATGAGGAGCTAGGTAAGACTCTTTTTGATTTTGTGAATTTTATGATTTTTTGGTATACATGCATGTTTTAACAGTTTATCCTATATGTATGCAGATGCCGGCCCAGAAAGGCCCACCGGAATGTGACCAGTGGCGAGGAGGACCCCTCTCGCCTATGACCCTCAAGGTGAGGGGGGCGAGGGGAACGAGCTAGTTAAGAACTTAGAGGGAATCACCCGTGGGATTCCTAATTATGCTTGCCTAGCTGATGTCCCCATGGCTTACCAGACCCACACCGTAGGGGTGCTAAGTCGACTCCATCGCTTGCTGAGGTGGCTGGTGTGGACAGTAACATGCTACCATGAACACCATGCCGATTAGTCGCCTAGGCTTTTCATATGCATATTTTTGAGAGACATGTTGTCTCTGGATGTAATTTTAAAACAAGCATGTATATTTTCAAATTTTATATGATGCACACGCTGCAAACATTCGACATATATATATATATTTCTGCATGGATATTTTCACATATGATGATGTTTTTATAAGTTGCGTAGATATCTATCTAATACCATGTTGGCTACTGCATCCGTGAGTGGATTCATTTGTCTTGGTATATGCTGATATGTGATGTAATCAAAATTTCTCTCAAGTAAACGAATAAGTAGATACAGTCTTAAAATGCATGGGTTTCTAACTAAATAATGACCATTGAGCTGTAAAACCACAAGCTGTGAATCTAGGTGTTCAAGTAGCGCGCAAATAACAAGGTTAACAGCCTTGTTTAATAATTCCAAAACGAAACTATTCTCCGCATCATTATTTGTAGCAGGTCCTAGACAAACGCCTTGTAAATTAATCAACTCACTAGCACGATTGTAAATTACCTAGGCTGCCGAAGACAGGTTCCTGGTACTAGGGAAGGAACCATCCGCGAAACCGACATAAGGAGTAATAGACATCTGCACAATCAGGAAGACCCAATCAGCGGAAAGACGCTTACAAAGCACACCACACCACACATGCACAAAAATGAAGAAATCACCTATGTACACACACTACACAAGAATGATTTAAGTGTAATACTTCTTCAGGTACAACCCATTTCTGGGCTACGCCAAAGGAAGACCTTCATAATCAATTAGCTCATAGTCCCCATTTTTCAATACATGTTTAACGATATAGGGCCCATGCCACATAGGTTGGAATTTTCCTTCCCCAAGCTTATCATGGGCTTGATCGTACAAAATGATGAGGTCTCCTTCGATAAAAGAACGTGGAGAAACTGTTTGATTGAAATGAGCTTTAACCCACTTTTTCTGTGCCTCGATAACCAAAGCCGCCAAGTAGTGAGTTTTGTCCAATATTTCGAGATACAGGAGACGTTCTTCCTCTAGGGAAGTGTCGGGCAGTAATTCCACAGCCAACTTCAGAGAAGGGATCTCACATTCAACGAGAAGAGTAGCTTCCAGGCCATACACCATCTGAAATGGTGTGAATCCGGTTGCACTCTTTACTGATGTTTAGTAGGCCCAAAGAGTTGAGAATAGTTGGAGATGCCAATTCGATTTGTGAATAACAATTGTTCGTTGAAGCATTGTGACAAGCACCTTGTTCACGGCTTCAACCTGGCCATTTGCCTGAGGGTAGTATGGTGTCGAGCTGTCGTGATGCAAGCCCAACTTCGATGTCATCTCTGCCATCATATAGTCCCAAAAATGGGAGCCATGATTGGTGACGATGGATTGAGGAACACCGAACCATTTGATCATGTGGTTGAAAATGAATTGAGCAGCTATCTTACCGTTTGCAGCCAATGTAGGCATCGCTTCAGCCCACTTGGTGAAGTAATCAACGACAACGATGATATAAGCATGCCCCCTGGCCGAGTGAGGGATACATGTCATAAAATAAATGCCCCATTTGGAAAAAGGGCCTACGGTAATGACAAAATGTAAAGGGAGGGGTGGCACATGCATCTTGCGTTGGAAGATCTGGCACGCATGACCCTTCTGTACTGCAACAATATATTCTTTAAATATAGATGGCTAGAAATAGCCCGCAAGAAGAATCTTCTGGGTGGTAGCATAACCGGACATGTGACCACCACAGGCGCCACTGTGACAGTCATTTAGGACTTTCTCAGCCTCCTCTAAGGTCAAACATTGGCGGAGCACATAATCGACTCTGACACGATATAAGGTAGCTCCGACAATGCGATATGGTTGCGATTGATGCCAAACGCGACGTTGAACATCCTTCGTCAACTCGGACTGGAAGATGGATGTCTGAAGGTACACGATGATATCACTGTACCATGGATCAAGAGTGCTGATTAGAAAGAGTGTTTCGTCTGGGATATGATCCTCGGGTTGAGACGGAACAGAGTCGGTAGGGAGAGAGAAAATGAGATCAACAAAAACCAGTGACTTCATCGATTTGGTAGTGGCGAACTCCAAATCGAACTCTTGAAGAATCACAATCCATTTCGAGTACTTGCCCCCCAGCAATTGTCGAGATAAAATGTTAGTCATGGGGTTGCAGTCAGAGATCATGGTTACCGTGCGTAATAGGATGTAATGGTGAAACAGTTGAATGGCTTGGACGGCGGCCAACGCCAACTTCTTGACGTGGGCATAACATGTTTCAGTGTTGAAAAGATTCTGAGACAAGTAATAAACCACATGTTCATTACCAGCATCGTCATCCTGTACCAGAACCATGGCAATTGTGCTGAAGGCGGTAGCTAAATATAGGGTAAAGTCGCGATGATTGTTGGGAGGACATATTAATGGAGCGTTGACGAGCAACGTCTTAAGGTTTTCGAAATATTTCTGCGCAATCTCGTCCCAATGGAAGGGAACGTCTTGCTTTAGGAGTCGCGTAAACCCTTTGGCCACCTCGGCATAGTTCAGGATAAAGTGACGTAAGAAATTCACTTTCCCCTGAAGACTTTGAAGTTGATGCAACGAGGAGGGGGAGGGCAGATTAACAATAGCCTCGACCTTGAGAGGGTCAAGGCGAATTACATCTTTAGAGACAATGAATCCGAAAAGACGGCCAGAATCAACTTATAAGACGCACTTATGAGGATTAAGCCTGATGTTGTAACATCTGTAGTGGAGGAAAATCTAGTGTAGATGTTCAAGATGGTCTTCACGTAGAGCTGAATGAGCCGATAGGTCATCCAGATACAGCTGAATGATATGGCGTATGTCATGAAAGGCATAGGACATGGCATGCTGGAAGGTGGCTCAAATGTTTTTCAAGCCGAACGAGAGCTTCTTATAGGCGAATGTGCCCCATGAATAGATGAAGGCAGTCTTATGTTGATTGGATGGTAAAATTTTAATTTGATTATAACTCGAAAATCCGTCCATAAGGGAATAGATCTCACTCCCGGAAAAATCATCAATGATTTGATCTATAAAGGGGGTGGGGAAATTGTCCTTTGGGCAAGCCCGATTGATATCTCTATAGTCAACACAGACTCGAATTGTGCCCTGCTATTTATCCACAGGGACAATATTTGAAACCCACTTTGTCAGAGGGATCGGATATATGAAGCTTGCTTTAAGAAGTTTTTCAACTTCAGCCTTTATGGCAGTAGATTTTCGAGGATGCACTGGACGTAGACGCTGATGCACAAGCTTTGCATCGAGGTAGGTGGGAATTTTGTGCACAACGATACTTGGATCGATTCCAATCATCTCTTCATAAGACCACGTGAAAACATCTCGGAATTCACAGAAAAGGTTAGTGTACACTTGAATCTCATCTGGAGAAAAAGTGACTCCCACATGGATGTTCTCGATGACCCCTGGTTTGACAGAGATTTCGATAGGAATCGTTTGGGTGATATTACTCAGATTCCCTTCCGAAAATACTTCATGAGTCAATATCGACGTTTGGAGAGGCGGAGAGGGAACATGAGATACAAAACGCTCGAGACAATTAGACATTGCCCCTAGCCTTGGCATGAACGAGAAACAATGATGTCCATCGCTCCACTATAGATCTTCAAGAGACATCGTCTCCACGATAGCTTCGTCAGATGGAAAAATTTCTCTCAAAGGATTAGGAAAATATTCATCGCCGAGCCAAGGGGATTGGGAATAAACGTCAAGAGCCATGCTCAAAGGAGCATTACCAGCAGGAGGAGAATCTGATGTAGCAATGATCTCGCAATAATTAATTTCAACTGGGGTCAAAGGCATCGATTCTCCAAAAGAGGCAACCTGTTTAGGAGAAGGGATGATCCATGGGTCATTCGACCTAGAGACCATATTGACTTGAACAGTGTTCAGTGGTGGAATGGGAAAAATACCCATGAGAACGGGGTCCTTGAAAATACCAGGTCCTACAATGTCAGGGGGATTAGGGATTTGATCCACGTATGGTATGTTATTGTCGGAGGATGAGGTGAAGAAAGACAACTGATAAACAGTAATAATCTTTCCCTCATGCGGAAATTTCAAAAGCCGAAAGAGGGTGGATGGAACACATAGCATGGCGTGGGTCCAACTGCGACCGAGTAGAATATTGTAGTTGAGCTTGGTGTCAAAAAATTCCACTTTGACGTCGACTATCTTACCTTGCAATGTAATAGGTAGACTCACGAGAAAACCCAAGGGTTTTGATTCCCTTCCATCGAATGCCTCAAGGGCATTGGGAGATGAAGCAAGGGCTGGAGAGCCAATGGCCTTCTAGCAGGTGGATGAAATAACACAGGTAGAGGCATCTTTGTCCACAATGGCTCTATGAATGTCGAGGCCATTGATACCAACTTGTATGATGAGCACGATCTGATGTGGAAGTCGAGGGAAAAAATTCTCTAGATCGAAGGAAAGAAGGCTATAATTGGCAGGATTAATTCCGCCGATCACAGATAACAAAGCTTTATGCTGAGACGGAAAAATATAAAGAAATTCCAACGCGGACATCGCGGAAGGTGCCTATGCCAAATCCTCAACAATACTGTAATGCTGAGCAGCACGAGCGTTTGGACTATAGGAAGATTTCTAGAGAACAACTTTGGAAGGTGGCCGTACAACGGGTTCAGCGCTGGGTTTTTCAATTTCCAAAGGACCAGAGGTAGGTGGGGGAGGAGGGCCATCAACAACTTCCTTCCCAGCTGCCTGACGTGGTCCGACATAATCCTTCGATCGAGTGGCAATAGAAACAGGTGCAGCACCATTCATCATGAAAACTTGAGACCCAAACGGTGCAGAGGGTGAAGGCTGTTCGACCATCTGGGTCTGCTTAGATGGAAACGGTTCCTTAAGAACTGCCGGAGTCCCCTTAGAGCCCTTAAGAAGTTTACTAACCTTGGATCGTCGAGGGAAGTATTTGGTGTAGTGGTCTTCATCACATATCAGGCAAGGGTACTTCGGTTTACGTTGCAAACCATCCTCAGCACGTGGTTGGGACGATTTTGGTTTTGGGGCATCGGATTTGGCTTTGCCTTTGCCCTTATTCTTCCCTTTGGAAGTCTTATCCACAGGATTAGCCTGAATGACATTGACCTCCGCGGTCTTACCAAAATTTGGGGTAGCGGGAGGAGCAAAATTATTGGAAGAGTTCGCTTTCTACTTCCCATTAGAAGACTTACGAGAAGTCTGAGCGACTGAACCAATAACACCATCTACTGATGGAGTAGCCGGTGCTTTAGAGGTCCCTGGCTGAGGGGAATTAGTCAAGATGTCATATAACATGCCAGACTGAGAGTATACTAAATCGAGGTACTGGGCACGAGCGATGGCTTATTCCTCGGTTACATATGCCCCCATAGCAATGTCCTATGCAATATTTTTGACAAAGGAGGTGGTGAACCAGTGAGTTAGAAGCTGATCAGGAATGTCGAAATTGATCAGACGATGACGACGTCTCCACTCATGAATGTGATCTGAAATGTGAGTGGCTTTGTCCTATTTTAGAGATGTCAGGAGATGCGTCTTGTCTTCATAACAAACTGATAACTGGAAATGTGTCAGGAACTCCATGGTTAGAGTATTAAAATCTTGAAAAATACCACGGGGTAGCTCTATATACCATTTAGCGACAGCACCGGTAAGGGTGCACTGGAAAAAACGTAGAAGAATCGAGTCATCTATTCAAGAATTCGAAGAACACCATAAGTGGTATATGATCATGACGTGTGCTTGGGGGTCTTCACCAGATTTACCCTCAAACTTAGGACAGTCACCAGGCACCTTCGTCGGAACCGGAGGCCAATATGGATTATGAATAATTGGATCATTGGTCAACTTGGATACGTTCAGTAACTCCAATGTGGCAAGGAAAGGTAATTGAGGGTTAAAAGGCATGCCAGGTCCTTGATAAGGACCTCTACCTATAATTCATCCTGGTTGAGCATAACTCTGCCCCCACTAGTTCTGTCCTAGAGGATTCTAACCATAGGGGGTATAAGCCAGATAATGAGGTTGATATGCTAGTTGATAACCAGGATATGGGGGTTGATAACCAGGGTACTGATTCTGATTATACGTGGGCCCCATTTGAGTAGTGTATGGATTTGACTGTGGAGTATAAGTATAGCCTGGTTGTTGAGAGTAATAACTAGAACCTTCAGGCGAGTTGTAAATCAGTCGAGATTGACCTTGAAAGTAATAACCACCTTGGGGTCGAACAGGTTGCTGATAAGTGGGACCCTGATGAGCCTGATAAGTCAGGCGCGCAGGTGGATTCAGCTGTGGCATAGAATGGATTGGCTGTTGATCAGGGTTAATAGGTTGTGCAGGTTGTCTTGGTTGAACAGGTTGACCTCGCTATGCAAGTTGCCCTGGTTGAACAGGGTGACCTGGCTGAACAGGTTGTCCTGGTTGAATAGGTTGACTTGGCTAAACAGGTTGTCCTAGTTGAACAGGTTGACCCAGTTGATGAAAGACACTAGTTTTCTCTGGCTGAGAAGGCTGGTCTGATGGCGGGAGAGGGCTGGGTTGCACCTAATGACTAGGTTGACCCGTGACAGGACCATAAGATGGCCCTGGTTGCGCAATATTTTGACCAATCAGAAATTGAGGTTGCTGAGGTTGCACCAAAGGTTAAGAAGCATGGTTTTTCCCCCTAGGACCATATGGTGGTCCAAGTTGATACCCTGGTTGCCCTGCTGGTCCTTGAGGTTTCCTTGGTTGGACCATAGGGTGAGGCTATAGAGGTTGACCTTGAGGGTTGTAAGACTGCCCTTGCGGACCGTAAAACAATCCCTACTCGCCCGAAGGTTGTCCCTGTAAGGGTTGTCCTTGTGGGCCAGAAGCATATCCTTGCTGAAAAAAGTTTGTCCTTGTAAGGGTTGCCCTTATGGATTATAAGGTTTCCGAGCCTGGGCAGATATAAAACTGTTAATGTACTGATAAGCCTCAGGAGCAGGAAAACAAAGGGGGTTGCCCTGCTCATCATTTTGATAAGGAAATACGTAAATCAGGGCACTATCCGGTCCATAATGGGAAAAGTAAGGACGATTAAGGTCTTGAGAGGATGGAACAACCTCAGAGTTTGATGACTGTAAAGAAAACCGATACTCCTCAGGAGAAATATTCTCAGGAATGGCAGAAGCTACGTAAATGTCTTCAGGAAGTGATGAGGTCCTGGTTGACTGAGTAGTGACAATAGGCGTAGACGCAACCATGCAGACGAAGCCACGTAGACATTAGGTCTAACAGGTACTGATGTAACAAAAGGAGATGTTGTGAGAGGTGTCGATGGCGACATCCCTAATGAGGGAATAGTCAGCCTCGTGGACAGAGTCGATACTCCATAGAGGCAACAACGACCATGACCTGACTTAAAAACCTATATCCAGCTGGGAGCGTAGGACCAGGTGAAGACATAATAGAAGGCTCTGGGATGTCTTTGGGAAAAGGCTGGTAATCTTCACCAGAAGTAGGAATTCCCTCACTAGGAGAAAGATTGGATGAGTCCATATTTGACCTTGTCGTGAGATCTTGTAAAAGACTACGGGGACTAGGAGGTATGATAGCAGCCAAAAAGGGTGATCCCGATGTAAGAGGAGGGAAGTGTTACCCTACTCCAAATCCAAACCAAGCATTGGATAAGGGCCAATTGAAGTCAACTGGTCCTCCAAAGGGAAGCTCTGATATAAACGATCCCCTGTCAGGAAACTAAGATACTATGGGCTGCTGATATTCAGTAGAGGACTAGGAGACCTCTGATGAATCGTCTATGTAAGGACTACCAGTAGACGAAACTGACGGTTCCGCCACTGTGACTATAGAAAAAAAGAGGAAGAGATCGTAAAACAAAGACGCTTGGGAAAAAGCTAAGGAAAACAAAAACATGCCAAAAAATCAATCTCTAAATGGGCGTGTGATCGTAGGTGATTAATTTTACCACACTAAAACTTGAAATTTTACTATTTCATGTTTTAAGAGTCTAGAAACAAGTAAAATATGACTCTATCACTTTCACTTTGGAAACAAGCAGGAAAGGAAAGGCGCTTGATGATATTTTCAAATTTAACGAGTCAGTAAAGATCAAAATGACTACTCTGGTAATCTAGGTAAATGGGTGTACCAGATATCCGTGAACTGCCATATACACCTTGGTAAAAATGAAAGATAAATCAACCAAGGACTTGACATATGTGCAGGTAATCTCCTCGAATGCTGTGTCTGGTGTATAACGGGTAAAATGTGGCAGAATCGACTCCCTAAAGATAAAGGATTGCAACCTAATGGGGTCTCCCTTTATATACGCGACGACACGGGGAGCACAAGTCTGTACTAGCGCTATCTGTAACCAGATGGTGAGCGACAGCTGCTAGGCTTAAAGACACCGGAACACGTCTCTGCCTTAGGCTACTAGATATTCCATTAATGTTTCAATGTTGCCTTAGGTTAATTCAATAAATTTTAAAGTTGATCTTCAATTTACGTTTCAATTTCAGGCCCTATCGAATTTTGGATCTCATAAAACCTCTAAATGCACACTACATGCCACAAAATATCAGTTTGTTCAATGAAGAGCTATCTATGGGAGAGTTGAGAGATTTTCAAATAACAACAAAATGAGCACAAAAACATCCACTACTGTCTCTAATGCAAGCTAAGGAAACTAGAAAACTTCTCTCTAGAGTTATATAACACTAATAATGCGAAAGAGCTTTCAATTTTCACAATGCCAAACCAAATGCAAAAGATATTGTTTTTGTATTTTTCAACATATAAGAGAAAATGCACTGAATGAATGAAAAAACTAATGAAAACATCAATTCGAAGAATGATAAGGAGAGAGATACAACAAACAAGTTCACTCAATCCAAACGCATACAAGAAAGACTTAAACTGACGATGAAATCCTTCAGAGCAAAGAAGAATCTTGAAAAAGACTCACAAACTGTGTAATCTAGGCTTGGAGCAGCACAAAATGAAACTAAATGAAGGAGAAGACAATCACTTAACTAACGCAATGATATAATGGGATCCAGTAGAATGAACACAAAGGAGCAAAAATGAAGTCAATCGGGAAAGCAAGGACCCAAAACTCCCACAGGAGGCTCAACACACTAAAGCACCTAGAAGCCCTAGGGCTAGAATGCAAAACTGATAGTAAAGGAAAAACAACTAGAGGACAAGGGCCAGAAATAGTCAACGATGACTCCAAGGCACTCAATCAACTAGAAAAATGACACCAGGACCAAAACTCAAGCTCATAGAGCCCAAAAGCAAGCAAATCATAACACCAAATAGAGTTGGCACGCTTGTTTGGCTATAATCTACACCAAAAAAGTATTGGCATGGGGGCCTAACTAGCAACAAACACCAGTTGGTGCGACTTTCAGGAGATAAACCGTGCCAATCGAGTTTAATATGGAAAAAAGATGAAAAAGGACAAACAGAGACTGGATCTGGTCTTCTAGGGTCTGAACATGGGTTTAAAATCAAGGAGGGTGAACCAAAAGAGAAAATAAATCAATCAAAAGCCAAAGAAAACAACCCAAATGGAAGGAGGACTAACTCCCACTGATCCCTAGTGGAGTCGCCAAATTTCTGAGTTGGTAAATCCCCTCTGCGAACATAGGTGATCCCACTAGCCCTAGGGTGGGTCTAGCAACAATCAAATCACACAAATACATTGGTTCCTAGTTACAATAAAGACAAAGATCGCGATAACTGACCTACCTCAAATCCCATGCTATTGTTGTCGAAGAGGAAGCAACGCTCCTCGTCCCTTGCCCGATAGATCACAATCCTTCGGTTTGCTTCGTCTGGACACCTGTACACACGCAAAGAAATGATGACATACAACGTAATACTTAAATGTAACTATATATCAGTCAGAGAGGATATAATTCATTGCATTTTGTAAAAGAATAAACAAATGAATGGAACCAAAATCAGAGTCACTTATATTAATGATGACAGAAAGGGAGATTGACCAAATGCTCTGACGCTATGATCTTCCTTCAACGTGGCTTGCAGTGGAGCGTGTCTCAATGAAGCTTGTTAGGAATTTGGACAAAGCTCTCTCTCACAGGGTTCTTCTCGGCTCTGCTTTCACTAATTTCCCAGCTATAGTTCTCCTCCTACAAGTTCAGCTAGCTTGCTAATGGAAAGAGCAAGCTTTATAGATGGAGGAAGGGAAGTTGGGATCCCTATAATCATGGGATAGGCCGTATCTCTTAGGAAGTTTCCATGAGAGGTGGAAAACCACTTCCTATACATGGAGATCCGGAGCCAAACCACTTAAATTCCTTTGATGATTCAGTTTGGAGTTTGTTAGAACCAAACTTTTGCCATTTATTTTTAAAAAACATTTCTTAATGGGCTTAGTGTGAGTGAGACACAGGGATAGTGCACCAATTGGCGTGCCTTCTAGTGTGTATTTCTCCCATTGGCGCAAGGGATGAACTCACTAGTCGCACCAAGGCTAAAACATCTATTTTTAGGGTTTTCCAGAGGAAATTTTCTTCAGGAGAATATTTATCCTTAGGCAAGAGGATGTTATGAAGGTGTTTTCAGGACATGTTACTGCTCACAGGTCATGGGAATAGTCCTCTAATGTGCGGGACGAGGGATTGCAGGGACGGTGAAAAAATACTGTGTAGCATAATGGTATGTCAAGTGACTGGTGATTTACTATTAATAACTACATTCATGTCAGCTCCAGTGGAGACCCAGTTGAGACAAAGGTTAAAGGGAAGTTGACTATCAGTTGTATTATTAGCAAACTGCTCGGATGTAGTTAAAACAACACATGATTGCCCATGATACGTGCACAGTTGAGGAAGGCTGAAATTCCTAGGGAATATGGATTGCATACTCATGAATTGTGTGAGAAAGGCAGGCTAAAGGAAGGCTAAGAATTGGCTAAGGGTTGGACCAATTTTGTCTGGATCAGTGTGAGACAGTCAGGATAGTGTAACAGACTCTTGTGAGAAGAGTGCATTGTATTGTTTCATGATTCCTTGGTTCATTATAAAATATATATTGAGGGGTTTTGAGCAGCAATATTTCCCCAGGAAAAATATCTGTGTTGTGGTTTGATTTGCTTCTTTCTTTTACTTGGTGTGATTGTGCGATCGTGTTTAATTTCCGCAGAATTAATCGTAGAAGGATTCAATATTTTTCTCTAGTATATTGCATGATGAGATTTAATCCATTGATATACATATTGTTTGTATAATTTCTACATGTTATCAGAGTGCCATAAATCACAATAGTGGAGAAGAAATTAAGTTTGTGTTCAACAATATTCAAAACTATAGATATTTTTGTTGGTGTGATAGGCAGATCAAGATGGATTTCAATGGCTTAAGATTGGAATATGCACTTGATGGTAGTTCTAATTATATTGCATGGAAAGACAGAATGGAGGCAATGCTGGAGGAAAACAGGTTGAAATAATTCATTGATGATGATATTCCCAAGCCCCCATCAATAGACGCCACTCTTCTTGATGCTTGGAAAAATAAGGTAGCAAGGGAGAGGAGGATCTTATTAGAGGGATTTCAAGATCACATTATCTCGAGTCTCCATGGAAAGGTGATGCTATATGAAATATGGAAGGCCTTGATAGATCTATTTTAGAACAACATCGACCAAAGGAAGTTGGCGCTAAAGGACAAGCTCAAGAAAATAAAAAAGGAGAAAGCCATGCGATTGTCTCTTGAGAGGGGGCTTGATTTGCATGTAGATGAGGAAATATTGGATCCAAAGGATGAAACTCAAGATGTGGAGCAACCACATGATGAGGATAATGGAGTGGCAAAAACCACTCATGAAGAGCGATCCACCATACATGGTAAGAGGCACACAACAAAGACCTCCAGTAGGGGGAAATTTCGAGCCAGATGGGAAAAGGGAGTACATGCAGCTATACCTTCAGGTGTGAGGTGAGGTGATGTGCAGAATTAATCCCAAGAAGAAATTGGGCAGGATTCATTAAGATGGTGTGTCTCATGGATCGAACCTGGCTACAAAGAGCCCACAATACAACAGTATCAAGAAGGATCGGTTAGATTGATGCAGTCAGATGTCAGGAGGAAAGAAATCAGAGTGACAGGTATCGTATATTGGAGTGCATATTAGAGTGGAAGCAGTGCAGAGTGCATGGATGCAGATGTCAACATTGCAGAGGCATGCAGAGTGATTCTATTAGTTATTGAGTCGAAGTTTCAGTTCATGTATTAGTTTAATGCATGAGAAATAAGTTAACTCAATTAAGTGAGTTAAAGTCAGTCTAACTAGTTGTAACTGATTGTTGCACTAGTGAGAGGTCAAGTGAGTTAAATCAAATTTAATGCACATACAATGATCTGTGAAGTGACTGATGATTTACTATTAATAGTTGCATGCATGTCAGTTCCAGTGGAGACCCAGTTGAGACAAAGGTTAAAGGGAAGTTTACTATCAGTTTTATTATTAGAAAAATGCCCGAATGTAGTTAAAACACCATAGGATTTTCCATGATACTTGCGCAGTTGAGAAAGACTGAAATTCCTAAGGAATGGGGATTGCATTCCTCATGAATTGCATGAGCAAGGCAGGCTGAAGATAGGCTGAGAATTGGCTAAGTGTTGGACCAATTTTTTCTGGATCAGTGTGAGATAGTCAGGATAGTGTAGCAGACTCTTGTGAGAAGAGTGCATTGTATTGTTTCATGATTCCTTGGTTCATTATACAATATAGATAGAGATGTTTTGAGTAGAAATCTTTCCCCAGGAAAAATATCTACGTTGTGGTTTGATTTTCTTCTTTCTTTTACGTGGTGTGAATGTGAGATCGTGTTTAATTTCCGCTGAATTAATTGTAGAAGGATTCAATATTTTTCTCTAGTATATTGCATGATCAGATTGAATCCATTGATATACATATTGTTTGTATAATTTATACATTTTTGTGGTGTCAACCTTGTAGGTTGTGGAAGTCTAGGAGTAGCAACCCTTCCATATTTATAGTTGTGAGTGGTAGGCTTCCTTGTTGCCATAATTTTTCATTCAATTTTTCTTGCCAACCTGAATGCCTTCTCCAATGTATCAGGTTCCCAAAGGCGAACCTCATGTTGGATATTATCCTTTAGAATCATTATGAAGACATCAATTATATATTCCTCTCAAATATTATTTACCCTTATATTCAATTTTTGGAATTCCTCAATGTCCTTCATCATTGAACCCTTTTGTTTGAGATTTATCAATTGGCTAAAGAAGGTGTTGCTCTTTGTATCCTCATAATGTGCTATCATTTCCTCTATAAAATTTACCAATGACTAGTGGTTTATGAGAAGATAGCCATCGATACCATACAAACTTATTTTTCTCTAAATATAAAGTTTCAATGCGTACCTTTTGTGTGTTTTGTGTATTATGGATCTCAAAGTATTGTTCCATTTGTAGCATCCAATTTATCAGATCCGTGCCATAAAAATTCCTCATATCTATATTTGGAATATGGTGGGTCTAAAATCCAACATTAGATTCTATGAAATCATGATTAACATTTATTTTTTTTCTCATAATGAGTTTCCTCTACTACTTTTTTGCCATTAGGAAGCTTTTATTGTAGAAACTTTGCCAAACCTTCCATATATTTCTTCATATATTCTATGCCATCCATCTTAGCTTCCATGAAATTCTTCAAAACATCCATCTTATCTTCCACACTTTTCTTCAAACCATCCATCTTAGCTTCCATGCCTTTCTTAAAACCATCCATCTTAGCTTCCACACCATCCATCTTACCTTCCATGCCATTATTCAAACCATCCATCTTAGCTTCTATGCCTTTGTTCAAACTATCTGTTGTCACTCCTAGAGACAACCTTGAGTTGCACGAGACTAGTGCCTAGGACATCTTAAGAATAGGAGGTCTTCTTGGATTAACTTTCACTTAAGGGGGGAACTCCCGAGATGCAACCTTTGTAAGATTTATTTACTTGGTGGTTCTAGATAACAATGGTAGTAGAGAAATGGTGTTAACTCTGATTGTATGTTGGATATAACTCAGAATGGGCCTGAGGCCATTACGAAGCTCAATTACTATAAATGGGATAGATATGAAACTAGTGAACAAAATTTATATGTAAAAGAGGGTGAACACTTGGAGGAATGGGGAGAGGAGAGTCAAAGGTAGGAAGGCTTACGAAATAGTAAGAATCTTCCCTTCACTGACTTAAAGAAGAAAACGGTTGTGATAAGGTTTATGAAACAAAAATCCCGTGCTGAGCCTAATTAAGGTGACCAAGTGACTAACTTATGAGTACCATTCCCAACAGTAGGATGGAGGTAAATTCATCTATTAAACACTTGTGACCAACATTCCGAACACACGATAATTGAAGAAACAATCAACGAAACTGAATAAGAAAACTAAACAAATACACAAAAGAGACATAAATCCTGTTCAAAATTCCCAGTTGGAATCCATTTGCAACAAATCATTATTGTATTATCTTCTCAAAACAACTCTTCAAGATTTGCATTAGGACTCCAATGATGAACGTGCGCTCTGCCTGCGCGTTTCCTTGACCTAGCAGCCGACTGCTGGGTTTCCCTCTTGTGCGAGGCCTCTGGCTTGTCATGGCCTCTTCGAATGCTGCTACGGAGGGATTTTTTGATCAGTCTGCAACAGATGCATTTTCAGCATTGGTCAAATCCCTACAGCCTCAGAGAACTCACCCTGTGCTGTCCAAGTTTGTTAATAAGCTAGATGGGTTGCAAGAGGTCGATCTCCCTCTTACACTTCCTCGAATGGCTGCACTCTCTTTAGCTGAACGGGGGCTCATCGGTCAGTTCACTGGCCTATGGCCTTCTCCGAAAACTGTTCAACGATGGATCGAAAGAAACTGGGCAGACAAATTTAATGGTAAAATCTCCATTCGTTTCTGTGGAAAAGGTTATTACACTTACCATTTCGAATCTAGAGCGGACAAGGACTTAATCTTTAGAAATGGGCTGTATTTCATGGACTCTTGCGGCTTGTATCTGAAAAAATGGACTCCAGACTTCGATCCTGAGCTGGATGTCCCTAATGCTGTTCTGGTCTGGGTTCGTCTTCCGCATCTCCCACTCCACTACTGGGGAGATGACTCGGTTCGAGCCATCGGCAATGCTATTGGAAAATACATTGACCGGAGTGAGCCCAAGGATAATATGCAAGCGTGTGCGCATATATGTGTTGAAGTTGATCTTGGAAAGGGTCTTCCAGAAGCAATCAAACTAAAGGTGGACGAATGGATGCACATTTAGCAACTGGACTACGAAAAAATTCCCTTCAAATGCAAGGTATGTCATGAATACGGCCATTTTGCCAATCGTTGTTATAAAATAGTTAATGATGAACCTGCTCAATCTGAGGAGCAATGGGAAAATGTAAAAAAAAAGAAGACTGCCTCTGGCTTGAAAGCAAACTATGAAGAAGCTCCTCTCAAATCTGCCCCTCCCAAGCCTATTCCCCCTTCAGCTCCCCCCAAAGCTTCCTCCTCAGCTGTCCCTCCTCCCTCCTCTTCACTTGGCCCACCCATCTTCCCCACCCTGAGGCAAACCTCTGGTTCTCCCCTGATCTCTTCAAATCCCTTTGGTGCCCTCTCTCCCCCTGAAAATGACCCCCTGATCCCCCTTGAAAATTATCCCCCCAGCCTTTTCTCCCTTTCTCAATCCTCTCCCTCCCATTCCCTCGACCCCCCCTACCCCGAACTACTAGAAGCTCCTCGAAAGAGCATGGAGTCAATCAAGAGTCTCAAAAAAAAGGACCTGGCAGGAAATCAAGAAAACAACAAAGAGATGAAAATGCTCAAAAAGACATTTCCATGGGAACACAAAATCCCATAGAAACTTATATACTGGGTCAAAATAGCAAAGAAACAACACATAAGGAGCAAGGGGGACAAGCATCTCTCTGAAACCTAAATACTCAATGATGAAAGTCATATCATGGAATTGTAGGGGACTGGGGCACCCCTCAAAAATTGCTGCCCTGAAAGATCTTACAGACCATGAGAAGCCAGGAATTGTAATGATTCAGGAAACTAAGCAAAGACTGCAACAAATGACAAGAATTATAGAACAACTCAGGCATTATGAGGGACACATATGTGAAGCAAGAGGAGCTTCTGGTGGTATAACCACTATGTGGAGCAAAAATATTTGGATATGCACACCCAATACTATCAATCAATACTAGATCAAAGTCATATTAGAAAAGCAAGCAGAGCACAAGAAAATAGTCATTTATAACATTTATACACCGAACCATTTCAGAGACAAAGAGCAGTGCTGGGCCACACTACAAGAAGACATCCAAGTTGAAGACAACATAAATATCATCCTTGGGGGAGACCTTAATCTTATATTACACTCCAATGAAAAAAGAGGAGGAATTTTTACACATGATCCTTATAGAGCAAAGCTGGAAAACATCATGCAAGAGTGCGATTTAGTTGATATCATCCCAAAAAATCGGAGGTACACTTGGAACAACCGCAGGCTGGGCAGAGCTAACATAATGGAGCGCCTTGACAGAATTCTGGTAAACACTTCTTTCCTCTCTGAGTTCTCCACTGCTCATGCTGCAATCCTGCCTTATTTAGCTTCCGATCACTACCCCATCAACATTGTCCTTGAAGCACATTGTCCTTTGGGGCCGTTTCCTTTCAAATATAACTCTCTTTGGTGCAACAATCCCATTGTGGATCAGATTGTCAAAACAGCCTAGCAGCATCACATAGAAGGATCACCGGGGTTCATTTGGGAATGCAAGTTGAAAAATACAAAACATTCCTTGAAGGAATGGGTGAAACAACATTACAAAGAACCAGAAAATTCCAAAGCCGAGCTAAAAAATAAATTGAAAGAAAACCACAGGAAAATAGAGGAGAACAGGTTGTCCCACGAGGATAAAGCATTAGAAAGTGATATATATTATCAGTTGTACCGGGTTAATAGAGAAGAAGAAAAGAAGTGGAGAATTAAGTCAAGACAGCTTTGGCTTCAAGGAGGAGACAAAAATACAACCTTTTTCCATAAGCAAGCAACTTTCAGGAAAGTCAGAAATAATGTCACCATGATCAATGATGAGGAAGGCTGCCCTCAAAAAACCCAAGAAGCTATCAAGCAAATTTCCTCAGCATATTACAACACTCTTTTAACTAATACAAAGGAAACAGAGGATTATTCAGACCTCCTACAGAACATGCCCAAAGGAATAAGTGAGGATATCAATGCAGATTTGACTAAGGAAGTCAATGAAGAAGAAATACAAGATGTCATCTGGGCTCTTCAGCCAGATAAAGCCCTAGGCCCAGACGGCTTTCCAATCTATTTCTATAGAACATACTGGGGAATAATTAAAAAAGACCTTGTTAAGATGCTAATATGGACTCAACGCAAATGCAAAATAGGAGGATTCACTAATGCAACCCACCTTGCTCTTATCCCTAAAGAAAATCGACCTTTGACCTTCTCTCGTTTTCGCCCCATATCGTTGTGTAACTCATCATATAAAATCTTGACAAAAATATTGGCTACTCGCCTAAAACCTATTCTCCCCTCTCTCATTTATGAAAATCAAGGGGGTTTTTTGGCCAATAGGCAAATCTCAGACTCCATCCTTCTTGTCCAAGAGGCTATCCACTCCAGCCAAACCAGAAATGAGAAAGGCTTCATCTTAAAGTTAGAATTAGCCAATGCTTTTGATCATGTCAGGCATTCCTTCCTAATTGCTGTGCTTGAAAAAATGGGATTTGCCACATCCTTTATCAGCCTTATCAAAGCCTGCATCATAGGACCTTGGATCTCCCCTCTTATTAATGGCAGACCTGGAGCACCCTTCCAATCTTCTCAAGGTCTTAGACAAGGCTGCCCCCTTTCACCTTATCTCTTTATTTTGATGGCTGAATCTTTTAGTAGAGCTCTGGATTACAATTTTCGTATGGGCCTCATCACCGAGATCAAATTTGAAAATGGAGTCAAGAACATCAATCACTCCCAGTTTGCTGACGATACTCTTCTAATGGGGGGAGCTTCAAACATCATAGCCCGCCGTTTCAAAGCTCTCCTAGATAAATACATGAGCTATTCTGGAGGTCTGATAAATTATCTTTAGAGCTATATTTATGGGTGGAATGCTTCGGCTCAAGTTCTCCATAGGATTGCTATTATTTTTGGGGTCCCATGTAAGCTGGATTGGGAGCAATTTACTTATTTGGGCATGCCTGTGAGTGTCGGCAACTTGAAAGCAGCAGTCTGGGAAGTTATTATCGACAAGATTGAAAGGAAGATACAACATTGGGGCACCTCTTGGCTTAACCTAGCAGGGCGCATAATTCTTCTTAAAGCAGGCCTCTCTTCCCTGCCCTTGTACTATTTTACTCTCATACAAGCCCCTGCCAATTTTAATTTTAAAATGGATGCTCTCCTTCGTCACTTTCTTTGGCAAGGAGGGAGAACTGAGAAAAAAAAATACAATTTGGTAAGCTGGAAGTAGGTCACTCAGCCATGTGAGAATGGAGGGTTGGGAATCAGATCCTCTAAATTTCTAAACCTTGCCTTTGCTGGCAAACTGGTTTGGAGACTCATATCTGGTAGGAATGCTTGGTGGAAGACAGTTCTAGGAAAAAACTATCTCGACTACCTAAGGCATCAGCCTTTGGATCATGAGCCTCCTAATAGAGAGTGCTAAAAAATCTGGAGGATGTGTAAGAAAGCTATACCATTTCTTGAAAAAAACACTTCCAAAGTGACCAAAGGCAGCAACTACATAAGAATTGGGGAAGAAAAAATATTGGGGCAACAGCCCATAAGTCGATGGCCTGGTACTCAACAGATTCTAGCTTTTTTCAGCAGTGCAGGGATACAAACTCTGGATCAGATCTCTCAATGGGAAGCCCACTCTCATACCTGGAAAGGTTGGACCTTCCCTCACATACCAGCAGATACAAAAATCAGTCTCAACAACCTGAAAGTTAATATTCATGTTATAGCACCTTCCAAACGCTACCTTGCTGATGACTTTCGATGGGACCCTTCAGGCACAATCTACACTATTAAGGCTGCTTATCATCAAATCTGCAACATCGAATATCCCATGGCTATCTATGCACATTGGAGACTTGTTTGGAAGGCAGAAACTCTCCCAAAAATCAAATTCTTCTTATGGATCCTCTTAAGAGGGAAAGCCCTCACCGCAGAGAACCTCAGAAAGCGAGGAATAAATGGGCCATCTCGCTGTCCAAACTGCCAAAATGAAGAAGAGACAAGACAACATCTATTTATAGACTGTCCATTTGCCTCAGCTTGCTGGAAGGAAGCTTTTCGGAGCCACAATCCCCTTTGGGCGCCTGGCACTAGCATATCTGAAGTGTTGCACATATGGAAAAAAAGCTACCCGTGGGGAAAAAAGAAAACAACACAGCTCGAAGAGTCTGGAATGCCTTGCCCTGTACCCTTCTTTGGAACATATGGTTGGCAAGAAATAGTATGATCTTCAAAGGTAAAGAAACTAATGTTAGAAAAATCTACAACAAAGCTTGGAATCTCAACTTGGAAGATCTGTCCACAAAATGTCATGGGAATCTGAAGGTACTGGATCTAAATGTCGAAGAAAGGAATTACATAGGGCATATTCTAGACAAAAGCAACATAGAACAAAATAGAAGTAATCCCAGTAGCAGAGACAGCTCCAGATGTAGCTGGAAAATTAGGATGAAAGAAGAGGAATTTGCTCGATGGCTCAGGAACTGCAATACCCATTATCTCTTTTTCGATGGAGCCTCCAAGTCCAACCCAGGAATGGCTGGGGCTGGAGGATTTATTTGCAATGGTAATGGTGATGTGTTAATTGAATATGAATGGGGTCTAGGCTCCGCTTCAAACAATAGGGCTGAAGCTTTTGCCCTCTTCCAAGGTTTGCTCCAGCTATGGAAACTTGGTATAGCCAAGGCTATAATAATTGGAGACTCTGCCATTGTCATTGGTTTGATCGTAAGTAAAAAAAAAGCCCAAAATTTGATTCTACATCAAATTATAGAGCAATTCCAATCTCTTGACCAGCAGATGAAAGGAAATCGATTTTACCATGTCCTTCGAGCTCTTAACAAATCTGATGATGAATTGGAAAACAAAGCTTGCTCTCACACTGTCGGTAACCTCCAGTGTAATGGCTCTAACCAATACTTTTTCTTGCCATGATCAGGTTTTATTTCCTCAGCAGATCCGCCCCACAGCAGATCACTGATCTTGGTCTCCGAAGCCCTTTGCCCAGCTTCTCTGCGAAGATTCACACTTCTGCTTTCTGTCCAATGGCATTGATTCCCACGGATGTAACCTTTCCAGCATCAAAATCTAACTCTCTCTAGATCGCCCTTCAAAACCTCATTAAGCTCTGCACCCTCTGTGTTTTCAACCTCTCATGCTCAAATGAATGTCTACAAACACTAGCTTATCTTTTCCCAACTTCACTCTATCGATCTCAGTCGCAACTCGAACACTGCTCCATGAATTCTGCATCTTTGTTCACCCAGACAGAGTTTCTCTGCCCCATAATTTGTCCTCTTGTGACCTTGTTTTCATCCCTGTCAGCTCCACAGGCTGTCCTGAAGACAATTCAAAGACTGTCAAACATATTACTCTTTGAATTAGTCGAGCGGCACTATTTCTACCTCAACAGGCATCAAATGAGACACACCTGCAAAATTAAAATATGAAATGTAAAATCTGTTTTATATTACTGCAGTTTGTTAGAATATATACTGTCTCCTTCTTTTTCAAAACGAAGGAAGCAAGTTGTAAAGCAGAAATTGACACCAACTGCATCTACTGTTGGCTCTCCCATTTCCAACGCCATCCTATAAAGCTGGAGATCCGTCTCCCTCTCTTTTTCTTTTAAATACCAATCAGCAACTGATCTTGTGATAAAAAGAAGAAAAAAAGATATGCATTAGGAGCTTATCTCAGACATTAAAAAATGTGCTATACCAAAATATGAACTCAGAACTTCCACAGAAATCAAAACTTGTCTTTCATCTAAAATTTCTACATACAGAGTTCTCCTTGAGGGTTCACGATCGAATAATAATTCATGAGCAACCCACACATGTGAAAATAAAAATATCCTAACCAACTAACAGAGTGTGCATCAAGAAATCACTCCTGCAAACATAAAATCAAAACAGAATCGGGTGAAATCAAGATTTCACCAGCAAAACATCATAATCAAACAACAAAATAAAACAACTTAGTTGGCCACGGAGGCAAAATCTAGGAATCTTCAAAATGGGGCAGCGAGGAGTGGCTGGCGTGATGGAGGTAGGTCCCATTTACATCACAATCAGGGAAATGGTGCAGGTGAGTTAACAAAGTGTAAGTGTAAAGTGTTTACCGATGTGAAAAGGTGAGTGGGTGAAAATAAAGGTTTTAGAGTGGAGAGGAGAAAAGGGGCTAAGGTTTTATCGCATCGGGGGGGGGGGGGGGGTGGTTTGTGAAGGAGTGCAATGGTAACAATAAAAGTTTCCTCTTATGACTGCGAGGTGTTCACCCGTTCTGCGCTTGGACTTCTTGGCCATCCCTTTAGCCATTCCTTCTCTTCCTTCGTTTAACTCTCCATGCTGCCCTATTTGATCATACAAAACACAAGCCAACATTGGCTCCATTGGGGACGACGCACTAGCTCGAGTGTGTCGAGAACTCACAAATCACTTGCTTGTGTCCTTCTTAATGTGCTTGGGATCATCGTTAGAAACATTTTCAAGCAGCTTAACCAAAAAAAAAATATGGATTCATGCAGAAATAAAAAACGACATATATCCATTTTGAGGATATGTACAATGGGCCATCAGATCTCGTTATCAGTGCTGGAAGTAAGGCTTGAGAAACTATCCATTGACAGGCATCTCGAGTGTGTCTTCTTCCATATTCTCTAGTGCACAAATATTTTTGCCTTTGACCTCTGCCACCCTGAATGGACCAAACAAGAGGGGGTTGAACTTCCCATTTTTACCTTTGTATAACCTCCTGACATCCCATCGCAGCACCAAATCCCCTACTTGGATTTCCTTATCTTTAGATCTTTGATCAAATAAGCCTTTCAACTTTTCTTGGTACTCTACTAGTCTAAGGTTTACCTGTTCCCGTGTCTCACTTAGCTCGACCAATTGGTTCATTCTTCTGATAAGGTCGTTTGGCTCTTCCTCGCTCTCTTGTAAGAACCGGGCAACAGGTAATGTGAGCTAAATAGGGAATACTGCTGCTCAAACATACACCAACTCATAAGGGGACTTCCCTGTGGATATTTTAGTGGTGATGTGATTCACCCATAGTGCAAACTTGAGATGGGAATCCCAGTTCTTTTGGTTTTCATTGATGGTATTTTTTAAGATCCTCACCAGTGTCTTGTTAGATGACTCTTCCAGCCCATTCCCCTATGGGTAATATGCAATGGAGTGCCCCAAAATGATATTATAGTGCTGACAGAATTTTACAAACTTAGCCTATTTGGAAGCCTGGGTATTATCGATGACAATTTTAGCAGGGTATCCAAATCTAGCTATTATGTTCTCCTCCAAGAACTTGATCACTAACCCATCTGTGACGTTCCCTGTAGGCACGAACTCAACCCACTTAGTGAAGTACTTCGTGGCAGTGAGGATCCATCGATGCTAGTTACTAGAAGTTGGGTGAATCTCTCAAACGAAGTCGATTCCCCATTGTTTGAAGGGCTCCTCAACATGGACTAGGATCAATGGGAGAGGTGCAAACCTTTGCTTTTTGGCGAATGTCTGACACTTTTCACAGGCCCAGACGCGAGCATGTACATCACCAAACATCTTGGGCAAAAATAAGATTTCTCTTAGGATCTTGTGAGTAGTGGATTGCCAGCTGTAATGCCCACCACATATTCCTTCGTGGAACTCTGTCATCACTTCGTCAACCTCCTGCTCTATTAGACATAGTAGTAAAATCCCAGCTAGGTCCTTCCAATACAGTCACCTGTTTTCCACAGTATAATTTTGAGATCTTAACCTCAAAGTGAAATACTTGGTATTATCATAGTTAGGGGGACCCTCAGGGTTAAAAGGTATTCCAATATATCTTTATACCATAAGGATAGAAGGTACTTTACATGTGTATTTTTTGTGGAATATTCTATTCCCTAATGTGAACCTATATCCTCCTGTGCTTCTCCTCCTGTCATAGATAGATTTATCCCGAGAGCTTGATAGTTGGATTAAGACAGAATTTTATCCAACCCTTTGCCTTTGATGAGTTTGGTAAGCTTTAGCTCCATTTCGTACTCTTGAATCTTAGCTATCAATTTTCCATTTTTTCCTTCACTGTCTCCCTGCACCAAAATATCCTTCACTACTGTAGTTGGTACGTAAGATATTATGACAGAATTTAACACATACACTCGAAATTCTTTAAGTGACTTGACTAGAGCATATGTTTGCTTTTCCAGGATATTATATTTTATTTTAGCATCTCGGAGGACTTGGATGAAGAACACAATAGGTTTTCCATTCCCTTCGTCATTCTTCTGTAGCAGCATTGCAGCTATTGTATGAGGAGAGGTGAAAGAGAAAATCATGAAGGGATTCCCATAATCTGGAGCCGCCAACACTGGAGCTTCTGCAAATTCCTTCTTGATTATGTTGAAATAATCCCTCAATTTAGGAGTCCATTTCACTTCACTATTCTTCTTCAGCATTTCAGTGATGTTTCAGATGATCTTGACATAATTTGGGATAAACCTTCTGAGGAAATTTATTCTATCCAGGAATACCAATACTTCCTTTTTGTTTCTTGGTAGGGGAATGCCATTTATCATCTCCACCCACTTTGGGTCGATCTTCACTCCCTCCTTATTCACTATGTGACCCAGTAACTTTTCTTCTTCCAAGGAAAAAATGGATTTTTGGGGGTTCAGAGATAGGCCATACGTGCGGCGTTTGTCAAAGGTTCACCAAAGATGATCTATATGTTTAGCGTCACTCTTTGAGAATACAGTGATGTCGTTAAGGTAAATCACCACAAACTTATCCTGCTCTCCTATGAAAGTGATGTCCATCGCACGTTGGAATGTGGCACCGATGTTTATTAGGCCGAAAGGCTTTTAGGCGTACATGAAGGTTCCCCAAGGCGTAGTGAATGCCATATTCTTTTGGTCTTCCAGGAGCACCACCACTTGATTACATCTTGATAAAGCATCCATCATGGACATGTGGGAGGATCCCACCACATTTTTCAAGATGTAGTCCATATTCGAGAGGGGATAGTTGTCTTTGAGTGAGGCTTTGTTTAGATTTCGGAAGTCCATGTAGAGTTATATTTCACCATTTTCTTCCTCATCAGAACCAGGTTGGCTACGCATTCTAAATACCTCATAGGGACAATGATCTTTTCCTGCAACAAATTTTTTATCTCTTTTTCGATAGTTGGAAGGAGGAGAGGATTGATATGTCTCAACTTCTGCTTATGAGGCTTAGCGTCTCCTTTGAGTGGTATCTTGTGATGTATAATGTCAATGTCGAAAGTCTTCAGATCCTGGTATGACCAGGCGAAGACATATTTATATGATTGGAATAGCATGAGGTACTGATCTTGGTATTCTTCAGGGACCCCTTTTGACAACTTCACCACCTTTGGATCTTCCTCTGTCCCAATATTCACATCCCAGACAGGCTCGACGAGGGTCATTTTACTGGGGCTCATCAAGATACCATTTTTTTCAAACAATCTCTCCAATGACTCGAGACCCCTGGGAATGACATTTCCCTTTAATTTCAAAACACAATGCTAGCCAGTGTCTCTTCCCATCTGGTTTTTGTCTCTTCACTGTTGTCCTCGGTGACTGAGTCGATCACCAAATTTGAGAACTCGCCCACCATTTCCATAAAACGCTTGACCTGTTCTTCATCCTCGAATACTTGCAAATTATTTACGTTCTTCGGAATGGAGGGGTGGTATCGCACTTCAACCTCATATCTGAGAAATGGATTCTGCAGGGGGAAAAAATTACTGAAAGCAACAACAAGTGAGTCGTCCATTTTGTTCTTATCCCTTAGCATGAACTGAATGTTAAAAGTAAAGAATAATTTCTCAACCAAATCCCATACCTCATTCCTGTAAGCTCTGAGTCGTGGATGTTAAGTTTGGCATTGGCTCTTGACTTGTCTCACTACTAGCTCTGAATCTCCAAACACCCTGAGGTTTTGTATGTTCATGTTCTGTGCTTCCTGCAATCCCAACAACATGGCTTCATACTCAGCCATGTTTTTTGTGGCTTCAAATTCTAGCTTAAAGGAGAGGGGAACTAAGAGACCTTATGGTGATATCAAGAGTACCCCAGCCTCATTTCCTTCTCATGAATAAGCTCCATCAAACTACAAGGTCCAAATTTTATTTTCCTCTCTGCTCATAGGATTCTTCTGTATTAGAGGACATACCTTCATTTCTTGCTGGAAATTTTCATCCTCCTTGAGCATAAGACAGGAGAATTCACCCTCCTTACCATATACTGGAGAATTTGTCAAACAGTTGGCTTTGGTGACCATCTTCAAAAACCTGGATTCATGGTTTAATCTTCTTTCCTCCCCACTGAATACTAGAATAGTGATGTAGGTGAGGTCAAATTTTATTGATCCTCCAATCTTGGAACACTAGGATCTGGAGAGAAACATTCCAAAATGAGCTGGGATATCAGCTACAACAATGTCCATTACCACACTTTTGGTCAGAATCTGGGCTAATTTTACTACCAAATCTTTTATCATGCCCAAGCACTTCATCCTCTTAGAATCAAAATAATACAGGTCTTTATAAGGCCTTGTAATCTGCAACCTCAATTGCTCCATGACATACAATGGCAATAGGTTATGTGAAGCCTCGAAATCCAACATGAAATTGTGCAACAATAGGTCATGTATCACTAGACTTACATAGAACGGGGGAGTGTCTAAGTCCTGCTCTTCTACATGAGGTCCAAAAACTACCATGGGTCGTTATTATTGGAGATCAAGGCTATCAGGTAGATGGATTACACCATGGGGAAACATGAATTGGGACACTTCAGCTTTATATGAAGGCTATTTTAGGAGCTCGATTAGGGGAACCAGGATCTTGACCTTCTCTAATTATTTCTGGAGGTTAAAGGCCATGGGATATTTTTCTGCAATAACTTCTTTGAACTTCTCTTTAGGAGGGTCAGGCAGTTTCAAGGGGATAGATGTGGACTTCTCATTTTTGGGGGGATTAACTTCTTGCTTTGTGGACGTGGATGTTGGGTGTGGAGCTTGATTTTCTTCCTGATTCAAAGATCCTTGTTTTAGCTGGATGTATACCGCAGGAAAATTGTACACCCTTTGCACGCGCGGGGGGGGTGGTGGGGGACTTGTCCCCCGTTGTCCTGGCCGTCCGGCGGGGTTTCTGCGCACTCGTCAAAATAGATGTAAAATTGCCTTGTAAAAGTATAGTAATTTCTAGTCAATCTGGGTCGTTCATTAGGCGGATGACCTGACGGTAGAAGTCATGTTTAGTTTAGGGGATTTTTCCCTAGAAGGAAACCCCCTTGCTTTTATGAGGGTATTGTATTGCGGTTGTGTAATGTATGTGTATTCTCTGAGTAGGAAACAGATAGGGAGACTGTGAGATAGAACATAGGATATTACAGCAGATTTGTTGTAGGTTTTATCTCTTCATTTTGCTGGATAATAAAAAAGAAGGACTGGCTGTTCGGGGTGGACGTAGCCCAAACTGGGTGAACCACGTATATCTGTGTCTCTCTAGTTTTATGTGTTTTGTGTGCTTGTATTTTCCGCATATTTTATGTGTTGCATTGCTATGTAATATTTAATTTTCTAACAACTAGTATCAAAGCCGAAGGTATATTTGGCTGATAAAATCGCAGGAAAGAAGGGTTCCTGGTTCGAGTGGGAGCAATGGCGGAAGATGCTAATTTTAGGGTCGAGAAATTTAACGGCCAAAACTTCCCGCTGTGGAAGATGCAGATGGAAGATTATCTGTATCAGAAAGATCTGTACCTACCATTGAGCGGAAAATCAAAGAAGCCAGTGGCCATGACAGATGCAGAATGGAACATTCTTGATAGAAAGACACTCAGAATAGTATGGTTGTGCCTTGCGGCATCAGTCGCCTTCAATATTTTGAAGGAAACAACAACAGAGGGCTTGATGCAGATGTTGGAAAAACTATATGAAAAACCCTCGACCTCAAAGAAGGTATTTCTTATGAAACGACTATTTAATATGAAGAAGTCGGAAGGTGGATCTGTTGCAGACCATTTAAATGATTTTAATACAGTTACCAGTCAGTTAAGTTCTATAGGGGTAATCTTTGATGATGAAGTTAGAGCTCTGTTATTCTTGTGCTCATTTCTAGAGAGTTGGAATGGTTTAGTAATGGCCATTAGTAACTCTATCTCTGGATCTAGTACTTTAAAGTTTGATGATGTTGTCAGTGCTATCCTTAGCGAGGAAATGTGATGGAAAAGCTCCAGTGAGACATCAGGTAATGCTTTGAGTGCAGAGTCTAGGGGAAGAAGAATGGAAAGAGGAAAGAGCTCGGGATATCGTAGTAAATCAAGGAAAGGAAAATCCAAGTCTAGATCGGGGATAGTGTGATAGAAATGCAGAAAGAAAGGACACCTAAAGAAAGACTATAGATCTCGGAAAGGAAAAGAAGGATATGCACAACAAGAAAATAATCATGAAGAAAATGTGACAGGTGATGTGTTACAATATGCTTTGATTCTTTCTTTAGAAAATGTTACTGATTCTTGGGTTGTAGATTCAGGGGCTTCATTCCATGCCACACTTGATAAGAAATATTTTCATGACTATGTTCAAGGAGATTTTGGACAAGTTCGTTTGGGTGATGATAAACCCTGTAAAATTGTTGGAATGGGTAAGGTTCTTGTAAAACAGCAGAATGGAAACCAATGGCTACTGAAGGAGGTAAGGCATGTTCCAGATCTAAAGAAAAATCTGATTTCAACAAGGCAGTTAGGCGGTGAAGGTTGTGTGACAACTTTCATAGATAAAGCTTGGAAGGTCACCAAAGGAGCCCTGGTAATAGCAAAAGGCGAAAAGGTTGGTACATTGTATTTATGCAATGGTATTTCTAACTCTGTTAATGATTTAACTTCCAAAGGAGCAGATGCAGCATTATGGCATCATAGGCTCAGACATATGAGTGAGAAGGGGATGAAGATTCTTCACTCAAGAAATTTGTTGCAGGTTTGAAGAATGTTGATTTGGATTCATGTGAGAATTGCATTTATGGAAAACAAAAGAGAGTTAGATTTCTCAGAGTTGGGAAATAAAAGAAGAGTGAAAAATTGGAGCTTGTGCATACAAATGTATGGGGACCTGCTCAGGTATCATCTCTCGGTGGCTCTTGCTATTATGTTACGTTTATTGATGATGCAACTAGAAAAACTTTGATTTATTGTATTCAAAATAAATATGATGTATTTGATACTTTCAAGAAATGGAAAGCTTTGGTTGAGATTGAGACAGGAAAGAAGTTAAAGTGTCTCAGATCAGACAATGGAGGTGAATATTGCAGCAAAGAGTTTGATAGGTACTATTCAGAGCATGGAATTCGTAGAGAGAAGACAGTTCCAAGAACACCACAAGAAAATGGTGTGTCAGAAAGGATTAACAAAACAATCATGGGGCGTGCAAGGTGCATGAGATTGCATGCAGGATTGCCTATACAATTTTGGGCAGATGCTGTAGATACTGTTGTTTATCTAATAAACAGAGGGCCTTCAAGTTCCTTGGATGGTGGTATTCCAGAGGAAGCATGGACAGGTAAAAAGGTAAACTACTCTTTTTTAAAGCCTTTTGGTTGTGAGGCCTCTGTCCATATTAATAAAGAAAACAGAACAAAGCTTGAGGCAAAATCAAAGAAATGTACCTTTATTGGATATGGTGCTAATGATTTTGGTTATCGCTTATATGATTATGAAAATCAAAAAATCATTAGGAGCATAGATGTAATATTCAATGAAAAGGTCTTGTATAAGAATCAGTTGCAGGAAAAGAAATAGGAAAAAGAAAGCAAGGAATACGCGGTTCTTGATGAGATGACTGAAAAAGTAAAGGTGCCTAAAAATGATAATAATCAATAACCACAGCAGCAAAAACCACCACAACAACAACAGGCACCTCAAACACCTGAAAGTGGTGTTAGAAGATCTACCAGGATAAGTAGAATCCCTGAACGATACTCTCCTTCATTATATTATTTATTGTTGACTGATTCTGGTGAACCTGAATGTTATGAAGAAGAAATGCAGGTTGAAAGCGGGAGGAAGTGGGAGCTAGCCATGGAAGAAGAGATGGACTCCTTAATGCATAACCAGGCTTGGGACTTAGTCAGGTTGCCTGTAGGTAAAACTACATTGCAGAAAAAATGGGTTTACAGGCCAAAGGAAGAAGATGGAGGAAAATAGAGGTACAAAGCTAGACTTGTGGTGAAGGGGTTTGCACAGAAGAAAGGTATTGATTTTGATGAAATATTTTCTCCTGTTGTTAAGATGACTTCAATCAGAACTATCTTAAGTCTTGTAGCATCGGAAGATTTAAATCTTGAACAGTTAGATGTAAAGAAAACATTTCTCCATGGAGATTTGGAGGAAGAGATATACATGCAGCAACCAGAAGGATATGAGGTAAAAGGGAAAGAAAAATTGGTGTGCAGGTTAAAGAAGAGCTTGTATGGCTTAAAATAGGCTCCAAGGCATTGGTATCTAAAATTTGACAAGTTTATGTCTGAACAAGGTTATACTAGATGTCACTCTGATCATTGTGTTTATCTAAAAAGGCAAAATGATGGCAGCTATATTATATTGTTATTGTATGTAGATGACATGCTTGTTGCGGGATCTAACATGCAGGAAATAAATGTGCTCAAAAGAAAATTGGCAAATTCATTTGCAATGAAGGATTTGGGAGCTGCAAAACAAATCCTTGGTATGAGGATAACTAGAGACAGGAAAAATCGCAAATTAACACTGTCTCAGAATGAGTACGTAGAAAAGGTGTTGAAAATATTTAATATGTGCAATGCAAAACCTGTTAGTACACATTTTGCTATCCATTTCAAACTTAGTAAGGAAATGTGCCCAAAGACCCAAGAAGACATGGATTATATGTCTAAAGTTCCATATGCATCAACAATTGGAAGCTTAATGTATGCAATGGTCTGCACAAGGCCTGATATTGCACATGCAGTGGGAGTTGTAAGAAGGTATATGAATAATCCAGGAAAAGACATTGGATGGCTGTAAAATGGATTCTCAGATATTTGAGAAGTACCACAAATCAAGCATTATGCTTTGGTGGTTCAAACATTGCTCTACAGGGATATGTTGATGCAGATATGGCAAGTGATAGAGATAACAGGAGGAGCATTGCAGGATATGTATTTACTGTAGGTGGAACAACTATTAGTTGGGTTTCAAAAATCCAAAGTGTTGTTGCACTTTCAACAACAGAAGCAGAGTATGTTGCTACTACAGAGGCTAGTAAAGAAATGATTTGGTTACAAAGGCTTATGGGTGAATTGGGTAAGAAGCATGATATGGGCACGTTATACAGTGATAGCCAAAGTGCCATTCATCTTGCAAAGAACTCAACATTTCATTCCAGGAATAAACACATACATCTCAAGTACCATTTCACACTGTCAGTATTCGAAAATGGAGAGTTGAAGCTGGAAAAGATACACACTAGCCAGAATCCTGCAGATATGCTAACAAAAGTTATAACCAGGGAGAAACTGAAAATGTGCTCAGTTTCAATTGGTATTCAAGGATGATGATGAAGATGAGGAAAAACCAGGTCCAAAGAGGAGTCATTGTCCAGAAAATGAAGTAGCGGTGGAGTTGCTACAATCGGTGTCCAAGTGGGATATTGTTGGGTGTGGAGCCTGATTTTTTTCCTGATTCAAAGATCCTTGTTTTAGCTGGATGTATACCCTAGGAAAATTGTACACCCTTTGCACGTGGGGGGGTGCGGGGGGGACTTGTCCCCCCCACAGGGTCCGGGGCCCAGCGGTCCCCCGGCGGGGGTTTTGGGGGCAACACCCCCAAAGCCAAAAATAGATGTAAAATTTCCTTGTAAAAGTATAGTAATTTCTAGTCAATCTGGGCCGTTCATTAGGCGGATGATATGACAATAGAAGTTATGTTTAGTTTAGGGTTTTTTTCCCTAGAAGGAAACCCCCTCACTTTTATGAGGGTATTGTATTGCGGCTGTGTAATGTATGTGTATTATCTGAGCGGGAAACATATAGCAAGACTGTGAGAGAGAAAAGAGGATATTACAGAGGATCTACTTTAGGTTTTGTCTCTTCATTTTTCTGGATAATAGAAAGGAAGGATTGGCTGTTCAGGGTGGACGTAGCCCAAATTGGGTGAACCACGTATATCTG
Organism: Pinus albicaulis; assembly: GCA_034641835.2. Classification (NCBI taxonomy): domain Eukaryota; kingdom Viridiplantae; phylum Streptophyta; class Pinopsida; order Pinales; family Pinaceae; genus Pinus; species Pinus albicaulis. Next base: position 12,891,046 of record MU968501.1, on the reverse strand, counting down.
TGTCTCTCTAGTTTTATGTGTTTTGTGTGCTTGTATTTTCCGCATATTTTATGTGTTGCATTTCTCTGTAATATTTAATTTTCTAACAGTGGATGTAGTGGATTTATGAAGGGTTGACTCTTCTATTGGATTTTTCCCCTTATTAGCAAAACTAGGAGGGTTTTGTTCTCTTGATATGGACTCTTCATTTTTTTCTTGCACTCTGGTTCTCTTCCTGGAGGACCTAAGATCATACTTCTTGTGGAGTTGAGCTTGCATGCAATCCACGAACTACTTGCAGTAATTGGAAATATCTCGGTCTTCTAGAGGGACTTCCTTCTCTTCTTTCTCCCCTTGTAGGGTGAGTTCACCCTCCTCATCATCTGAGTAGGTGAGGAATTGATCTTCTTGGCTATCTGTGACTTCCTCGCCCTGTCCCTCCACTTCTCCCTCCAGGTACAGAGGAGGTTGGATATGATCTTGTTGTTCCTTCCTTTCACGTCGTAACAACCATAGAGGGGAATTATGATATTGGGGATTAAACCCACGGTTTGGAATCATTTGGTTAGAACGAGAAGGTGGATTTTTGGCCTCCAATTCAAGCTTAATCAACTTATTTAAAAGGTTATTGATTAGCTTATTCATTTCTTTCATTCTATACCCTTGTGATTGCCTCTCCTGATTTGAAGTAGAAGCCTCCTCCCTGTTTTTTATTCTGGATTCATGCTTTGTGTTCCCCTTGAATTTACCAGTAGAAGAAAATTTTGCTTCTACCTCAAATGCATCAGTCTGGATCTGATCCAGAGATGTGGATTTTGTTTCTTTTAAGGTGAACCCAAACTCCGGTTCGAAAGCTCCTGCGAATACCACCTTAACAGCTGCTTGGGGAGGCTTTATCTCAGCAGGGAGATTATTATAGAGCTTATTGAACCTCTTTATGAATTTTATTACATCCTCATTGTGTCTGTTTTTAAGAGCATTGAACTAAGTGAGAATGTATCCATGATCCCTCTTTTCTCCCCATTTTAGTGTGAAAAAATTCTCCATTTCTTCCCAAGTGGTGACTGTGTTATCGACTAGAGACTTGACCCACTTCCAAGCCTCTCCATCCAAGGATTGGATGAAAAGCATTCACACCACATCTAAGTGCTCTACATTCACATTCTCAGAAAATGCGCAAAAGTTTTCAATATGTCTCTGCGCTGAGGTATTATCTTCCCTGGTGAACCGAGGTAGGAGCTTCAAATAATATTGTGGCATGACATTCATTACTTGAGGTAGAGCCAATGGAGCATACTTGTTGATGAGAAACCCAGGTACAGCCATGAGGGGTAGTGGTGGTAGATTATGAGGATGAATTGGCTGGGGTATAACAGGTGTGCGCTGAGTAGAGGTTTGTATATTGGTCTGTAAAATATTTTGGAGTACTGCAACTTCTTTAACTTCTTCAGCCTCAGGAGTAGGGTTCAAGAGAGGTAGAGAAGTATCAGCGGATTCAAATTCATCTTTTATGGCTGATCTTGTTAGTATGAATCTTTATCGCAATTGTATGAAAAAGGCTCACTTTAGCTGTGCATAACAAATAGTCCTAATAGCAAAGATGGCTGCCAAAATCTCTAGATTTGAAATTAGGTGACCAAGATAAATGTTGCAAAATATATATCTATGCATTAAAAGACATTAAGCAGTAAATAAGAAAAAAGAGTTGCTCCATGCATCCAATAGACAAGACAAGAATATGTTTAAATAATTTTGTATTTATGGCACCTCGGAGGAGAACATAGAAGGATGTTACTAGTCCTCCTCAATGGGATGGGTTCTTGTAAGTCCTCAGCACTTCAGATTTAAAATACCTCTCTCCTGATGGTGTAGAAACCTAGACAAAAAATGGATCGCAAAAGGAGCTCACAAGAAAAAAAGGTAGCAAAATATGACAATGATGGTGAATCAAAGTCAGACCAAAAGTGTATATCCAGAGTGATCTTTAGGTAACAAAAGGTAGTGAATGAATGGAAAAACCCTTCTATTTATAAGAAAATATTAAGTTAGTCTAGATATTGGTGCATAATTAAAATTGTTGAGAATGCAACAAGATGATGAGCTTAGTGGAAAGAAGTTGCCTTCACTAAGTGGGCCTGCAAGCTATTTTTGGCGCAAAGTCTATTTTTAAACATATGGATCATGTTCTATGAGTTGCAGGATGCTATTTGTGGATGGTTGGTCAAGTCAGAAAAAATAGATGGACTTCTATTTTTAGACATACTGGGCGAAATCTATTTTTAGATTGCCAGTCTAAAAATAGATATCTCGAATATTATTAGCTCTTAATAATATTTGGACTCTAAACATTATCTTATCCTCTTGGAGCACTTCAGTTAAGTGCACAGAAGTGGAAAATGAAGCTGACAGAAGGAATTACGCTATTCCTGAGGGTCAAGTGGAGCTATTGCATGGAGACTTCAGTTAGAACTCATGTGACAGAGTTTGGTGGAGTTGATTGAGGAAGTTAGTGGAGTTGTATTCAGTTTAACTCATTTAAACATAGTTGAGATAGTTGTATCTAGTCTAACTAATTGATACACTAGTGAGAGTGGTGTGAATTAATTATTAATTAATTCACTAATTATTAACTCATAAATCAACTAAAGAATACATCAGTTAACTTCAGTGCATGGACAGTTTCAGTGGAGACCAGTGAAGAGGTAGGTGAAAGAACAGTGTGACTATCAGTTGTGAATATACTTGTGCATGAGTTTGCACCACACATTGATGGATATGCCAGTGAGGATTGCGCAGTACACACCAGGTGGATTCGAACTCAGTCAGAGCCATTATTCATCTTGGATTGCGCAGTAGAGGCAGGCTAACAGGTGGAGCAGATTGGAGCATGTGTTTTGCTAGATCTGAGCTTGTGTAGTGTGTAACAATTGGAGATTGTACTGAGAGCTTGTGAGGATTTTGTACAATGATTGTTACATGATATCTATCATTATAATATACAGATAGTTGGGGGTTTTCAGCTTTAAGCTTTCCCATAAATACTGTTTTTATATGTGTGATTGTTTATGGTTTTAATGTGCGCATGCGATTGTTTATATTTCCGCAATTAATGATCAATAGTAGAAGAGGTTATGTATTATGCATGAAGCTCAAATAGTGTGTGATCAGGATAATCTCGGTGAATAATTTAACAGTTATTCAAATTTATACATGGTATCAGAGCAGTATTGATCATTGGAGAAATTGCAAAACATTGAAGCAGTTGAGTTTTGAGCTGGTGGAATTCGAATTTGCAGCAGTGTTTTCTTGGTGTCGAAGTTGAGATGTCTTTCAACGGATTGCGATTGGAGTATTCCCTTGAGGGTAGCTCGAATTATATTGCATGGAAGGACAGGATGGAGGCGATGCTGGATGACAATGGGTTGAAGGAGTTCATAGATGCTGAAGTCCCAAAGCCTACTTCTACTGATGCTGCCGTACTTGACGCATGGAAAAAGAAGATAGCAAAGTGTCGAAGGATTTTGTTGGAGGGTGTGAAGGATCACATAGTGACCAGCCTTCATGGTAAGGCTTCTCCATTCTTGATGTGGAAATCCTTGACAGATTTATTCCAAAGCAAGAGTGACCAGAGGAAGTTGGCGCTCAAGGATAAACTCAGAAACATAAAGATGGAGAAAGGCGACAGTATGCCCAAGTACCTCACGAAGTTCACCCAATGCAGGGATGAGCTAGGAAGTGTAGGGGTGACTGTAGATGATGAGGAATTGGTGAGCTTGGCTCTCCTTGGGATTTCGAAGAGTTGGCATTCCTATCAGGACTCTGTCAATGGTCAGAAGAAATTGCCGGGATGGGAGCGACTTTGGTCGGATCTTGTGCAAGAGGAGATAAGGCGAAGTACCAGGGACGGATCTTCATCAAGGAAATCTAATGAAGAGAATTTCACTTTGGCTGCCAAAGCAAAAAAGGGGAAGAGAAGAAAGCTTCTCATTCCAGTGCGAAAGGCAAGAAGCAGGACATATCTAAGGTGAAGTGCTTTCACTGTCACCAACACGGACATTACGCCACTAATTGTACACAGAAGAAGAAAAATAAGCAGGCTGCTGTATCTGCAGCTGGAGAGGCCTTAGCCTCGCAGTTTAAGCTGGATTTTTTGTTGATCGCATGCTTGGTCTCAAGTGTGATGGGTTCAGTGTGGTTTCTGGACAGTGGTGCGTCTTTTCACATGACAGGAGATCGAGATTTGTTTACTGATCAGGATGAGAAAGATCTTGGAGTGCAGATCGAGATGGGCGATGATGGTAGATGTAGTGCAATTGGTATCGATACCATTTCCTTTGAGAGGGAGCTGTTAAACCCTTCGTATTGAAGAAAGTGATGCATGTTCCAGGATTGAAGAAGAATATTATCTCTGTGGCGATGTTAGAAGACAAGGGATATGATGTTGTCTTTAGTGAGGGAAAGGCTTTCCTATGCAGTGATGAAAGTGTGAGACCCAGAGGATAGGGGTTCGAGTTAAGAACCTTTATCAATTGCAGGTATATCGCTGCGCAGCAATGGCAGGCAAGGCAGAAGGAGTGGTGAGCCGAGATGATGGTGAGTTGTGGCACCAGAGATTGGGCCACCTTCACCATGGAGCTTTAAAGATACTGTAACATATTTATATTGGGCTTCCTAAGGTTACTCTTGCGCATTCAGATCAGTGCAAGGGGTGTACCTTGGGAAAATTTGTGAAAGCCACCTTTCACGAGAAGGATAGTTGCGCCACGACGATCCTTGAGAGAATTCACATAGACGTGTGTGGACCTTTCTGTTAACCGATAGAAAAACACGGGTATTATGTAATATTTTGTTGATTATTTTCTCGTAAGTCTTTGGATCTTCTTCATGTAGAAGAAGAGCGAGACATACTCAAAGTGCATTGTGAGTTCAAGACCATGGTTGAGAAAGAATGCGGAGGCAGTGGAGAGCTCTTAGGAGCGACAATGGTGGTGAATTCATCTCGGCGAATTGAGAATTTTGTAGAAGAATTCAAGAGGCGTCATACTTCATAACCTGATAGGAAACGGGGTTCTTGAGAAGAAGAAACGAATTATCATGGAGTCTTGCACGGGCGATGTTGCATGATCAGGGCCTTCCCATACACTTGTGGGCGGAGGCATGCAATACTGCAGTATATGTGCAGAACCGTTGTCCTCACAAGATACTTGGCATGAGTACACCCGAGGAGGCGTTTTCTGGTAAGAGGCCTAATATTTCCCATTTGAGGATTTTTGGTTCACCTGTTTACATTCATGTGACGAAGGATGCCAGGAAGAAGCTGGAGCCGACCGCAGAGGTTGGGATATTTTTGGGGTACACTGATACACCCCACAACTATCGTGTGTACTTGCCAGACAGTCGCAAGACTGTTGTGCGATGGGATATCAAATTTCAGGAGGAGAAAGCCATGAAGTGTTCGCTTGAGAGGGAGCCACACTTGCATGCAGATGAGGAGCTATTAGTTCCTAAGGATGAGCTTCAGGATGTGGATCAGCCACAAGAGGAAGTTCATGGAGTGGAAGAGACCACTCATGCATCGCCAACCATCAGAGGGCAAAGCGCATACGGAAGGCGACAAGCGGCTCCAATATGCGAGAAGGTTGTAGGAGCACACCGCATCACGAGCATGGACATAGGCAGTCACGTATAGGTCTCTTGGATACATGGCTCTTATGAGCAAGTGTATCATGACGAGCCATCCTCTTTCGAGGAAGCTATGGAAGACCTCGCATGGGTAGATGCCATGGTGGAAGAGTATGATTCGATTTTGAAATAGTGCATGGGAGATTGTCCCAGAGCTTGGAAGAAATCGGTGGTGGATACATCATGGATCTACAAAGTGAAGCAAGCAGGCGACGGGAGTGTGGAGAAGTACAAGGCAAAGATTGTTGCACAGGCTTCTCACAGATTGAGGGGATCGATTATGAGGAGACCTTTGCACTTGTCGCAAGGTATTCTTCCATACGGACGATTCTTGCTCTCTCAGCACAGATGGGGTGGCACATTCATCAGATGGATGTGAAGACTGCATTCCTCAATGGAGTGATTGAAGAGGAGGTGTACATAGAACAACCTGAAGGTTTCGAGATCTTCAGCAGTGAGTCACATGTGTGTAGGCTCAAGAGAGTGTTGTATGGGTTGAAACAAGCACCTCGTGCTTGGTACACACGGATAGACAGTTATTTCACCGGACTTGGATTCTCCAAGAGTGAGGCAGATCTGAAACTATACCAGATTGTGGTGGAGGGTAAGTTTCTGATCATTGTACTTTATGTAGATGGTTTGATTTTGATAGGTGATGAACTGTTGATACACTCATGCAAGGCTGAACTTGCAAAGGAGTTTGAGATGAAGGACTTGGGCCTCCTTCATTATTTCCTGGGATTGGAAATTTGGCAGTGCAGTGATGGACTGTTTGTGTCTCAAGTAAAAGGCCCGAGAGATACTAGAAGTTCAACATGCATGGGCACAAACTGTTGATACTCCTCTTCACGGTGGTTGGAGGAAGGACAAGAATTCGAGGCGGAGGTAGTGGAGGCCCCTTTGTTATCACCGGTTAATTAGGGTAAACATATCGGGTCTATACGACCCAATATATGCTATACGATTAACCGGCTTTCACAAGCTATGGTTAAGCCACCACCAATATCTTTTTTGGAAGGTGGGGAAGCATGTATTGAGATATCTCAGAGGCACATCGGGATATGGATTATGGTATAGACAGTCGGATGAGGTGAAGCTATGTGGCTTCACGGATGCAGATTGGGCAGGGAGCCCAATGTACAGAAAGAGCACATCTGGAGGGATTTTCAGTATCGGGTCGACAATAGTTTCTTGGTACAGCAGGAAGCAGAGATCCGTGGCAGTCAGTTCAGCAGAGGCCAAGTATATGGCAGCGAGTTTGGCCGCATGCGAGGCTATATGGATGAGGAAGATCCTGGTCGGGTTGTTCGGTTCACACTTAGATCCTAATGTGATATATTGTGATAATCAGAGTTGCATCAAACTCTCGATTAATCCAGTATTTCATGATAGATATAAACACATTGACATCTGGTATCATCATATCATAGATTTTGTGCAGCGGAAGATCATGTTACTTTCGTACATTCCCACGGAGGATCAGGATGCTGATATCTTGACGAAGGCGCTCACCAGGAGAAAATTCGAATACCACAGGGGTAGGATAGGGGTGGCAGATAATCCTTATCTTGTTGAGAGGGAGTGTTGAGATTGCAACAAGATGATGACTTAGTGGAAAGAAGTCGCCTTCCTTAAGTGGGCCCTGAGGCTATTTTAAGTATGAAATTACATTTTTGAATATGTCTATTTTTAGACATGTCGATCATGATTCTATGAGTTGCAGGATGCTATTTATAGAGGGATGGTAAAGTTGGAAAAATAGATGGACTTCTATTTTTAGACATACTCGGCGGAGTCTATTTTTAGTCTGCCAGTCTAAAAATAGATCAGTCGAATATTATTATCTCTTAATAATATTTGGACTATAAACATTATCTTATCCTCTTGGAGCACTTGATTAAGTGCCTGAAGTGCTTTATCACGGTGACAGGAAGGAGTGCAGCTATTTCACGGGGTCAAGTGGAACCTGTGTTAGGAGACTTGGGTTAGAAGAACTCATGTGACAGAGTTTGGTGGAGTTGATTGAGGAAGTTAGTGGAGTTGTATTCAGTTTAACTCAGTTAAACATAGTTGAGCTAGTTGTATCTAGTCTAATTGATTGATACACTAGTGAGAGAGGTGTGAATTAATTATTAATTAATTCACTAATTATTAAATCATAAATCAACTAAAGAATACATCAGTTAACTTCAGTGCATAGACAGTTTCAGTGGAGACCAGTGAAGAGGTAGGTGAAAGAGCAGTGTGACTATCAGTTGTGAATATACTTGTGCATGAGTTTGCACCACACATTGATGGAGATTCCAATGAGGATTGCATAATACACACTAGGTGGATTCGAACTCAGTCAGAGACATTATTCATCTTGGATTGTGTAGTAGAGGCAGGCTAACAGGTGGAGTAGATTGGAGCATGTGTTTTGCTAGATCTGAGCTTGTGTAGTGTGTAACAATTGGAGATTGTACTGAGAGCTTTTGAGGAGTTTGTACAATGATTGTTACATTATCTCTATCATTATAATATACAGATAGTTGGGGGTTTTCAACTTTAAGCTTTCCCATAAATACTGTGTTTATATGTGTGATTGTTTATGGTTTTAATGTGCGCATGCGATTGTTTATATTTTCGCAATTAATGATCAATAGTAGAAGAGGTTATGTATTATGCATGAAGCTCAAATAGTGTGTGATCAGGATAATCTCGGTGAATAATTTAACAGTTATTCAAATTTCTACAAAAATATTATTAACCAAATCACGATCCAACTTTTATGGAATATTTTATTATATTTGTTGGATGGAAAAATAATTTGACTTGGGTCAAATCCCTTTATTTGTAAATAATAAATAAATAAATGATTTATTTATTATTTTAAGGATATGGTTGAGTAATAATCGAAAAATAATGATTTATTTAATTACTTTTAAATGATTTAGTCAAATTTAACAAGGAATATTATTTAAATAATGTTTAAATAATTACTCCTAGAAAATAATAAGATATATAATGATTTATCTAATTAATTTTCCTGTTTTGGGTTAAATATGACCAGGAATATTAATTAAACATCTGTTTAACTGATTATTCCTTGAGGAAAATCAAACAAATGTAGATTTATTTAATATTTCCTCATGGGGTTTCCTATTTCGACCATAAACAACTTAATAAAGGTGGTTTACTAAGTTATTTTTCATAGTGAAAACAATTTTACTTAGGGTAAAATTGGTCTTACATGGTGTACTTAGGTCCATCTAATAGTAACAGGTTAGATGACCAAAAAATGGTGTAACGGATTGCCCCCCGACGTGCGATCATTAGGAGCTATTTGTATGACTGAAGTACGTTGTAAGAACTCAATCACTAGACACCGAAGGGGAAGTCAGAGAGAGAGAAATATAAGTTAGACCAAAGCGCTAAAGGACTAGACCCTAAGGAGGCGAGACTTATAGGTGCGACAAGTCTCTTTCATGAGTGAGTACCCATGCTATAGGCAGCGAGGGAGGCATATCTATGCCCGCTAATACAAAGTATAAAGAATAATGCGTCCATTGAATAAGGGACTGAACAATATAGTACATGCTGGCATAAACATGAGCTAGATAAAAGTATGATAATGAATCCCACATACATATTGTGCCTAGGATAATAGCCAGGACTTATACAATAATATCTAAGTACATGAGATACAAATACAACCCAAATGCCCCTGTAAACAGGAAAGGGCTCTGAAAATTTGACTAATACATGCAAACAAAAATGTGCTGAAGCGACTGAGGCCGACATCATCAAATATATGGAGCTTCATTAAAGGATGTAATGAAGAGGTCATCCGGGCATGTGGGGGGCTACCTATAGGGCCACTCCCTCATGAGGACTGAAAAAAATCTCACACACACTCGAGAATCATCGGTCGAATCTGTTGCATCATTGAACCATTAAGTATAAGGATCTCGATCATGCTATAAGGAGCTGGAGCTGAGAAACAATCAAGTCAAAGGGATGTAAGGAGTCCCTTTGCCTAATCTGAGGCACCGAACAAGAGTGGAAGCTGGAACCAAGGTACACTGCCCTCTAGACCTATCTTCTAGAATGATTGATTTGATGTTGACAGAAAGAGGTCCGCCATAGGTGAGGCAATAAGGGATCCTCAACTAAGGCATGAGAGAAAATAGTAGAGTGATTGACAGACTGACACCAGGGATGATGATGAAATGGGGGGTACTGAGTAGCAGATGGACGACTTCCCTTGTTAGAGCATAAAGGGCATGGATGACTTGGCAGCGACTGACACAATATCATGAGGGATAGGGGATAGTAGGACTGAAGGCCATAAGGTGCGACACGAGAGAGGAACCAAGAAATGAAGGATGGAGGAATATAGAGGGATACAAAGGGACTCAGGATAGACTCCATGAATGTGATTATGACTCAACTCGGATGCTATAAACAAGGGCGACTCGATGATGCTGCCACACAGAAGAGGTCCAATGGGGACCATAAAAACGTGAGTACAAGATGGTTACTCACAACAAAAATCGACACGAGCATGGACAAGTATGGAGGCAAAGAGGTACCCCAAGTGCAAGTGTTGCAAGTGAAGAAATTCTATTTTGAGGAGTGGTGAAGTGACCCTTCTTGGACAAAGTGTAACCTGGTGAAGTGTCCCATCAAAAGAAATCATGAGCTGGCTACTTAAAAGAAATAGAACATGCATTTCAAGTGGGAAACGCTAAGGGTAATATTTATTAAGATAGAGTGCATTGCGAGGATTAGGAAGGGGGTGTCCTTTGAAATCCTTTAAAAGGTATGCTCCCTTACATAAATCCTTACTAATGATGTAAGGACTGAGCGATAATGAGTCAAACTTCCCATGACCGAGGACATCATGGGCTCGGTCATACACTAGAACAAGATCACCTTCGTGAAAAGTGTGAGGGTGGAATTTTCGGTCATACTGAGCTTTGGTGCATTTCTTAGCTGCTGCTATGGTTTGCAATGCAACACAATGGTCTTCGGAAGCATGATAAAGCATGATAAGTCATTTTTCTAAAGGTTGGGTGTCAGGGAGAAGTTCGATGGCTAGACGAAGGGAGGGGATTTCATACTCGATCGGTAAAACTGCCTCCTCTTCGAAAACAAGGTGGAGAGGAGTAAACCTGGTGGTTTTTTTAACAGAATTTATATAGGGCCAGAAAGTAGGGAAGAGAATAAGGTGCCAATTGGTTTTTTTCTTATCCACCATCCGTTGAAGCATGGTTTTAAAGATTTTATTGAGTGCTTCAACTTGGCCATTAGCTTGGGGGTAATAGGAGGAGGAATATTGGTTCTCAGAACCCAACAGTGAGGATAGCTCACACCATATCTCATCTTCAAAATGTAGGCCATGGTTAGAGACCAATTGTTTTGTAACTCCGAATCGAGTGATAAAATGGTTAAAGTAAAAGAGGGCCATGGTAGCTGCCGTGTTGTTAAACGTTGGCATGTCCTCAGCCCATTTTGTAAAATAGTCAACCACCACGATGATATACTTGTGATTACCAGCAGATGAGGGTCGACACTCCATAAAGTCTATGGCCCACTTATAGAAGGGACCAACTGAGATGACAGGATGGAGGGGAGTCGGAGGAGCTCGCACCTTAGGGGCGAAATGTTGGCAATTTGAATAATGTTTGACTGCTTCAATGCAATCACCGAAGAGAGAAGGCCAAAAAGACCCAGTGCACATGATTTTCTAGGCAGTGGCAAGACTAGAGAGGTGGCCACCACAAGTGCTGCTATGACAGGCATTGAGGACTTGCTCTGCTTCAACATGTTTGAGACAACGACGAAGGACAGAATCTACACCACGATGATAAAGGTCGTCATCGATAAGAAGATAGCGGGCAACCTAGTGTCAGATACATCGTCGAGCATCACGGTCAAGATGTAGAGCGATCTTTTGGGTTCGAAAATAAGTAAGGATGTCACCATACCAAGGATCATCTATGGTAATGGAAAACAAATGTTCATCGGGGAAATCATCATTAACTAGAGGATCCTACGTACTGGTAGGTAATTTAGAAATGAGTTTAGCGAGGGCTAAACCTTTCTTAATTTTGGGTGTGACGAATTCAAGATCGAATTCCTGGAGGATAACAATCCAACAGGCATACTTCCCATTGATGATTTGACGACTCAATAGGAAGGCCACATGGTTCGAATTAGTCACGACCTTGGTGGAACACATGAGGATGTAATGAAATTTTTTTTGGACCGAGAACATGATAGCCAAGGCTAATTTCTCTTCATATGAGTAGGGTACAGGTGGACCTACAAGGTTATTACTGACATAATAGATAACATGCTCGGTTCCGTTGTCATCTTCTTGAATAAGGACTCCAACGACCGAATAGGTGGAAGCGGAGATGTATAGGATGAAATCTCTATCAAAGTCAAGGGTATAGATCAAGGGAGCGGATGTGAGAGCATGTTTCAGGGAATCAAAAGACTCTTGAGCATAGGCATCCCATACAAATGGAATGTTAGATCGTAGGAGTCTAAGGAACCCATGTGCGGTGGTGGCATAGTCAGGCACAAACTGGCGAAGGAAATTTGCTTTGCCTTGAAGGCTTTGTAAATGGCGTAAGGTACGAGAAATAGGAATTTCAAGGATGGCTTGAACTTTCAATGGGTCAAGTGTTATATCATATTTAGACACAATGAAGCCTAGAAGACAACTGACAGGAACACAAAAGACACACTTCAGCGGGCTGAGGCGGATATTATACTTGCAACATTGGAGAAAGATGGTACGCAGATCGTGAAGGTGCTGTGCCCGATGTTTAGAACGTGCAGTGAGGTCATCTAAATAAGCAAGGATAATATGAGCCGGGTCATGGAAACAGTAAGACATGGCTCGCTGAAAAGTGGCTCTAGCATTTTTAAGGCCGAATGACATGAACTTGTTGGGGTTCCCATGTTTTTGCAAGTTTGGCAATACCAAAAGATGAGACAACATCAGAACCACTTCAAAACTCAAGATCTAGCCCTCCTAGGTCCAATGAGGGATCTCTCTGTACGGGAAAAGGTATATGTCTTTGAAGCTTAGTTTTAGGGTTTTAGGATAGTTATAGGCACGAGTTTGTTTGTTTGTTTAATTGTTTGTTTGGTTGTTGGGAAACAAGAAGGAAGGGTTCACTATGAGACAAGGCTGAATAAAGAGGATTCTAGACAAAGGAGGAATGATTTCAAGGAACACTCGAGACCATTGGGCAATGGAGTCAGGAAAGGGTTTACTTGCTATTCAATATGCAAGCTTTCACTTGGGCTAGTCATCTAAAGCATTGGATCTTAAAGATGATAGTGTGGCATAAAATGGTAAGAAAGAAGGTGAAAGGCAAGGAAACCTCCAAGGTGACCATTCAGGAATTAAGGTCCAGGGACAAGACGTGCCATTAGACACCTGTGACCCAACTCCTAAAGGTTAACTCTTCAGATAAAGGAAACATTGAAGATTTAAACACAAAGGTGAAAGCCTGAGATCAGAGAGAGACTTTGAACTCTCAATTCTTTTAAATCCAACTTAGGGGAACTTGGAAAGATTCAAATAATCGAAAAGGACCCTAGTGAGGCAGAATCAGTATTCTAAACTCCCAGTATCCCAATTATTTCAATTAAAACCCAACAAGAACATTTGAGGACAGATTCATTAATCCATACATCAACTAGCAGTAAATTATAGCCACCACACTGGTTAAATTAACTTAAATCAGTGCTCAGATAACAGATACAATAGAAAACATCGAAGGTAGGGACAATAGAAACATAGGGTACCATGCGAGGGTAAATCCTATGCCATATTTCTGATGCGTACCAGAAGAAATGAGGTGTACAGAATTACAAAGGAAAACAAAGACAAAGTTAGAAAAACATCACCGCTGCTTTAAATCAGGATCCAAAGAAATGTGCTTGTCATATTAAAGAGCAACACCAGTCATGTACAACATTTCCAACAACTTGATATTCAGTTTGAAAACATCTTCCTTAGCCTATCTTACAACTTTACACAGAGAACTATATCTCAAGAGAAACATCTTACAATTCACAGATATCCGATCAACAATCTTTACAATGAGTTTCTTCATGAGTTTTATAGCTGAAAGAGAGGCAGAGGAGGTAGATGAAACACTAAATGTAACATTGAAACAGAGCAAGAGAAGAGAGTTGAGGCCCATTATATTTTAATATCTGAGCATTAATCTTCTGGTACTCTTTGGATGAAAGAGTGGTCTTCGATAGGCTGAAAATTACTCTAGGTATGTTCTTGATGTACTTTGGCTGTAACACTCTACAGTACTTTGGTGAATAAAGAAAAAGGTAGATAAATTACTATGAGGTTAGCCATACTGTATAAAAAATGTTCTGGTAGCATTAGGACTGCTGTCAGGGTGGAAATATTCTCGGGGACACAATGTATAATAAAGACAGCATGGGTACTATGTCCTTTCTCAGGAGGAAGCTTCTGCCGATGTGAAACACTGTCAATATTGTTTTTTGTGCTATAGGCCTCTTTAGGCCTTTTGAATTAATCATGAGGTCTTAAATCTGGTACATTTTCCTTTTAAACAATGAATCAGAGCTTAAATTCTTCCATTACAGGCCTTAAACTCTCTGATTACTCACTGACACTCTTTGTCGCTTCATTACTGTCTCTGTCTGCGAAATTTGAGCTTTACTGGCGCTGGAGAGGTCTCACAGAGTTAAAATTTGTCCTTTAATGAAATATTTTCGTTTAGAAACCTTTCCAAGCATTCTTCTGCAATATTAGGCTATGAAATTAGCCTTCTCTGTGCTCTGTGCCACTATAATAGTGACTGTGAGCAATGGCGGTGTTCATCGCCTGTAACATGCAAAAACACACAAACATGTTTAAGAAATCCATGCAAGGGGGGAAGATGGCCGCAGTGGAATGCTATGATGATGGCAACACAACATGGTGGCGACAGTGGATGCAAGGTAAACGATGTAAAAATATAGAATAATGGTGAAAAATACAGCTGATGGAGGTTTGGTGGAGAAAAGCATGTGGACTGTCCGATCATATATGGGGTGATGATCGACGGTGGAGATGGGCTAACGAAATGACTTTTAAAGGTTGGGCGTAATGCAATAAAATTTAACGTAAAACATTAAAGTTCTAATGTTGGCAGAATGATATGACGTTTAATGCAAAACCCAAGGTTCGGGCCTTTAAACGAAATACATAGAAAATTCGTGGAAAACATATGAAATGGGCGCATATGGCGGGACCCAGTTATGGGCGGAGGGCGATTCAATTAGGACTGTCATATCTCAGAAGGAGATCGACGACTACGATGATTCGATGTAATGCATGGGTTGCACGATGAAAAATAAGGGCTGGGACATGAGATGCAATGAGGGTCGTTGATCGAAGCTGATCAACGATCGGGATCTGCAGATGAGATTTCGGGCGATGAAGTGCGAAAGTGGTTTTGGGATGCAAAACTGCTGGTTTCGTACGACAGAAAGGCTGAAAGGCCGTTTTCACTTTTTCAACGTGATATGGGTCTTTAGTTGACACGTGGCTCTGGAAAACTGCCTATATCGTGTGAATTTGAAATATTAAACTTCGAATGCCCAATCTGTGTGATATGGATGTGGACTGTTGGATCTGGGCCCGTGAGATCCGACGGCGGGAGATGGAGCGCGATTTGAGGAGATGCACGAACAGTAGAGGTGGGGTCAAACAGATAGTGGTTTTATTGTGGACCGTCTGATCTGAGGACGAACGACTGAGATCTACGGAGGAGATACACAGGCATAAAATATGGTTGGTGGGGGGGAGAAATCTAAGCTGTTAGATCATCAAGGATGGACGGCTGCGATCTAATTGGAGGGGGGTGATGGGAGGGGGCCAGAATCTAATGGGCGATGGAGCGATTGGTCTTGGACTGTCAGATCTATGAGAGATCGACAACTGCGATTGGATCAGAGGAGACCAATCGGGGAATGCATGGCGGAATGAGGGTGAATCTTGGCCGTTGATTATTGTGGATTCAACAGCCAGGATCACGTCGGAGGGTCGCACTCGGGAGGGACGGAGGATGGCACAGTTTAAAATTTGCGATTGCGATAGGAGCGAGGATGCGAGGGTTGTTGGATTAAAGGTGAATCGATGGTGAGCATGCAATCAGAGGTTTACAACAGAGTTTGACCGGGGCGTGATGGAACGAGCACGGGCCATTATATCTATTCAGATCAATGGTGGGAATTATTTCAAAGCCGACAGACCCAATACACTATCGCATCGGAAGTTTTGTTTAGAAAGAAAATTGGCATTTCCCACTCCGATTCTCCGATGCGATTAGTGCCTTGCGGGGTAGTGCTTGGTTTTAGTTCTCGAGCCTATGGAGGGGAAGTGGTTAGGGACTGGCCGAAAGGGGCTTAGCTTGCACATGAAAAAATATGGGTTTTTAGCCAAAAAAAGAGCCTTTAAGGCTACAATTAGGCTTTTGGTTAGGGGAAAAAAGGGAGTTGCAATCAAATGAAAGGATTTCACTTGGTTTAAAAGGAAGAATTTGATGGTTTGAGAAAATTAGGAGGGATTTTTGAGGTTAAAGATGAAATTTTGCAAAAGGGAAAAAAGGCCAAGATGGGGCATTTTGCAGAGATACAAGGGCAGATGAAGGCTCTTTAAAGCAAGATTTTTTCACAGAAAGTGAGGCTTTTTGGATGGAAACAACAGTGAAGATCTTTTTAAAGGCAATGAAAACACAGAGGCTTCAAGGATGAGACATTTTCCTCGGAAATGTATCTCTTGAAGTCTCATAAAACAATTTAGCCACTTGTTTGCTTGAAAAAAATTTCATAGGTGGCTAATAGTGGCTCCACATGGGGATGGCTTCTTCTTGAAGGAGTCAAGAATTCAGAAAATAATCTTTGGAGTAGGCTAGGTGCCTGGTACTTGACACATCCTTTTCTTTTCTAGATTAGCTGCCACAAATCATGAATACATTATATCAACAATAATACTTTCCCAAACAACTACCTACCCATACTATTGTCCTAACATTTTTTCTTCTGGGTGCATTTGGACTTGCAGACCCTTTACATCATCAATTTTTTACAAACAGGAAAATTAACCTATTCTACTTCTACCCTTATTTCTCCATGAGACCAGATTAAACTGTTGGCCTCATAGTTTCTCTACCTAAACTATATCTACTAGGATTAAACTATCTAGCAGATTTCTTCTCTACTTTCTAAGACATAAATTGAAAAACAATCAAGCTAGGATTAGACTTTCTGGCTTGCTGTGGGCCATGGCCTAAAGACAAAATTGCTCATGGACTGAAACTTTGAAGAAATTAAAAACATTGACTAAATGCTCATAGACTGAGATTTATTAAACTTCCTACCTACCCTATTCTACTTGGAAATCTCTGATGATCTAGGTGATACAATAATGCCAATTTAGCGAGTCAAGCAGTAGAAAAAAAGGGCAAAAAAACTGACTACTCATCAGAGACAACCATAGGGTGCTCTGCATGCGGTTCTTCAAAACTGAGGTCATCATCAGTGGTGACCATTCCTGATGGATCTAGCCCCTGCGAAGGATCAATGCTGGAGAATTCGAGCTAATCAGGGCCTCTATGTACTCAGCCACAGTATCAATGAACATATGATGTATACTTTCTTCTTTTAGGCCTTCCATGTCTGGTAGGTTTTTTGTATCCTGGGCAGCTTGGACTATTGCTTCTTCCACTGCACCTTCAGTGTGGCTCTTGAAAGCCAAATCATCTTCTTCCTGCTCATCTAAAGGCAGTGGAATCTCTTCTTTCTTAGGGGGAGGGAGACTTTCAAAAAAGGCTCTCGGGTCTCTGAACTGATATGATTTTTCTTGTGAATTCAATATTTCAATCTCAACTTCATATCTTTCAACCACCCATTCTAGGAAAATTTTCTTGAGCACAGGTTTGAATTTTGAGTTGAGAAGAATAGCCCTTGGAAGGTCCTCCCATTCTAGTTCTGCCAAGTCACTAGACATTATATCACGACACTCTGCTATGAAACTTGGATGCATTTTTGAAAATTGCTCAGACTCTTCCATTAGTGAAGTGGCTTGTTCTTTAGCATGGATGATGTTGAAATGCGACTGGTCTCCCAGTGTTGTCTTGTGAAAACAAAGATAATCAGTGGCCTACTAATCACCAGTGGAGTCTTTTAATCATTTAGAAACTATGGAGTCGCCAGGTGGAGGAATCAAGATTTTAATGCCCACCACAGTGATTTACTACCAAATCAAGGCAAATTTGTCTTTTATTCCCCAGTGGAGTCACCATTATGTTAGGGTTCCCATGTTTTGGAAAGTTTGGCAATACCAAAATATGGGACAACATCAGAACCACTTCACACCTCAGGATCTACCCCTCCTGGGTCGAGAGAGGGATATCTCTTTACGGGAAAAGGTATATGTATTTGAAGCTCAGTTTTAGGGTTTTAGGCTAGTTATAGGCATGGGTTTGTTTGTTTGTTTAATTGTTTGTTTGGTTGTTGGGAAATAGGAAGGAAGGGTTCACTATGAGACAAAGCTGAATAAAGAGGATTCTAGACAAAGGAGGAATGATTTCATGGAACACTCGAGACCATTGGGAAATGGAGTCAGGAAAGGGTTTACTTGCTATTCAATATGCAGGCTTTCACTTGGGCTAGTCATCTAAAGTGTTGGATCTTAAAGATGATAGTGTGGCATAAAATGGTAAGAAAGAAGGTGAAAGGCAAGGAAACCTCCAAGGTGACTGTTTAGGAATCAAGGTCCAGGGACAGGACGTGCCATTAGACACCTGTTACCCAACTCCTAAATTATCTCTTCAGACAAAGGAAACATTGAAGATTTAAACACAAAGGTGAAAGCCTGAGATCAGAGAGAGACTTTGAACTCTCAATGCTTCGACATCCAACTTAGGGGAACTTGGAAAGATTCAACTAATCGAAAAGGACCCTAATGAGGCAGAATCAACATTCTAAACTCCCAGTATCCCAATTCTTTCAATTAAAACCCAACAAGAAAATATGAGGACATATTCATTAATCCATACATCAGCTAGCAGTAAATTATAGCCACCACACTGGTTAAATTAACTTAAATAAGTTCTCAGATAACACATACAACAAAAAACATCGAAGGTAGGGAGATCAGAAACATAGGGTACCATCCGAGGGTAAATCCTATGCCAGATTTTTGATGCGTACCAGAAGAAATGAGGTGTAATGAATTACAAAGGAAAACAAAGACAAAGATAGAAAAACATCACTGCTGATTTAAATCAAGATCCAAAGAAATGTGCTTGTCATATTAAAGAGCAACACCAGTCATGTACAACATTGCCAATAGTTTGATATTCAGTTTGAAAACATCTTCCTCAGCCTATCTTACAACTTTACACAGAGAACTATATCTCAAGAGAAACAACTTACAATTCACAGATATCCAATCAAAAACCTTCACAATGAGTTTCTTCATGAGTTTTATAGCTAAAAGAGAGGCAGAGGAGGTAGATGAAACACTAAATGTAACATTAAAATAGAGCAAGAGAAGAGGGTCGAGGCCCATTCTGTTTTAATATCTGAGGATTAATTTTCTGGTACTCTTTGGATGAAAGAGTGGTCTTTGATAGGCTGAAAATTACTCCAGGTATGTTCTTGATGTACTTTGGCTGTAACACTCTACATTACTTTGTTGAATAAAAAAAAAGGCAGATAAATGACTATGAGGTCTGCCATACTGTATAACAAATGTTCTGGTAGCATTAGGACTGCTGTCAGGGTGGAAATCTTCTCGGGGAAAAAATGTAGAATAAAGATAGTATGGGTACTGTGTCTTTTCTCAGGAGGAAGCTTCTGCAGATGTGAAACACTCTCAATATTGTTTTCTATGCTATAGGCCTCTTTAGGCCTTTTTCATTAATCGTGAGGTCTTCAATCTGGTACATTTTCTTTTTAAATAATGAATCAAAGCTTAAATTCTTCCATTACAGGCCTTAAACTCTCTAATTACTCACTGATACTCTTTGCCACTTCATTACTGTCTCTGTCTACGAAATTTGAGCTTTACTGGCGCTGGAGAGGTCTCACAGATTTAAAATCTATCCTTTAATGAAATATTTTCATTTAGAAACCTTTCCAAGCATTCTTCTACAATATCAGGCTCTGAAATTAGCCTTCTCTGCGCTCTATGCCACTATAACAGTGACTGTGAGCAATGGCAGAGTTCACCACCTCTAACCTGCAAAAACACACAAACATGTTTAAGAAATCCATGCAAGGGGGGAAGATTGTTGTGGTGGAATGCTGTGATGATGGCAGCGCAGCATGGTGGCGACGGTGGATGCAAGGTAAACGGTGTAAAAATGCAGAATAATGGTGAAGAATGCAGCTGATGGAGGTTTGGTGGAGAAAAGCATGTGGACCATCCGATCATATCTGGGGCGATGATCGAAGGTGGAGATGGGCTAACGAAATGACTTTTAAAGGTTGGGCATAATGCAATAAACTTTAACGTAAAACATTAAAGTTCTAATGTTGGTAGAATGATATGAAGTTTAATGCAAAACCCAAGGCTTAGGCCTTTAAAAAAAATACACAGAAAATGCGTGGAAAACATATGAAATGGGTGCATATCACGGGACCCGGTCATGGGCAGAGGGCGATTCAATTAGGACCGTCAGATATCAGGAGGAGATCAACGACTGTGATGATCCAATGTAATGCATGGGTTGCGTGATGAAAAAAAAGGGCTGGGATGCGAGATGCAATGAGGGTCGTTGATTAAAGCTGATCAACGGTCGGGATCTGTAGATGAGATTTTGGGCGATGAAGTGGGGAAGTTGTTTTGGGATGCAAAACTACTGGTTTCACGCGGCAGAAAGGCCGAAAGGCTGTTTTCACTTTTTCAACGCGATATGGATCTTTAGCTGACACGTGGCTCTGGAAAACCACCCATATCGTGTGAATTTGAAATATTAAACTTCAAATGCGTAATATACACGATATGGATGTGGATTGTTGGATCTCGGCCCGTGAGATCCGACAGCGGGAGACGGAGTGCGATCTGAGGAGATGCACGGACAGTAGAGGTGGGGTCGAACGGATGGTGGTTTTATTGTGGACTATCTAATCTGAGGATGAACGGATGAGATCTGCGGAGGAGATACATAGGCGGAAAATATGGTTGGTGGGTGGGAGAAATCTGAGCCGTTAGATCATCAAGGATGGACGGCTGGGATCTAATTGGAGGGGAGTGATGAGAGGGGGCCAAAATCTGATGGGCGATGGAGCGATTGGCCTTGGACCGTCGGATCTATGAGAGATCAACGACTGTGATTGGATTGGAGGTGACCAATCAGGGAATGCATGGCGGAATGAGGGTGAATCCCGGCCGTTGTTTCTTATGGATTCAATGGCCAGGATCGCGTCGGAGGGTCGCAATCGGGAGGGACGGAGGATGGCACAGTTTAAAATTTGTGATTGCGATCAGAGTGAGGATGCGAGGGCCGTCGGATTAAAAGTGAATCGATGGTGAGAATGCAATCAGAGGTTTACAACAGAGTGTGATCGGAGCACGATAGAATGAGTGTGGGCCGTCAGATCTATTTAGATCAACGACGGGAATTATTTCAAAGCCGACAGACCCAATACACTATCGCATCGGAAGTTTTGTTTACAAAGAAAATTGGCATGTCCCATCCTGATTCTCTGATGCGATTAGTGCCTTGTAGGGTAGCGCTTGGTTTTAGCACCCGGGCTTATGGAGGGGAAGTGGTTAGGGGCTGGCCGAAAGGGGCTTAGCCTGCACATGAAAAAATATGGGTTTTTAGCCAAAAACAGAGCCTTTAAGGCTACAATTAGGCTTTTGGTTAGGGGAAAAAAGGGAGTTGCAATCAAATGAAAGGATTTCACTTGGTTTAAAAGGAAGAATTTGATGGTTTGGGAAACTTAGGAGGGATTTTTGAGGTTAAAGGGGAAATTTTGCAAAAGGGAAAAAAGGCCAAGATGGGGCATTTTGCAGAGATACAAGGGCAGATGAAGGCTCTTTAAAGCACGCTTTTTTCACAGACAGTGAGGCTTTTTGGATGGAAACAACAGTGAAGATATTTTTAAAGGAAATGAACACACATAGGCTTCAAGGATGAGACATTTTCCTGGGAAATGTATCTCCTGAAGTCTCATAAAACAATTTAGCCACCTTTTCGCTTGAAAAAAATTTAAAAGGTGGCTAACAGACTTGATAGGGGAAGGTTCCCCATGGACTCATAAACGCAATATTAAGCTAATCATCACGATGGATAAAAATTTGGTTTTACCTAGAGAAACCATCCATGAAGGATAGAACCTCGTGCCCCACACACTCATCAATGATTTGGTCAATGAATGGTGTGGGGAAGTTGTCTTTGGGACAAGCTTTGTTCAGGTCGCGAAAGTCAGTGCAGACACAGATGGTGCCTTGTTTCTTGAGAATAGGAACCGAGTTGGACACCTAAGTGGTGTATTTGATAGGATAGATAAAACCAACTTGCTTGAGCTTATTGATTTCAGCTTTGACATCCTATCTTCTGGAAGGATTAATGGGTCTCAACTTTTGACGGATAGGATTGGCATTGGGCCATGTATCGATATGGTGTTCGATAATGGTAGGATCAAGTCCGAGAATTTCTGAATAGGACCAGTTGAAAACATCGCGGAATTTTTTGAAGAGCTTGGTGTAAGCCTTAATTTATTTCGGGGTGCATTAGGCGCCCAAGGTGATATTTTCTTCTACCCCTGGTTTGTCAGAAATGTCAATTTTAATGGTAGGAGAGATATTGTCCATATTTCCTTCTTCGAAAGCATCTGGTACAGGGATGGGATTTCTAAACCAATCGACTTCATTAGGAATTAAGTCCTTAGTTTCCACAACATATTGGTCATGGGACTGCTGCGGGAGGAAGTATGCATGATGGTGCATGTCATCCCATTATAAGTCAGGGTCGGTCATTGCTTCCATAATTTCTTCATCAGGATGAAAGATGGGGCGACTGGAGGAAGGGAGACCACTTGACACGGTAGAGCTAACTGACTCATCATCATGTGAAGAAAGCCTCACATGCACAACGTCATGGGGGATGATCGAAGAGTAAGCAGATAAAGGATCTACCGATGTTGAGCCCAGGGTGATCATTGAAGGAAGGTTAGGCGAAACATCAGGAGAAGTCTCCATGGGGGCTTCCACCAAGGGTGTCATGGATGATGACAGGTAGAAAACAGTGGCCAAAGGCTCCATCCTTTTGACATCAGGAGGGGGAATTTCAATGGGATCAGGCAGATCCTCTGGTTCTACCGAAGCAGAACTTGCAAACAAGGGGGAAGTGACCTTGTTATGCTTGCCCTCGAATTGGCGAAACACTTCCAAAGAGGAACGATACTCTTCAAGGTGGGGACAGAGGTGAATGTAGTGGCCATGGAAATCACATAAAGCACAAGGGTGATTTGTGTGCAAGGATTTGAGTTTATGGATAGAATCGGATATAGTGACATATACCTCAGG
This sequence comes from Pinus albicaulis, assembly GCA_034641835.2. Taxonomy (NCBI): domain Eukaryota; kingdom Viridiplantae; phylum Streptophyta; class Pinopsida; order Pinales; family Pinaceae; genus Pinus; species Pinus albicaulis. Next base: position 12,867,804 of record MU968501.1, on the reverse strand, counting down.
GATATCAGGCTTCAGAAACATCTCATTGACCATGGGCTTGAGGTGAGGCAACTCTCAACAAGTATGGGTAGCATGAATGACAACATCACACAAAGCACATTGGATAGTATGCTTTGGCTGCCGAGGAGGGGCATGGTTTTTCGGGGTAGCCTTGTCTTTGGTTTCCTTATTGTTGGATTTTCCCCCATTACCTGAAGCTGTCACAACAGGAGGAGGTTCCTGTTGAGGTGGCTGAGGCACTATAGCAGCGGGAGAAGTCATGGCGACTGGTTGAACCGAGGTAAAAGCAAGATAAGGTTTAGGTTGACCAAGTGGGGTAGCGGCTAGGGGATCAAGGTACCAGACGAGAATCCCAAAGGTCAGGTTAGGAAGAGATAAGGTAGCCATGACAGGTACCGAGTACACTCCAGGAGGGGGAGCTAGGAACAATATCTGACCGAAGGGGTAGTAGCCAGGTGGGACAACTCCAAGATGGTTAAGGCCTGGAGGAACCATTCCAAGAGGGTAGAGAGGCTCATGGATACCAGCTGTAGGTGAAGGTATAGTAGGAGGGGGTCTAGAAGGCTGAATTGAAGGGTTAGGAGTAGGCTGTGGAGGGTGAGGCTGTTGACTAGCCGAAGCGGGCTGCTTGAAGGAAGCCTAAGAGTATTGCATCATGCAAACATTCGATGAGTTGGGATCACAGACAGGAGGAGGAAGACCAGGGAATGTACCAAGAAAAGAGGAGTATTTGTAGACTTCAGGTGAGACACTGGTCAAAGGATCGATAGTTTTCTTATTGGCCACCGAAGAGATGATGGACTTAGGGGAGGTCTAAGACTTCGGTTCGTAATATGTCAACTGGTCAATGGTGACTATATTTTCATTATGAGGGAAGGAAATCTTGAGGTGAACTGCAAATGGGACAACAGACATTGCATAGGTGTAGCTACAACCCAATATAATTTTGTAATCTAGGGGGGCATCAATGAATTCTACGTCAACACAAACAGTCCTACCTGCAAGAGTAATAGGACAATTGCGGAATAGGCCAATGAGTTGGGAGGCATGGCCATCCCACGCTCGAAGAGTGATCATTGAAGGAGCCAACTCAGGTGATCCAAGTTGCTTCTAAACTGAAGCGGACATCACACAGGTGGATGCCCCCTCATCAATGATACACCGGTAAATGTTGGCATTGCATATCTTGACTGGGATTTGGAAGGCGACGGAAGTAGGAAGAGGAGGATGTTCTGACCGGTCAACATTGAAGATGATCAAGCGATCATCAGAAGGATCTACAACACCCATGGCAGATAGTAGAGTTTTTCATTGTGAAGGGCATGACTGGAGGAGTTCCAGCATTGATATGGCAACAAGAGATTGCGCCAAATCGTCTACTATACTATACGACTGGGCAAATTTTCTAGAAGAAGCATTTCGGCATAGTGGTCCCTTAGGGATCTTGGTATGAACATTTGCCTTAGGCTGAGGGATCTGCAAAGGACCATTAGTTGCCAAAAGAGGCTCTGTAGAACATGAATAAGGTGGCTCGAGGGATCGACAGACGTAACGGGAGGCTTGTTGTACTAACAGGACCGAGTTGGAAGGTTGAGGTCTATGGTTATAGGTTGGTCAGAATTCATTATGAGAATCTGGTAATCAAAGGTGCCAGATGGAGGAGGTTGAGAGGCCACCTGTCCTTCAAGCGGTTAGGTAGCCACAAATCCTTGCTGAGGGAAAGGATTAGTAAACACAACTGGCTGACTAGGTGCAGCATTGGGAGGGATGGAAGGGGAGGATTTCTGCCCTCACAATGTTGCTTGAGACTCCCACATCTACTTCATATGTGGTAAAAGAGGACAATCATGCATGTAATGACCATAAACACCACAACAAGAACAAGCTTGTTCGTGCGAACAGGCTTGTCCTGCTTGGGTTGAGTGCCCTGTTGATGGTTAACAATGTTAGGTGCATTATTTTACAGATTGGGTCCATGATTACCGGAGGCAGATTGATTTTGAGTGCCTTTCCTCTTCTTTTTGGAAGGAATAGGATTAGTCGCGCCCTGCTGTGCATACCCCTACCCTTGAGGGGGCGGTGGATGCTGTTGCGGGGGTTGAGAAGGCAAGGGAGGGGGAGGTGCTAATGCTGAAGGAGATAGAGCACCAAAATACAGATACAAATAATAAGGAGGTTGGATAACATTGTGGTAAATAGGAGGTTGGGAAAAAGGAGAAGGCATGCCGTATCTTGGATACATGCTACTAGGAAGGGGAAAAGTGCAAGAGCTGCTGGCCCCCCTGAGGAAAACCATAACCCATGGGAGGCTGAGCGTATGGATGAGAGAGAGCTCCAATGATACCGTCGGCGGCATGAGATGCCCCCGATGCGTTGGCACCACCGTGTCTAGGAATATCAGGTAGAACGGTATAAACATAAGCCGATTGAGCGTAGATCAGGTCATATTTTAACACAATTTGGAGAGCGACTTCTTTGGTTTGAGGGAAATGCGATGTGACATCCTTGCCGATAGCAGGCAAGAGAGATATGAGGAAACAGTCCATGTAGACACGGTCTTCGAAGGTAGGGGATCGACATAGGCTCTTTCTTCTCCACCATTCTTGGACATGATTGGATAGGAGGGTCGTAGATGATTGATAGAAAGAAGTAAAAATTTAGGTACCAGTTTCAGAACGAAGGGGAAGCTAGAAATAAGACAGAAAAGCCCAGGCCAGAGTCACAAAGGTGGTATGAGAGGATGAGGCCTGATCAACATATCACTTAGAAGCTTCACCAGTAAGCGTACGTTGGAACAATCGAAGACGGACAGAGTCATCGGTAATGGATTTAGACGAACACCACATGTGGAAAGATCGAACATGATTTGTAGGATATTCTCCAGCAAGACCTTCAAACTTAGGGATGTCAGAAGGGAGCTTGGTCGGCATAGCAGGCCAAATAGTGTCATGGTTTATAGGGTCATTGATCAACTAGTTAAAATCGGGAAGACTAACGCCTACCATATAGGGGAGCAAGGGAGCATCCGGGGTAGTTCCTGTTGCGGTCCCACTAGTAGTATTCCCAGCATTAGGGCTGGGGCTACCACTAGCGTTAGGCCCTGAACCAGACATGGTGAAGGTGGCAGGGGGAGAGCCGAGGGCGGAACTAGAAGGGGAACCCAATGAACTAGAAGAGGAGTCAGAGTGCAGACTCAGTGGAGGACTAACTTGAATCCTACGCAGAGGAGTAATTATTCCTACCGAAAACTGAGGATGAATGCCAAGAAGTCTCCGGGTTAAATGCCTTGGTGGCACAATGATGACGGCATAAGCACGACACAAAGGGAAGAGAGGCCAACAAGGGCGGAGAGGTGCAGGATCAACTGATTGCAATGTCAAAACAAGGGCAGAGAGGTGCAGGATCAATTAATTTCAATGTTTTAAAGTATTTTCTTGGCGGTGTTAACCAAGCTCTTCTTCACTTAGGGTGTGCGTGTTAAGTGTGTAAATTTTAATTTTTAAACCTAGACGTTTGTAGAGAAAAATAAAAGTGTGCTGTATAACTGTAAATAAACCTGCAGATAACAGTATATGAAACTGAAATAACAAAAAATAAACAGTTAATTATGCATTAATCTAAACCCAAGGAGGTGGGCCTCTCAACAACTAGTCTGTAGGTGGGCAAAAATCTAGTCAAATCACACCAAAATAGCCAATAGATCTAAGGTTGAGAGGGACAGGGATCTAATGGTTAGATCTGCTAGAAATAGGTGTAGAAAACAACAAAAAATCAGAGGAAAAATTTCCGTAAATGAGGTGGAAAAAGGCTATATCCTGGAGGGAAGCAGAGGGGACCCTAGAGGAAAACCAAAAAAAAACTGAAAAGAGGTGTTTTGGATGGATAAATAGCCAATTTGAAGTGGATCTAAAGGTAAGGTATCAGATTTGAAAAGTGGTTGAACACACTGAAATTTCAGACAACTTGTAGTAGCTAAAACTCTTCCATAAAAGGTGGAGGGTATTGAAGCCCTAGAGGGCTAGGTTCCCACTTTGTTGAGTAAAACATAACAAGTGCAGGTCCAAAATGGGCAGAGACGGAGGTCAGACAACCCTGAACGGAGGACCGAACAAACCCATAAAACTTTCAGAAAAACTCCCGCAAAAAGTCCAGGTCGCAGTTTCTAACCTGATTTCTATAGATTTCGTAGGTTTTGGTCTGTTTTCTACACCCTGGAGGTTCAAGTCATAGGTTTAGGCCCAAAAAGTATGATGTGCACTTCTGACACTTTCGGGAGCAGGTTTTAGAAAAATGTGTCGTCTTAGCTACAGTTGATGCCTGTCACCTGCGCAATAGGTTCGAAAACACACGAAAGTTAGAATTTTCAACGTTTTAGGGTTTTATAGGTTAAAAACAACATCAAGAAAAGAAAAACAATAAACTTAAGAGAAATCCTAGGGTTTGAAGTAGCTGGATCTGTAGGGATCTAAAAAACGACAGAGGTCATAATCGAAACCCGTGTGGAGTCGTTGGTTGTTAGTATGAATCTTAATCACAAGTGTACGAAAAAGTCTCACTTTATCCATGCATAAAAAACAGCCCTAACAGCAAATATGGCTACCAATATCTTTAGATTTGTAATTAGGTGACAAAGATAAATGCTGCAAAATCTAGATCTATGCATTAAAAGACATTATGCAGTAATTACAAAACAAGAGTTGCTCCATGCATCCATTAGACAAGACAAGAATATGTTTAAATAATTTTGTATTTATGGCACCTGGGAGGGGAACATAGAAGGATGTTACCAGTCCTCCTCAATGGGATGGGTTCTTGTAAGTCCTCAGCACTTCAAATTTAAAATCCCTCTCTCTTGATGGTGTAGAAAACCCAGACAAAAAATGGAACTCAAAGGGAGCTCATAAGAAAAAATGGTAGCAAAATATGACAATGATGGTGGATCAAAGTCAGACCAAAAGAGTAGATATAGAGTGATCTTTAGGCAACAAAAGGTAGTGAATGAATGGAAAAACCCTTCTATTTATAAGAAAATGTTGAGTTAGTCTAGATATTGGTGCATAGTTAAAATATTATTAACCAAATCAAGATCCAACTTTTATGGAATATTTTATTATATTTGTTGGAGGGAAAAAGAATTTGACTTGGGTCAAATCCCTTTATTTGTAAATAATAAATAAACAAATGATTTATTTATTATTTTAAGGATATGGTTGAGTAATAATCAAATAAATAATGATTTATTTAATTATTTATAAATGATTTAGTCAAATTTAACAAGGAATATTATTTAAATAAGGTTTAAATAATTATTTCTAGAAAATAATAAGATAAATAATGATTTATCTAATTAATTTTCCTGTTTTGGGTTAAATATGACCAAGAATATTAATTAAACTATTGTTTAACTAATTATTCCTTGAGGAAAATCAAACAAATGTAGATTTATTTAATATTTCCTCATGGGGTTTCTTGTTTAGACCATAAACCACTTAATAAAGGTGGTTTACTAAGTTATTTTTCATGGTGAAAGCAATTTTACTTAGGGTAAAATTGGTCTTACATGGTGTACTTAGGTCCATCTAATAGTAACATGTTAGATGACCAAAAAATGGTGTAACATATTTGGCTACAACAGAGGCTTCTGGAGAATACCCAAGTACATGGGCCGTGGAGCCGGGACCGTAGATGTCAGCTTTCTGGGATGAGGAAGGCGAATCTTCTAGAGAAAATGAGGGTAGGTCAGCCTGGATGGGCTGCTTCTCCTTCTAGATTTTCTTAAATATGATCTTTTCAAGATCAGATACTGAAGGGATTCTCTGCTAAGAAGTATATGATCGAGTAGGAGGCCTTGTGAAAGCTAGGATTACTTCTGATTAAGAATATTTTATAGTGGAGTCACCAAGGTGAGGAATACACAAATTCCAACCCTTCCTACTCACCTGTCTGAAGGGTGGAATTTATGTCGTCTCCCAGGGAAAATATTTCTTCATTTGTATCCCTAGCAACGACACCAAAAATATGTTGTCACTCCTAGAGACAGTCTTGAGTTGCAGGAGATCAGTGACTAGGACATCTTAGGAATAGGAGGTCTTCTTGGATTAACTTTCACTTAAGGGTGGACCTCCCCAGATATAACCTTTGTAAGGTTTATTTACTTGGTGGTTCTAGATAACAATGGGAGTGGAGAAATGGTGTTAACTCTGATTGTATGCTGGATATAACTCAGAATGGGTTTGAGGCCGTTACGAAGCTCAATTATTGTAAATGGGCTAGATATGAAACCAGTGAAAAAAATTTATAGGTAAAAGAGGGTGCATGATTGGATGAACGAGGAGAGGAGAGTCAGAGGTAGGCAGGCTTACAGAATGGTAAGAATTTTCCCTTCACTGACTTAAAGAAGAAAACAATTGTGATAAGGTTTATGAAACAAAAATCCTGTGCCGAGCCTAATTAAGGCGACCAAGTGACTAAATTATGAGTACTGTTAGCTCCCCATAATTTTCTAGATTGATTGAGATACAAATTGACAAGGGTAACATCAAACCAAGCTTTGGAATCCAAGGATCTAGCCTTCCTGGATTTGGAGAGGGATCTCTCAATGTGCAAAGATATGTCTTGTTTACTGATTAAGGGTTGATTTTAGGCTAGATGTTAAGTGCAAGGTAATTTGATTGTTTTTTGGTTGGGTATGATACTTTGATAGATTTTAGATAGGAAACATGGAAGATTGTTAAGTCATTGGGAACTGGAGTCTAACAAGGTCCAGATAAGTTCATCAATGGTGTTAAGAGCATTTGCAGGGAAAGTTTACTTGGTTGGTGGATCTTTTAAGGTTATGATGGATTTAAAATGGACATAAAGATTGAGAACAAAAAACTAATAAAGGGCTGGAACCGAATACTTTATATACTTGTAAACTGAGGGAGTTAGAAAATTGATAAGAACAGCAAGAGAATCAAAGGCATACGCAGAACCTAATCCATTTGATTTCAGACTGAAAAATAGATAATTAACCAAGACAAACATTCAGATAAAAAATTAGAAAGGTAAGAAACTTATCCAACTTTCAGAGCTTTTATCATCTAGAGCAGAAAAACATTTAAGATACACAAGTAACTATAACCATAGAAGGAGAGAAAACTCTAACATCCAAAGTTACAACTATAAGGTTTCCTTAAAACAATTTTAGCTAAGGCAAAGAGAATGATTTTAAATAGACTTCTTTGACAAACCTAGACAAAGCTGCTTTAAAGAGATGATTCCAGGAACATAATATTTCAGTGGCAACAATGTGCAGGGCTAACCATAAATCACAATTGATGCTAACTGAACTAAATTATTCAAGAAATGGACAAGCTAAGAACTTGTTAGAGAGAAAATAAATTATTTCTCTAATGTATCTTAGTAGAAGAAAACATTAAGGAAGTGAAGGACAAACAAATTTAAGGTGCTATTAGAAAACATTTCTTAATCTAAATTCTTTGTCCTATTGCAACATAGAAAGATGGAAAACATAATGGAAAACTAGAAAACATAAACAAAAGAAAACTTCATGATCAACCAAGCCTATGGATCCTGCAAGCAATCCTTCCCCATCAACAAGAAAATCAAATCATGCATGAGTTCCAAAACATCAATTTCTCTTCAAAAGATTCAAAGGAATATGTATTATTCCAGCATCAGTCATCAAAATCCAACATTTACAATGAGTTCCAATGCAGTATTTATACTGCAAATGAGGAGGTGAAACTCTTCTAGGGTTCAAAAATGTTATTAATTACAGAGTAAATGCATTCCTAGCCTTGATAAGCATGCAAGGCATAAGGTAGGAACACCTGTGGCTACTTCTCTGTTTCAATAACTTTGTCTTAACTCCTGATAGAAATATAGGAGAAAATATTGACTTTCAAGGCTTATTCTTATCTTTACAATAACTGTTTTGACAGATTAAAGTATCTTCTTTAGTGTAATAACTGTCAAGGTAGGCTATAGGTGGAAACTAGATCTCTTGGAGAAATAACTGCCTCCTGTTGATGTATTCGAGGCCTTTTAGCCTAATATTTCCTTTAATTTCATCAATAAATTGTGTTTAAGGCCTAATCTCACTTTTTACCTTCATAATTCATCATGCTTCCTTTATCACTTTACTGTTTTCTTTAAACCTCTGTTCATCTGTCTTTTAGCTGTGTTTTTATCCTTAATCTGCTTCGATTAGTCTTTAATCTTCTGTTTACGCTTTTTAACCTTCATTCTCTAATTTCTCTGATCTTTAAACTTCACTGTTTGTGTACAGGTCTACTGCGTTGGAGGGTTTCACAGGCTAACCAATGTCCATGAAACATTGATTAAAATTTTGAAATTCGACCATTTTTTGTTCCTTTATGCATTTTATTGATCTTTGAGGATCATCACCCTCGGCCCTGTGTATCTCGCCTCCATAACACCTAAAAACAAACAATCAAACATATTATAAAAACCTGCGTTGCTGGGTAAACTAATTCAGAGGCTCGGGCGGAAGCGGAGAAGCTGTGCATAGGAGGATGAATGCAGCAGAAGGAGATTCCATGGTCAAAACCATATAAAACAGGGTTTAAACTTGGTTTATGGCACGAGAGTGGAAAGGTGGTTTTGCAAAAAACCGTAGGTGGTTTTCGCATGGCCAAAAGATGGTAAGAGATAATGGGCTGATCGAACGTGATACGGGTTATAGGACGACACGTGTCCTATCAAAACTGCCCATTTCGCGTTAAATTTTGGCCGTTAAATCATTTTGGTGGATTGAGTGTGAAATCAATTCTGGGCCATCAGATTTGGAGGATCGATGGTTGGGATTTATTCGTAATGTCTTGCAAATCACAAATGATCGAGAGGGTCAGCGAAAATGCGAAAGAGCTATGACCGTTGGATCTGGAGTATGAACGGTGGAGATGAATAGCGGGAGTGCGCAAAAATAAAATATATGGGCGGGGGAATGGATTGCGAGCCGTTGGATCAAGAGGATGAATGGTAGAGATATTCTCACTGATGCGCAAAAAGAATGAAGGGGTGAGAGGACGGGTGAAATGCGAAATTGCGATGATGTGCTGACCATTGGATTAATGAGATCAACGGTCAGGATCTATTGCAGGGGGACCATGGAGGTACAAGGGGAAGAATAGGGAGGAGTCCCGCTGGCCGTTGTATCATGATGATATCAACGGTGGAGTTTAACTGTGGGGTGACTTGGGGTATGGAAGGATCTCGTTGGTGGGGTGCCTCTGCAATGAACAGGGAAATACTAGCCGTCGGATCGGGGAAAAAATCAATGGTGGAGATGGACTGTGGGGGGACTGGGGAGTACGGGGCACCTTGGATGGGTGCCCCCACAGTGAACCTACACCATTGATCTGGGTTAATCAGACGGTTTAGATCAAATGGGGGATTGATAATCAGCAGAGAAGAGGGTTCGGGAAGGAGGAAACTAGAATTGCGATGTGCCAATGGCCGATGGGAGGAGCAAGTGTGACGGCTGATGGCCGATGGGAAAATGAAGTGTGATGGATGGAGGAATGTCAGATGGGGATCAAGATCGATGGTGGAGATGCGATCAGGGCTTGGCATATTGACGGAGAAAAAGGTTCAGGGGAGATGGAAGCGGGAAACGCCGAAGTGCGACGGAGCGAGGGTCGTTAGATCTGGGAAAGATCAACGACATAGATTTCATCAGTGGGGAATGAACATCGGCAGAGAAGGGAAGGTGGAAGGGAAATGTGATGTGATGCGATGGAGCGCGGAGTGCGATGGCTGTCAGATCTTGGGGAATGGAAGGTCCCGATCTCATCAAAATATCGGCCATCGACGAAAAAAGAAAACGTAAGCAGGAACTTGGAATTGCCGAAGTGAGACCACCGATGGGCTTTAGTGCTATGTCGTAGAGCGGGTCATATGATAGAAAAAGGAGCTAAGGCTAAGCTGAACAATTCTTAAGGCCTATTTCATTTAAAAGAGCTGAATAAGGCCAAAAATGAGGTTTTCTGGGCTTTTTAGAGCTTCTGGTAGGATAAAAAGGATAGCTTTAAACCATACAAAAAGGGATTTTTTATGCTTTAAAGGGTTTTTATGGGAAAATGAGGGTAAACGAGGGATAAAAGGGAATTTTTAGGGGAATGATATGAATGTTTAGGATAAGTGAAAATGAGTGAAAAATGGAGGGATTTTGGAGGAAATTATGAAGGTGAAAAGATGGAAAAAATGGCTGAAAACAATTTCTTTTATAACAGCAGGGCTTCTTGAGGAACTTTGAATGAAGATTATCAATGGAATGGATTTCTTGAGGATAAATAACAAAGAGAGGCTTCAAGAAGTCACATATTTTGCATGAAATTTGTTTCTTGAAGGCTAAAGACCTGTTTAGCCATCTTTGAATATGTCAAAATTATAGATGGCTAAAAAGTACCATTCCCAGCAGTAGGATAGAGGTAAATTCATCTATTAAACACTTGTGACCAGCATTCCAAACACACAATAATTGAAGAAACAATTGGCGAAACTGAATAAGAAAATTAAACAAATACACAAAAGAGGCATACATATTGTTCAAAATTCCTTGTTGGAATCCATTTGCAAAAAATCATTATTGTATTATCTTCTCCAAACAACTCTTCAAGATATGCATTAGGAGCTTATCTCAGACATTACAAAATGTGCTATACCAAAATATGAACTCAGAACTTCCACAAACATTAGAACCTGTCTTTCATCTTTGAAATTTATACATATAGAGTTCTCCTTGAGGGTTCACGATCGAATAATAATTCATTATCGAAACACACATGTGAAAATCAGGATATCCTAACTGACTAATAGAGCATGCATCAAGAAATCACTCCTGCAAACATAAAATCAAAACAAAATTGGGTGAAATCGAGATTTCACCAACAAAAAATCATAATAAAATAGTAAAAGAAAACAACTAAGTTGGCCACAGAGGCCAAATCCAGGAATATTCAAAATGGGGCGGCGAGGAGTGGCTGTGAATAGGTGCACAATCTGACTTCCATTATTTGATTTCTCCTGCTATTGAAAACCTCCACTCCTTGTTCTCATAGTTTCCACTAACTGTTACGGAATGACCAATCATGCTGCGCATGCCTCACTCTTTGACAAGGAGTTCTTGGATAACTGAATAAACCATATCTGCACTTGCTCCACCTCAAAAACCCATGCATGTACAGGACTCGCAAAACTAGAAACCAGATTTCGGAGGGGGCCATATCCGGTTTGTGGTATTGGATTGGCGGGGGGGGGTGGGTGCTGTTAGAAAATTATAAATTACAGAGAAATCCAACACATAAAATATGCATAATACACCAGCACACAAAACACATAAAATCAGAGAGACACATATATACGTGGTTCACCCTGTTTGGGCTACGGGCACCCCGAACAACCATTCCTTCCTTTCTATTATCTAGGAAAATGAAGAGACACAACCTATAGTAGATCCGCTGTAATATCCTCTATTCTCTCTCACAATCTCCCTATCTGACTTCTCGCTCTGAGAATACACATACAATCCACAACAACAATACAATACCCTCATACAAAGCGAGGGGTTGCCTTCTAGGGAAAAAAACCCTAAACTAAACATAACTTCTACGATTAGATCATTTTCCTAATGAATGGCCATGATTGACTAGAAATTACTATACTTTTACAAGGAAATTTTACATATGTTTTTAGCTTTGGGGGCGCTGCCCCCGAAACTCTTCGCCAGGGGGGCTCCATAAAGTTGCAGCCACCTCCCCCTAGACCCCCCAGGTAGAATTTAATTACAGGCGGCGTTGCTGCCCCATTAAGGTATAGGGGTCCAACGTTGTGATACAAAATAAACAAGATAATCAGGCTCCACACCCAAAAATATCCCACTTGGAGATTGATTGTAACAGCTCCACCGCTGCTTCATTTGGTGGAAAATGATTCCACTTTGGACCTGGTTGTTCCTCATCTTCATCGTCATTCTTGAGACCAATTGAAATTGAGCATATTCTCAGTTTATCCATGGTTACAACTTTTGTTAGCATATCTGCAGGATTCTGGCTAGTGTGTATCTTTTCTAGCTTCAACTATCCATCTTCCAACACTGACCGTATGAAATGGTACTTGAGCTGTATATGTTTAGTCCTGGAATGAAGTGATAAGTTATTTGAAAGATGAATGGCACGTTGGCTATCACTGTATAATGTGCCCATATCATGCTTCTTAGCCAATTCATCCATAAATCTTTGTAACCAAATCATTTCCTTACTAGCCTCTGTAGCAGCAACATACTCTGCTTCTGTTGTTGAAAGTGCAACAACACTTTAGATTTTTGAAACCCAACTGATAGATGTTCCACCTACAGTAGATACATATCCTATAGTGCTCCTCTTTTTATCTTTGTCACCTGCCATATCTGCATCAACATATCCCTGTAGAGCAATGTTTGAACCACCAAAGCATAATGCTTTATTTGTGGTGCCTCTCAAATATCTGAGAATCCATTTTACTGCCATCCAATGTTCTTTTCCTGGATTGTTCATGTACCTGCTTACAACTCCCACTGCATGTGAAATATCAGGGCTTGTGCAAACCATTGCATACATTAAGCTTCCAACTGCTGATGCATATAGAACTTTAGACATATAATCCATTTCTTCTTGGGTCTTCGGGCACATCTCCTTACTAAGTTTGAAATGGCTAGCAAAAGGTGTACTAACTGGTTTTGCATTCTGCGTATTAAATCTTTTCAACACCTTTTGTATGTACTCATTCTCAGACAGTGTTAATTTGCGAATTTTCCTATCTCTAGCTATTCTCATACCAAGGATTTGTTTTGTAGCTCCCAAATCCTTCATTTCAAATGAATTTTCCAATTTTATTTTGAGCACATTTATTTCTTGCATGTTAGACCTTGCAATAAGCATGCCATCTACATACAATAAAAATATAATATAGCTGCCATCATTTTGCCTTTTCAGATAAACACAATGATCAGAGTGACATCTGGTATAACCTTGTTCATACATAAACCTGTCAAATTTTAGATACCACTACCTTGGAGCCTGTTTTAAGCCATACAAGCTCTTCTTTAGCCTGCACACTAATTTTTCCTTCCCTTTGAACTCATATCCTTCTGGTTGCTGCATATAGATCTCTTCCTCCAAATCTCCATGGAGAAATGTTGTATTTACATCTAACTGTTCAAGATGCAAATCTTCCACTGCTATAAGACTTAAAATAGTTATGATTGAAGTCATCTTAACAATAGGAGAAAATATTTCATCAAAATCAATACCTTTCTTTTGTGCAATCCCCTTCACCACAAGTCTAGCTTTGTACCTCCGTTTTTCTCCATCTTCTTCCTTCAATGTGTAAACCCATTTATTCTGCAATGTTGTTTTACCTGCAGGCAACCTGCATAAGTCCCAAGTCTGGTTATGTATTAGGGAGTCCATCTCTTCTTCCATGGGTAGCTCCCACTTCTTCCTGGTTTCAACCTGCATTGCTTCTTCATAACATTCGGGTTCACCAGAATCAGTCAACAATAAATAATATAATGAAGGAGAGTATCGTTGAGGGGGTCTAATTATCCTGGTAGATCTTCTAACACCACTTTCAAGTGTTTTAGGTGCCTGTTGTTGTTGTGGTGGTTGTTGTTATTGTGGTTGATTATTTTTATTTTTAGGCACTTTTCTTTTTCTATGATCTCATCAAGAACTGTGTATTCTTTGTTTTATTTTTCCTATTTCTTTTCCTGCAACTGATTCTTATACAAGACCTTTTCATTGAATATTACATCTCTGCTCCTAATGATTTTGTGATCTTCATAATCATATAAGCGATAACAAAAATCATTAACACCATATCCAATAAAGGTACATTTCTTTGATTTTTCCTCAAGCTTTGTTATATTTTCTTTATTAATATGGACAAAGGCCTCACAACCAAAAAGCTTTAAAAAGGAGTAGTTTACCTTTTTACTTGTCCATGCTTCCTCTAGAATACCACCATCCAAGGAACTTGAAGGCCCTCTGTTTATTAGATAAATAGAAGTATCTACAACATCTGCACAAAATTTTAAAGGTAATCCTGCATGCAATCTCATACACCTTGCCCGCTCCACGATTGTTTTGTTCAACCTTTTTGACACACCATTTTCTTGTGGTGTTCTTGGAACTGTCTTATCTCTGCGAATTCCATGCTCTGAACAGTACCTATCAAACTCTTTACTGCAAGAGACACTTCAAATTCTTTCCTATCTCAATCTCAACCAAAGCTTTCCATTTCTTGAAAGTATCAAATACATCAGATTTATTCTGAATACAATAAATCAAAGTTTTTCTAGTTGCATCATCAATAAAAGTAACATAATAATGAGAACCACCAAGAGATGATACCTGAGCAAGTCCCCATACATTTGTATGCACAAGCTCTAATTTTTCACTCTTCTTTTCTTTCCCAACTTTGAGAAATATAACTCTCTTCTGTTTTCCATAAATACAGTTCTCACAGAAATCCAAATCAACATTCTTCAAACCTGGCAACAAATTTCTTGAGTGAAGAATCTTCATCCCCTTCTCACTCACGTGTCTGAGCCTATGATGCCATAATGCTACATATGCTCCTTTGGAAGTTAAAGCATTAATAGATTTAGAAATACCATTGCATAAATACAATGTACCAACATTTTCGCCTTTTGCTATGACCAAGGCTCCTTTGGTGACCTTCCAAGTTTTATTAGTGAAAGTTGTCACACAACCTTCATCGCCTAACTGCCCTATTGAAATCAGATTTTTCTTCAGATCTGGAACATGCCTTACCTCCTTTAATAGCCATTGGTTCCCATTCTATTTTTTTACAAGAACTTTACCCATTCCAACAATTTTACAAGGTTTATCATCACCCAAACAAACTTGTCCAAATATCCTTGAACATAATCATGAAAATATTTCTTATCAGGTGTGGCATGGAATGAGGTCCCTGAATCTACCACACAGGAATTAGTAACATTTTCGAAAGAAATAATCAAAGCATCTTGTAACACATCACCTGTCATATTTTCTTCATGATTGTTTTCTTGCTGTGCATCTCCTTCTTTTCCCTTCCGAGATCTACAGTATTTCTTTAGGTGTCCTTTCTTTCCGCATTTCCAGCACACTATCCCTGATCTAGAAATGGATCCGCCTTTCCTTGATTTACTACGATATCCCTAGATCTTTCCTCTTTCCATTCTTCTTCCCCTAGACTCTACACTCAAAGCATTACCCGATGTCTCACCGGAGATTTTCCGTTGCATTTCCTTGCTAAGGATAGCACCGACAACATCATCAAATTTTAAAGTACTAGATCAAGAGACAGAGTTACTAATGTCCATAACTAAACCATTCCAACTTTCTGGAAATGAGCATAGAAATAAAAGAGCCCTAACTTCATCATCAAATTTTACCCCTATAGAACTTAACTGATTGGTAACTGTATTAAAATCATTTAAATGGTTTGCAACAGATCCACCTTCCGACATTTTCATATTAAATAATCATTTCATAAGAAATACCTTGTTTGAGGCCAAGGGTTTTTCATATAGTTTTGCCAATGCCTTAATGAAACCCTCTGTTGTTGTTTCCTTCAAAATATTGAAGGCTACTGATGTTGCGAGTTACAACCGTACTGTTATGAGTGCCTTTCT
The DNA here is from genome assembly GCA_034641835.2 of Pinus albicaulis. Taxonomy (NCBI): domain Eukaryota; kingdom Viridiplantae; phylum Streptophyta; class Pinopsida; order Pinales; family Pinaceae; genus Pinus; species Pinus albicaulis. The sequence goes on along the minus strand of MU968501.1, from coordinate 12,852,098 downwards.
ATCGAGAATATCCCATTCTTCGTCTGTCATAGTCGTCGGCATCTTTGTTTTTCCGCTTAATGGTAGGTATAGATATTTTTGATACAGTTAATCTTCCATCTGCATCTTCCACAGTGGGAAGTTTTGGACGTTAAATTTCTTGACCCTAAATTTACCATCTTCCGCCATTGCTCCCACTCAAACCAGGAACCCTTATTTCCTACGAGTTTATCAGCCAAATAGAACTTCGGCTCTAGTACCAGTTGTTAGAAAATTATAAATTACAGAGCAATGCAACACATAAAATATGTGGAATACACAAGCACACAAAACACATAAAACTAGAGAGACATAGATATACGTGGTTCACCCAGTTTGGGCTACGTGCACCTCGAACCAGTCCTTCCTTTCTATTATCCAGCAAAATGAAGAGACAAAACCTATAGCAAATCCACTGTAATATCCTATGTTCTCTCTTAGAGTCTCCCTATCTATTTATCGCTCTGAGAATACACATACAATCCACAAATGCAATATATACCCTCATACAAAGTGAGGGGTTGCCTTCTAGGGAAAAAAAACCTAAACTAAACATAACTTCTACCTTTAGACCATCCGCCTAATGAACGACCCTGATTGAATTGAAATTACTATACTTTTACAAGGGAATTTTACAACTGTTTTTAGCTTCAGGGGCACTACCCCCGAAACCCCCCGCTAGGGGGGGCTCCATAAATTCGTAGCCTCCTCCCCCTGGACCCCCCAGGTAGCGTTTAATTATGGGCAACATTGCAGCCCCATTAAGGTATAGGGGTCCAATGCTGTGATAAAAAATAAACAAGATAATCAGGCTCCACACCCAATAGGTGTGAAATCGCTGCAGGCTGACATGTAGCAATGGAGGCGGTTTCCAAAACCAAACATTTCGTACCCCCCCCAGCATTAACCTTTGGAAGGTGGAGGGGATGTGAAATAGTGTTAGAAAATTATATATTACGGAGCAATGCAACACATAAAATATGCGAAAATAAAAGCACACAAAACACATAAAACCAGAGAGACACAGATATATGTGGTCCACCCAGTTTGGGCTACGTCCACCCCGAACAGCCAGTCCTTCCTTTATATTATCCATCAAAATGGAGAGAAAAAACATACAGCAGATCCACTGTAATATCCTCTGTTCTCTCTCACAGTCTCCCTATCTATTTCTCACTCAGAGAATACACATGCAATACACAGCCGTAATATAATACCCTCATAAAAGCAAGGGGTTGCCTTCTAGGGAAAAAAACCCTAAACTAAACATAACTTCTACGTCAAATCATTTGCCTAATGAACGGCCCAGATTGACTAGAAATTACTATACTTTTACATGGAAATTTTACATCTATTTTTAGCTTCGGGGGCATTGCCCCTGAAACCCCCCGCCAGGGGGGGGCTCCATAAAGTCGCTGTCGCCTCCCCTGGACCCCCCACGGCAGCGATTAATTTATGGGTGGAATTTCCGCCCCATTTAAGGTATAGGGGTCCAATGCTGTGATACAAAGTAAACAAGATAATCAGGCTCCACACCCGACAATCTCCCACTTGGAGACTAATTGTAGCAACTCCACCGCTGTGTTGGGGTTCCCATGTTTTGGCCAGATTGGCAAGACCAAAAGATGAGACAACATCAGAACCACTTTCAGACCTTAGGATCTAGCCCTCCTAGGTCCAGAGAGGGATCTCTCTATATTTTCCAAAGCATATGTCTTTGAGGCTCAATGTTTCAATGTTAGGCTAGTTATGGGGCTCAAGGTTTGTTTGTTTGATTGACTTTGGTTGTTGGGAATCAGGAAAGAAGTGTCCAATACAAGACAAGGATGAGCAAAAGGGAAGCTAGGCAAAGGTAGATAACTCAGAGAACATCAAGGCCATTGGGCAATGGAGTCAAGAAAGGGTTTACTTGTGTTCAATGTGCAAGCTTTCAGTTGGGCTAGTCATCTAGAGCATTTGGATCTTAAAGGAGATATTTGGAATCAGAAATTAAGGACAGAAAATGAAAAGGAGAACCACCCAACTCTGTCTATAGATCAAGCCAGAGGTCATTTAACTCTAGGCCTGCTTGGACAGTATTAGAGGCAAAACAAGGGATCTTGGGAAGGTTTAATTGGGATGGAAAGACCCAAAAGAGGCAGAGACCAAGTTCTAGACCTCAAGGGTTCTCATCACATTCAACTAAATCTTAACAAGAACATCTAAATACAAATTTCATTAACTCATACATCAGAGAGAAGGCAATGACATCCACTACATTGGTTAAATCAATTGAAATCAACATTCAGATACACATATAAGCAGAAAACATAGAAGGCTGGGAGAGCAGCAGCATAAGGTACCTATCAAGGGTAAATCTTATGCCAAACTTCTGATGCGAGCTTGAAGAAATGTAACGAAATGAAAGCAAGTCAATTAAAAATAAAGTGAAAGGAGAACATCACCAGCTACTTTAGATCAGGATCCAAAGAAACATGCTTGTCATATTAAAAACAACACCAATCAGGTACATCATAGCCCATAGCTTGAACATTCAGTCTGAATACATCTAGTCTCAGCCTATCTTACAATATACACAGAGTACTTTGTCTTAAGAGGAAAATACTTGCATTTCACTGATATCTCATCAACAACCATTACAATGTTTCCTTCTGTGCTTTATAGCAAAGGGTGAGCCTAAGATCGACTGAAGGAGTAGGTGAAAATTAAATGTATCATTAAACACAACAATGGATGCAGGGCCGAAACCCATTCTGCTTGACCTGCTATGTATTTAATCTCTGTCACCTTCCTTGTGAAAGAATGATCTGCTTTGGATATGATCTTGACCTTTTGGCTTGTTGTACTCCAGGTGATTTGAACTAAAAATGAAATAAACTGCTAGAAAGGTCTGTCTCATAAATGTCTGACTGTTTTTGAACTGTAGTTAGGGCGGAAATCATTTCAGGGACATTCTGCTTAATAAAATTTATATGGGTACCATATACTTAATAAAGAAAAAAATTCTGTTGTCAAATAACCCTGATGGTACCTTTCACCGTGCTCAGGATCTTTTGGATCGATCCTCGGGGTCTTCAAACTGCTGCTTTGCCTTCTACAAATCCCTGGAGGAGCTCTAAAGTCTTATGTTTCTTGCCTTGAGCTTTCTGCAGTCCTGTAATACTCTGCTGCTTCATTTCTGCCTCTAACAGGTTAGCTCGAGCTTTAATGGCACCAGAGGGCTTTCCACAGAGTTTTAGGCCTGTTCCTTAAATGATAGTCTTGTCTTTACCTTCCCGGGCCATCTCTCATAAATTCAGCCGCTGAAGACGACCTTCATCGACTTCTCCGTCACTGTAACAGAGGTTCTGCAAATATGGCAGACATTCACCGTTGAAAACCCTACAAAACAACCCACTTGTGAGGAAAACCATGGATAGGGATGATGAAGGCGACGAGGACAAGATGTGGTCGTGGACAATAGCCATGCAGACGGAGAACTGGGGAGAAATCGCGAAAAATGATGACAGAATGCTCTGGTGGAGGAATAATGAAACACAGAGCGAATACACGTAATAGATGAATGAAAACATTAAAAAACATGACAAAACCAAAGATATAGTGACGAAAACGGAGAATGTACGGGGCGTACACGTGGAGGTGACGTGGCAGGACCGGGAGACCATGGAATAGTCAACGACAAACGGATGAATCTGGACCGTCGATGGGGTGGAGATCTACGGCGGAAACACGACGGAATGTGGACCCATGATATGAAGGAGGCAGGTTAACGGGGGGCGCAACTTCGATGAATTACGACCGTAGGATGAAGCACTCGAGATCGGACGGTTTGCATAGATTCCGCTGCGCGACTTTGAACCGAAGATTAATGCGAAAAATGAAAGCGGTTTTGCCACCGTACCAGAGACATGTGTCAAACGATGGGTGGAATCGCTGGTCCTCCGGGAAAAACTGCCAGCACGCAGAAAGTGGTGCGGAATAAACCAGGCAGTTTTGGAAAACAACGCGTGGAGTGGGGACCACCATTTCGGGCGTGCTCCGCGCCGTCGGATCATATATTAATTGGACGGCGGAGATTTGAACAGCGCAGGGTTAACTCGGTAGCGAGTTTGAACAGATCGACGGAGTACGGGAGGCCGACCAGCGTGGAGTTTAATGGGATGTGAACCCCCAGTAGTTGACCAGTTGATCGGGCTTTGACCGCCGATCAACGACCAATATGTACTACGGGGCCTCACCTCATTTGGTCTGTACGGGCAAATGGCAGCCCCCGTAACCACCATTTTTGTGGTGGCTCCGCCCATGCACCACCACATGCCGCCAGTGCGCCACCAATGCGCGTTTATAAAGGTTTTTTGATGATTTTCGCGCGGAGAAAGGTTTGGGGGAGCTAAGCGCCCGACAGATTTAGCGTTGGTCACGGCGCTAGGACTCATGGGAAAAAAGTGCGGGGGCTAATTGCGAAAGGGGCTAGGCTCAACATAATGTTTAGAGTGGGTTTTGTAACAATTTTCATGCAATTCAAGACTCGAGGATGATAACGATAGGGGGAAGAAAAGGTGCCAAGGTTTAACAAAGGGCAAGGGTGAGATTAAAAGGGGGCTTAGGGGGGAGTTTAAGAGGGTAATGGTAGAATTAGAAGGGGGGAAAGGGAACCTTGACAGAAGGAGGAAAAAGGGGAAAAGAGGGACATTTTGCAGGGGTATAAAGGGGCAATAGTGGGCCCTAGGGGAAAGAACCAACAGAGGAGACTGGTGAAAGGAAAAGTACAGAGAGACCTCAAGGATAATGTATCTTCAGTGGGGATGCATTCCTTGAAGTTCTCCAAAACGACATCGCCCCCAGCTTGATTGTCAAGAATTTCATAGGGGGGCTAACACGCTGCATCATTTGCTGGAAAATGACTCCTCTTTGGACTTGGATGTTACTCATCTTCATCATCATCCTTGAAGACCAATTGAAACTGAGCATATTCTCACTTTCTCCCTTGTTACAACTTTTGTTAGCAGGGGCTCCATAAAGTTGCTGTTGCCTCCCCTAGACCCCCCACGGCAACGATTAATTTATGGGCGGCGTTGCCACCCCATTTAAGGTACATGGGTCCAATGCTGTGACACAAAGTAAACAAGATAATCAGGCTCCTTACCCGACAATCTCCCACTTGGAGACTGATTGTAGCAACTCCACCGCTGCATCATTTGCTGGAAAATTACTCCTCTTTGGACCTGGCTGTTACTCATCTTCATCGTCATCCTTGAAGACCAATTGAAACTGAGCATATTCTCAGTTTCTCCCTTGTTACAACTTTAGTTAGCATATCTGCAGGATTCTGGCTAGTGTGTATCTTTTCCAGCTTCAACTCTCCATCTTCCAATACTGACCGTATGAAATGGTACTTGAGATGTATGTGTTTAGTCTTGGAATGAAATGCTGAGTTATTTGCAAGATGAATGGCACTTTGGCTATCACTTTATAACGTGCCCATATCATGCTTCTTACCCAATTCATCCATAAACCTTTGTAACCAAATGATTTCTTTACTAGCCTCTGTAGCAGCAACATACTCTACTTCTGTTGTTGAAAGTGCAACAACAATTTGAATTTTTGAAACCCAACTGACAGCTGTTCCACCTACAGTAAAAACATATCTTGTAGTGCTCCTCATGTTATCTCTGTCACCTGCCATATCTACATCAACATATCCCTGCAGAGCAATGTTTGAACCACGAAAGCATAATGCTTGATTTGTGGTACCTCTCAAATATCTGAGAATCCATTTTACAGCCATCCAATGTTCTTTTCTTGGATTATTCATGTACCTACTTACAACTCCCATTGCATGTGCAATATCAGGCCTTGTGCAGACCATTGCATACATTAAGCTTCCAACTGCTGATGCATATGGAAATTTAGACATATAATCTGGCATGTCTTCTTAGGTCTTTGGGCACATCTCTTTAATAATTTTGAAATGGCTAGCAAAAGGTGTACTAACTGGTTTTGCATTCTGCATATTAAATCTTTTCAACACCTTTTCTATGTACTCATTCTGAGACAGTGTTAATTTGCAATTTTTCCTGTCTGTGGTTATTCTCATACCAAGGATTTGTTTTGCAGCTCTCAAATCCTTCATTGCAAATGAATTTGCCAATTTTTTTTTGAGAACATTTATTTCCTGCATGTTAGACCCTGCAACAAGCATGTCATCTACATACAATAACAATACAATATAGCTGCCATCAGTTTGTTTTTTCAGATAAACAAAATGATCAGAGTGACATCTAGTATAACCTTGTTCAGACATAAACTTGTCAAATTTTAGATACCACTTCCTTGGAGCCTGTTTTAAGCCATACAAGCTCTTCTTTAACATGCACACCAAATTTTCTTTCCCTTTGACCTCATATCCTTCTAGTTGCTGCATGTATATCTCTTCCTCCAAATCTCCATGGAGAAATGCTATCTTTACATCTAACTATTCAAGATGTAAATCTTCTGCTGCTGCAAGACTTAAAATAGTTCTGATTGAAGTCATCTTAACAACAGGAGAAAATATTTCATCAAAATCAATACCTTTCTTCTGTGCAAACCCCTTCACCACAAGTCTAGCTTTGTACCTTTGTTTTCCTCCATCTTCTTCCTTCAGCTTGTAAACCCATTTATTTTTCAATGTGGTTTTACCTGCAGGCAACCTGACTAAGTCCCAAGTCTGGTTATGCATTAAGGAGTCCATCTCTTCTTCCATGGCTAGCTCCCACTTCTTCCTGCTTTCAACCTACATTTCTTCTTCATAACATTCGAGTTCACCATAATAAGTCAGCAATAAATAATATAATGAAGGAGAGTATCGTTCAAGGGGTCTGCTTATTCTGGTAGATCTTCTAACACCCCACTTTTAGGTGTTTGAGGTGCCTGTTGTTGTTGTGGTGGTTGCTGCTGCTGTGGTTGTTGATTATTATTATTTTCAGGCACCTTTAATTTTTCAGTTATCTCATCAAGAACTCTATATTCCTTGCTTTCTTTTTCCTATTTCTTTTCCTACAACTGATTCTTATACAAGACCTTTTAATTGAATATTACATCTCTACTCCTAATGATTTTGTGATTTTCATAATCATATAAGCGATAACCAAAATCATTAACACCATATCCAATAAAGGTACATTTCTTTGATTTTTCCTCAAGCTTTGTTCTATTTTCTTTATTAGTATGGACAAAGGCCTCACAACCAAAAGGCTTTAAAAAAGAGTAGTTTACCTTTTTACCTGTCCATGCTTCCTCTGGAATACCACCATCCAAGGAACTTGAAGGCCCTCTGTTTATTAGATAAACAACAGTATCTACAGCATCTACCCAAAATTGTAAAGGCAATCTTGCACGCAATCTCATGCACCTTGCATGCTCCATGATTGTTCTGTTTATCCTTTCTGACACACCATTTTCTTGTGGTGTTCTTGGAACTGTCTTCGCTCTACGAATTCCATGCTCTGAACAGTACCTATCAAACTCTTTGCTACAATACTCACCTCCATTGTCTGATCTGAGACACTTCAACTTCTTTCCTGTCTCAATCTCAACTAAAGCTTTCCATTTCTTGAAAGTATCAAATACATCAGATTTATTCTGAATACACTAAATCCATGTTTTTCTAGTTGCATCATCAATAAAAGTAACATAATAATGAGAGCCACTGAGAGATGATACCTGAGCAGGTCCCCATACATCTGTATGCACAAGCTCCAATTTTTCGCTCTTCTTTTCTTTCCCAACTCTGAGAAATCTGACTCTCTTATGTTTTCCATAAATGAAATTCTCACAGAAATCCAAATCAACATTATTCAAACCTTGCAACAAATTTCTTGAGTGGAGAATATTCATTCCCTTCTCACTCATGTGTTCGAGCCTATGATGCCATAATGCTGCATCTGCTCCTTTGGAAGTTAAAGCATTAACAGAGATAGAAATACCATTGCATAAATACAATGTACCAAACTTTTCGCCTTTTGCTATTACCAGGGCTCCTTTGGTGACCTTCCAAGTTTTATCTGTGAAAGTTGTCACACAACCTTCACCGCCTAACTGCCCTGTTGAAATCAGATTTTTCTTCAGATCTGGAACATGCCTTACCTCCTTTAGTAGCCATTGGTTTCCATTCTTTTGTTTTACAAGAACTTTACCCATTCCAACAATTTTACAGGGTTTATCATCACTCAAACGGACTTGTCCAAAATCTCCTTGAATATAGTCATGAAAATATTTTTTATATGGTGTGGCATGGAATGAGGCCCCTGAATCTACTACCCAAGAATCAATAACATTTTCGAAAGAAAGAATCAAAGCATCTTGTAACACATCACCTGTCACATTTGCTTCATGATTGTTTTCTTGTTGTGTGTCTCCTTCTTTTCCCTTCCGAGATCTACAGTCTTTCTTTAGGTGTCCTTTCTTTCCGTAATTCCAGCACACTATCCCCGATCTGGACTTGGATCTGCCTTTCCTTGATTTACTGCGATATCCCGAGCTCTTTCCTCTTTCCATTCTTCTTCCCCTAGATTCTACACTCAAAGCATTACCCGATGTCTCACCGGAGCTTTTCCGTCGCATTTCCTCGCTAAGGATAGCACCAACAACATCATCAAACTTTAAAGTACTAGATCCAGAGATAGAGTTACTAATGGACATTACTAAACCATTCCAACTCTCTGGCAATGAGCACAAGAATAACAGAGCTCTAACTTCATCATCAAAGTTTACCCCTACAGAACTTAACTGACTGGTAACTGTATTAAATTCATTTAAATGGTCTACAATAGATCCACCTTCCGACATCTTCATATTAAATAGTCGTTTCATAAGAAATACCTTGTTTGAGGCCGAGGGTTTTTCATATAGTTTCGCCAACGTTTGCATCAAACCCTCTGTTGTTGTTTCCTTCGAAATATTGAAGGCGACTGATGCCGCAAGGCACAACCGTACTGTTCCGAGTGCCTTTCTATCGAGAATGTTCCATTCCGCGTCTGTCATGGCCGCCGGCTTCTTTGTTTTTCTGCTCAATGGTAGGTACAGATCTTTCTGATACAGATAATCTTCCATCTGCATCTTCCACAGTGGGAAGTTTTGGCCATTAAATTTCTCGACCCTAAACTTACCATCGTCCGCCATTGCTCCCACTCGAACCAGGAACCCTTCTTTCCTGCGAGTTTATCAGCCAAATATACCTTCGGCTCTTATACCAGTTGTTAGAAAATTAAATATTACAGAGCAATGCAACACATAAAATATGCGGAAAATAAAAGCACACAAAATACATAAAACCAGAGAGACACATATATATGTGGTTCACCCAGTTTGGGCTACGTCCACCCCAAACAACCAGTCCTTCCTTTCTATTATCTAGCAAAATGAAGAGACAAAAGATACAACAGATCCACTGTTCTCTTTCATAGTCTCCTTATCTATTTCTTGCTCAGAGAATACACATAAAATACACAGCCGCAATGCAATACCCTTATAAAAGCGAGGGGTTGCCTTCTAGGGAAAAAAACCCTAAACTAAACATAACTTCTACCATCAGATCATTTGCCTAATGAACGACCCAGATTGAATAGAAATTACTATTCTTTTACAAGGAAATTTTACATCTGTTTTTAGCTTCGGGGGCACTGTCCCCGAAACCCCCCACCAGGGAGGGGCTCCATAAATTTGCTGCTGCCCCCCTAGACCCCCCATGACAGCGATTAATTTACGGGCAGCGTTGCCGCCCCATTTAAGGTACAGGGGTCCAATGCTGTGATACAAAGTAAACAAGATAATCAGGCTCCACACTCGACAAATATGTCATGAGCCGTCAGATGTGTGACAGGGATCAGAGATGAGGGAATAATGGCATAGGTTTAGCAGTGAGTGGAGGATGACGTGGTGTGGAGGATGTGGGCCCAAGCTCATATCACAAACCACAATCGGGAGGTTTTACGTATGAGAAGTGGGGGATAATTGTTAAGACTTGTGATTTGTAAAGTGCGATGAGCGGAGGGTGACGTGGCGAGAAGGAGATGGGGCCGCCTGTAGATTACAAGCGAGAGTGTTTAGTTATGGGAAAGTGGGGGTAGGTGTTATAGCTAGTCGAGTGCGAAGTGCGATGGCGGGAAGGCGATGTGGCAAGGCGGAAGTGGGGCCCGCCCGTAGATCGCAATTAGAAGTATTTTGATATAAGATGCGGAGGATAAGGGCTATACCCTACGACAAGTGATGTGCGGTGGGCAGTGGATGACATGGCATGATGGAGGCAAGTCCCATTTACCTCACAATCGGGGAAATGGTGCAGGTGAGTTAACAAAGTGTAAGTGTAAAGTGTTTGCCGATGCGAAAAGGTGAGTGGGTGAAAATAAAGGTTTTAGAGTGGAGAGGAGAAAAGGGGCTAAGGTTTTATCACATCAGGGGAAAGGGTTTGCGAAGGAGTGCAATGGTAACAACAACTTTTTCCTCTTATGACTGCGAGGTGTTCGCCCGTTCTGCGCTTGGACTGCTTGGCCATCCCTTTAGCCGTTCTTGCTCTTCCTTCACTTAAATCTCCATGTTGCCTATTCGATCATACAAAACAAAAGAAAACACTATCCATCTTAGGTTCCACACATTTCTTCAAACCATCCATCTTAGCTTCCATTTCTTTTTTTGTTGCTCTTTGTGAGAGAAAAATTTGTTGCACTTGTTCTTGTAATTTTGATATATCATGTTTAACTTCTTCCTCTTGATGAGTCATAGTAGAGCCTTATGAGGGCTGAATGGGTGTTGAATTATTTTTAGGGGCTGTTTTAGAACCCAATACTGATATCTATGCTTCAATATGCCCTTGGAATCCCTTCAAACTGATTTTTCAAACAAGACTTATGTAATTTAAAAAAAATACACACCTTTTTCTTGCTTTTTAGGAGCTCGATATTGAATTTGATGTATCTTTGTGATTTCATATCCCCAAGATTTTATCTTCGGACCTTTATTATCCCTCCGAATCTTCTTTCCAATGCCACAAGTCTAACCTGATCTGGAGTCTTCAAGGTAAAGTTATGCCCAATCTCCCATAATGACCTAATTATGGATTGGTTTAGTAGAAAAAACTTGTATGACATGCCACATGTCACTGTTTCCTCCTTTGGATCTGAAATTGATAAACAGGAAACTACAATCCATGTAATTTTGAATTTTTTTTGCAGAATGCCAATCCGATGCTCAGAGAGAGAGAGTTATGACGATTTTCCTAAAGTCACCTCTTTGAGATGAAATTTTTGAGCCTACTATTAGACTCCTGTATTTCACAATATCGCAAGGTGACTGATTACTTCTTATATTTTTCATACTGAAAATAATATTCCATGGCTATCATTTATTTTCAGAGAAAGAAAGGGAGATCCTGAATGACAAGAGCATCAAATGAATCTATTGTCCCTTTAATCTAGTGGAAAGAGGAAAGTGTCTTCGATTAAGTGTGATGGTGAGAAAAACATATATTTCCCTCATTCATTTCATTCACCCTCTTTTCCCCTCATTTCCTCTTTATTCTGAAATGAATTGAATCCCATTCAAACCCCAAAACCCACATGCATAACCTTTGGGACTTATTTATTTATAAACCCATTTATGTTAAATTATGAAATTACATGGTTATAGTTCTGCCCACCCACTAGTAGCCATATCATTCTCTCTCTTAAAGTTTCCTTATATCGTAGCTCCGCCCCCACTTTAGGCTGCTTGATTAGGTTTCTTGATACATTCATATATCTCACATAAACCACAATAAACACCTGAACTTCCTTTTTATCCTAAGCTTGGACCCCTATTTTCATCACATATACCTTGAAATGCTTTGAAATCATTCATATTATGGTTTGGGTGGTTTTTTCCATCGCTTAACTAAAACTTCACGAGTCCACTTAGAGAGGTTTATGGTGGGGTCCATTTCCCAATCACAAATCGCAGTGTTTAAAGGATGGGCGCGGGAGGCAAAGGTTAAAGTTAGTAAAGTGCGATATGCTTTGCTGTGATGGGACCCAGTCACAATCGTAAATCACAAAACTTAAAAGACAAGTTGTGAAGGTAAAATGTTAAAACCGCGAAGTGCGATATGTGATGCCACGGTGGGGCCCAATAACAGATTATAGAAAACAAGTGTAAGGAAAAATGTTAAATTCGCTGATATGCGGTATGAAGTGACGTGGAAGGGTGACGTTGTAGGTGATGTGGTAGATGACATGGCCCTGGACCACATACTGCACATCACAAGTTTTAATAAATAAGAATGGAGGAAAGTGTTATAATTGGCGAAGTGCGATGTGCGATGTGGTGGGGCCCGATTGCAATCACAAATCACAAGTTTTAATAAATAACTACAGGAGGTAAATGTTATAATTTCTGGAGTGCGATGTGCAATGCAGTAGGACCCAATCACAAATCGCAAGTTTAATGAATAAGTGCAAAGGTAAAGTTTAGAAACTATGATGAAGTGCGATGATTAGTGTAGATGCGATGTGGTTCAAAGATGCAATCTAAAGGTTTTTAGATTCGGGTAGACGAGTTTTACGTTGTTTTTCTTTGAAAGAGGGGTTAAACGCAAAAATAAAGGACTCGGGTGGCAAAGGGTCAACTCAGGTCCCACCCATGTGCTATGTTGTTCCACCTCTAATCGCCCTTCACCTTTCCTCCCTCTCCACTCCTCTCCCTACATCTGACGATCCTTATCTAGGTTCGCCCCCCCCCCCCCCGCGGGATTCAAACTTTATCATGAGGGTGTGGGGGTCCGAAATGGGAAGTATCCCATACTTCCCATCCAGCTACGTGTCGCGCCTAGGGATATTCCGTACCCCCCTCTCCTAACACCGCTCACCATAGTCACCCCCCTCTGAAATCTTTTTTCCACCTTCCCCCCAAACTGCTACCGTTGTATGACCGTTGCAAAATTTTCCACACAACATCCTCCATCATACATCCCCGTCTACCAACCGCCATCCCTCCATGACCGGGAAAATGAGGTTTGAAACTCATTCTACGAAGAAATAAGGTGAAACACGGCTAGAAGGGCTCGGGTAGAAAAAAGACACCACAAGTCAAGTCGGGTAGTAAAAGGTGTTTCATGCATACTTGTTATGGTTATAACAACAGGGATTGAAGGGAAATCAAAACACATAAGCACCATAGTCAATAAATGAAAGTAGCCAGTACTATACAAGATTTGATTACCCAATGCTTGCTTTATGTAAAACAAAGCTAGATGTCAAAGCCTCCATTGGTTGCCTCTTCAAAACCATCATAGCTACCCCCAATGCTTACTGTTTGATCTTCTGAGGAGCCATTGAAGTGTTTGGGTCTACGAAGAGTTGTCCAGAATTAATTCCAGAGGTGGCTGTTATCAGTAATTTCTGAATTAGGCATTGCATGGCCACACTTGTCATTTTATGCTTAATTGTAATCAATGAAAGGTTGCCGACTAAGGTAGATAAACCAACTTAGTCTTCAGATAAATACTGCATACCTTAGCAGTATCAAGGGTTGGAAAATTGGACCCTGTTAAAGCTTGCATTGTAAGAAGTATTAGAAATCCCTAACTGTTTGAGTTGGTTATCAATAATAAGAGACTATTCACAGGATTCTTAAGCTATGTTAATGGTGATGTTTTTCCTCTGTATTAATGTTTTCCTCCATATTTTCATGCTGTGTGTCAATTTATTTGATTTCAAAACAGAAAATTTAGATTAATATTTGCTAGGAAAACACCTTAATTATGTCTGTGTTTGTTATCTTAATGTTTTCCTCTGAGACCTGAATGCAAAATTTAGAGATTGTCTACTCTACATTTACGTTGAAGTATAGTTAAAGAATTCTTAATTTCTCTTTAGCTATTACTGAACACACTACTTTCTCCCATCTCATATTCACACTGCTAGTAAGATCTAGTCTGCATAGTTAGCTTGCCCTGTGAATGCCCTTGAAAATTTGATGCAAAATTCTGCCCCTTATGACTCCATAGCCATATGGATTAAGTTTTATATCTCTGTCTATCCAACCACCCAATCAATCAAAAAAAGAACCTCCATCACTATAACTAGCCTAATATTAGAAATTATAATCAACAAGCTAAATCATAAATCATAAAAATAGAGAGAACCCTCTCTAAGTATAGGAAGGCTAGGTCCTAGAATCTGAAGTGGTTTGATATTGTCCTTTGTCATTTGTTCTTGCCAATCTTACAAATTACGCCGGGCTAACATAAAGGCGACCATACTGGAGAATTATTGAAAAAGATTAATATCATTAGAACTCAGAATCCCCAGTCAAAATATTGTATGATTCAAATATGTTCCAATATTGGTATGTGGTTGTTGATGGTGGACAACAGCCGGACACAAGAAATTTGAAATGATCCACCTGGCGACTCCACAGTTTTAGGTTGACCTAAAGACTCCACTGGTAGAAGAATCTAGATTGGTTGTGAATATACAGTGACCCCACTCTTTGACTGATTGACAAGATGGATCCAAGAATACAATGCAGGTATGATCCAATGAATAGAAATTACATTCCTATATTCCCACGTAAAATGCCTTAGGTAAATTGACAAAGAAACCTTCCTATTTTGCAAGATGATAATGTTGATGATGCTTCGTTACATCTCATTAAATTTCATATACATTCATGGAAGTTGAAGGTCGAATGGCATGAGGATTGCCTCATGAAGATGTTCATGGAAACATTAGAAGGGAAAGTGAGGGAATGGTATGAAGGTTTGAACCCTGGTACTTTGTTTTCTTTGAAAATATTTCCACAAGGTGTTTTATGAGCATTATAAATAATATTCTCCATCTTTATCATAAGCTAAAAATTGTTGTGATCAATTTGAGGATCTCATAAAATACCTTGTAAATATTGATGAGGATTTAGGAAATTGGCATCCCCAGGATCTCTTATAATAAATTCATGAATTTCATTCTCAAGTTAACTGTCATGATAACCAAAAGAAGTTAGTTGAAAAGGAAAGAAATCAGGAAATGAAAGAAGATCCACAATATCTATATGTGGGGACAAATTATAATTCATACGCTCTTTTTTGTGAGGCCAAATAAGACATTCATCCTCATGATCAGTCTTCACAAGAGAAAGACAACAATTTTTGTTTAATCCAAAGAAAACAAAGACTCCCTCCTCCTTTAAATGAAGAAGAAATCAATCAGATTCTAAGCATGTAGTCAGCCTCTAAATTTTTATGTGATGAAGAGATTTTGTCTATTTGTTATACTGTTGATTTGTGTATAGAAGCCTTTCCTCATAAAGAAACATAAGAACAAATTGATACTGATGTTGTTATACCTTCTCAAGAAGGCCTATCGCCAGGAAGTGTTGCTATTCATCAAAATGAGGGCCTTAAATTGGAATTCAACTAACTCAGTCAAGACATATTAGGTTTTCTTGAGGAGAGCATAGTGGTATATATTGAGGATTCCATGTCAGATGACCATGAAGAATACATAGATATTCTCTTTCAGAAGGATCCTGAGCATGACAAAGTGGAACCAAGAGCAGCCCTAGTTGAAGTTTGTTATTTAAACCCCCAGGGCTAGGTACTATTCCAATATCGTTTTTCTAGTTTCTTAGAATCATATAAAGAATAATTATGTTATGCCAGAGATGGTCTGTTGCAGAGTTTAAGGAAAATTTTGAGCACTGTTTCTCAAAGGCAAGTAAAATGGGAGTGGCCCTTTTGTTTTTTCAGTCTACTTAAAAAAGTGAACAAGAATCAATCATGTAGTAGTTTACTTGATTGGTTGCATTGGAGAAAGGAGTTCATTTAGCGTATATATCACCTCTAAGTTAGATTACGTAGGTAGGTGTGTAAATAAGCTCAGTATTTTGAGCATTTTTCCAGTTTTAGTTTTAGACTGCTTTCCAGTTTTTAGATCAAGTATGCCCCAGACCCCAGTTTACAGAAATCACTAACTTCAGTTTGAAAGTTACAGCTACAGAAGTTGTAGCAAATCAGGTTACAGGGTTGGGTTCAGCCCAATGTATCAGGCCACTAGTCTACGATGTTCTTAACAACTCCTAAAGGAACTACCATCCCTAGTTGGAGCCACTGTTAGACTCCTATATTTCACAGTATCACAAGGTGACTGTTTACTTCTTATATTTTTCCTACAAAAAATAATATTCCATGGCTATGATTTATTTTCAGAGAAATAAAGGGAGGTTGTGACTGAAAAGAGCATCAAATGAATCTATATGCCCTTTAATCCAGTGGAAAGAGGAAATTGTCTCTGATTAAGTGTGACAGTGAGAAAAACCTATACTGCCCTCATTCATTTCATTCACCCTCTTTTCCCCCTCATTTCCTCCATGTTTTGAAATGATTTGAATCCCATTCAAACCCCAAAAAACCACATGCATAACCTTTGGGACTTATTTCTTTATAAACCCATTTATGTTAAAGTTCGAAATTTCATGGTAATAGCTCTTCCCACCTGCTAACATCCATACCATTCTCTCTCTTAAAGTTTCCTTAAAATGCAGCTCCACCCCCACTTTAGGTCACTTGATACATTCATATATCTCACATAAACCACAATAAACAACCACAATTCCTTTATATCCTAAGCATAGACCCCTATTTTCATCACGTACACCTCAAAATGATTTGAAATCATTCATATTATGGTTCGGGCGGATTTTTCCATTTCTTAACTAAAAATTCATGAGTATGCTCTGAGAGGTTTATGGTGGGGTTTGTTTCTAGATCGCAAATCGCAACATTTAAAATATGGGTGCAAGAGGTAAAGGTTAAAGTCAACGAAGTGCAATATGTGATGGGACCCGATCGCAATCCAAAATTGCAAAACTTAAAAGACAAGTTGTGAAGGTAAAATGTTAAAACCTCAAAGTGTGATATGCGATTCCATGGTTGGGCCCAATTGCAGATCGCAGATTCTAGAAAACAAGTGTAAGGAAAAATGTTAAATTCGCCGATATGCGATATGAAGTGATGTGGCAGGGTGACGTGGCAAGGTGATGTGGAAGATGTCGTGGCCCTAGCCTTCATATCACACATCGCAAGTTTAAATAAATAAGCACGAAGGAAAGTGTTATAATTGGCAAAGTGCGATCTGCGATGCAGTGGGGTCTGATCGCAATCGCAAATAACAAGTTTTAATAAATAACTGCGGGAGGTAAACGATATAATTTCCGGAGTGCGATGTGCGATGCAATGGGACCCAATCACAAATCACAAGTTTAATGAATAAGTGTAAAGGTAAAGTTTAGAAAATGCAACATGTGAAGTGCGATGATTAACGCAGATGCGATGTGGTTCAAAGATGAAATCTAAAGGTTTTCAAATCTGAGTAGATGAGTTTTACATTGTTTTTCTTTGAAATAGGGGTTGAACACAAAAATAAAGGACTCATGTAGCAAAGGGTCAACTCGGGTCGCACCTGTGTGCTATGCTTTTCCACCTCTAATCGCCCTTCACCTTTCCACCCTCTCCACTCCTCTCCCTACATCCGACGATCCTTATCCAATTTCAGCCCCCCCGCGACATTTGAAATTTATCATGGGGGGGGGGGTCCAGAATGGGTGGTATCCCATAATTCCCATCTGGCTACGTGTCGCGCCAGGGATATTCCACACCCCCATCTCCTAATACTACTTACCACCCTCACCCCCCTCCGAAAAACTGTTTCCACCTTCCCCCCCAAACTGCTATCACTGTATGACCATTTCCAATGTCGCCACACCACATCCTCCATCATACATCCCTGTCTACCAACTGCCATCCCTCCATGACCAGGCACATGAGGTTTGAAACTCATTCTATGAAGAAATAAGGTGAAACACGACCATAAGGGCTCGGGTAGAAAAAATACACCACAGGATGAGTCAGGTAGAAAAAGGCGTTTCATGCAGACTTGTTATGGTTATAAGAGAAAATATTGAAGGGGTGGCAAAGCACATCAGCACTAGTGTTAATAAATGAAAGCACCTAGCACTACATAAGATTTGATTACCCAACACCTGTTTTCTGTAAAACAAAGCCAGATTTCAAAGCCTCCATTGGTTGCCTCTTTGAAACCATCATAGCCACCCCCAACGCTTACTGTTTGATCTTCTGAGGAGCCATTGACACGTTTGGGTCTACGAAGAGTTGTCCAAAATTAATTCCAGAGGTGGTTGTTGTCAGTAATGTCTAAATCAGGCATTGCATGGCCACACTTGTCATTTTCTGCTTAATTGTAATCAATGAAAGGTTGTCGACTAAGTTAGAGCAACCAAATTAGTCTTTAGATAAATACTTAATACCTTCGCAGTATCAAGGGTTGGAAAATTGGACCCTGATAAAGCTTGCATTGTAAGAAGTATTGGAACTCCGTAACTGTTTGAGCTGGGCATCAATAATAAGAGAACGTTCATAGGATTCTTGAGCTATGTTAATGGTGATGTTTATCCTCCGTATTAATTTTTTCCTTTGTCTTTTCATGATGTGTGTCAATTTATTTGATTTCAAAACATAAATTTAGATTAATATTTGCTAGGAGAGCACCTTAATTCTGTCTGTGTTTGTTATCTTAATGTTTCCTTTGAGACATGAATGCAGAATTCAGAGATTGTCTGCTCTGCATTTACGTTGAAGTATATTTAAATAATTCCTAACTGCTCTTTATCTATTACTAAACCCACTACTTTCTCCCATCTCATATTCACACTGCCAGTAAGATCCAGTCTGCATAGTTAGCTTGCCCTGTGAATGCCCTTGAAAAGTTGATGCACAATTCTGCTCTTTATGACTCCATAGCCCAATGGATTACATTTTACAACTATGTCTATCCAACCACCCAATCAATCAATCAAACAACCTCCATCACTATAACTAGCCTAATATCAGTAATTATAATCATCAAGCTAAATCATAAATCATAAAAATAGAGAGAGCCCTCTCTGAGTCTAGGAAGTCTAGGTCCTGGACTTCGAAGTGGTTTGAAGTTGTCCTTTGTTATTTTTTCTTGCCAATTTTACAAATTATGGGGTGATAACACCTACCAAAACCCTAAATTCCACATATCATATCTCCTAAACTATTGCGAACCAAGATTTGAAATTTTTACAGGAATTTTATCCGTATTTTTTTGTAAATTGGTTTTGTTTTTAGCATCTCAACCTTCATAGAAAATAAGTAATAGTGACAATGCCACGATGACCTGTTTGAAGCAACGAAACACTAGAATCTAAAGCTCTGATACCAAATGTTATAAAACTAGCTCCCAAAATAGAATAAAAGAGAGATAAATGCCTTATAAATCAGCCACTGTGAGGGGGAAACCTCCTTTACATTACATAAATGAAAAATTCTTGGATGACACAAATGAAAAAAACCTCCTTTCTATATATAGGATTCCATGGGGTCACAATATAATCCAAGCCAACCAATAAATAATAATGTAAGGGCACAACAATAACAATAGTGGGCTATTATGGGGCACAATAGCAACAATATGGGGACTACATGGGTACAAAAATAACAATAAGGGGGCTACACTAACAACAATAAGGGACTACACCAGTAATATAGGGCTCTAACATATTAAAACTTAATCAATGGCTAAGATCATCTACGGGTCGATCTGTGTGAGTTTCTAGACTTATCTCACCTAGACTTCATTAATACTGATTAATGAACTTGTTTTCCTAAGTTTATACTTAGGAAACATTAAAAAATGGTTAATAATCTAATTAAGTCAATTCTAGGCGAAATTTCCGGAAAACATTTCTAGGTTCTGGAGGTCTCATGTATTCCAACCTCTCCACAAAGTTTCGTGGCTATAACACATCTGATGCTACAAAAAATAGCACTCCCTTTTAGAGAGGAATGTGTTCTAGCGCTGCACCTGCTGCCAAAACACCTTGTATATGCATAATCTCTTGTTACGTTGTTGATTTCTAGTTGCTACTATCCACCAAATACTACACAACTCTGATATGTGCTACATATGTGTTGTTGCTGACCATGCTATAATGCTGCCAACACAACATCTACACTGCAACTCTGTTTTTGTTGCTACTGCAACAACTGCAACTAAAAAACATCCAAAACACTAAATCAATTGTGATCAGTATAATGCATCTGCCACCTGAGTCTCTGAATGCTACTAGCCTCTGCACTGTCCACTGAATACTCTACGTTGTTGTTGACTCTACACTAATCCAACTTCACTACTGCCAACACTGTAGTGCACTCCATAGCATGCGACTGCTACTAGTATTGAAACTCACTCTGGAATCTGATTGCATCTACTGCCATTGATCCATACTGCTACTGAATACTTTGGGCCCCCGTATATAGGTACTGATCCATTAGGTGGACTTCTCAAGGACCCTTCCCATATTTGTATCTCTCCGAGGCTACAAATCCAAGTCACCCCACCTCACTCCTAGAGGTATATGGGAAATCATGGCTAAATATTATCTACTCATATTGCTACTTCTACTACTTTACTTCTTCTGCACTAGTGCTGAAAATACTACAATAATGAGTTTGGTATCCCCATATCCTGAAGTACTAGCTTCCATAGGGATTCTCCCTATGAAATTAGACTTCCTCTGAGTCTCAATCTCCCAATGGGAAATATCTCCCTGCTAGAAACTTACACTGTCCCCCTACACTGGAAACTGGACTGCAAATATCTGCATTGGGAATCTCCTGGCTAGAACTGCACCTGCATACTGCAATTGGGAAATTCACACTGCCCATGTAATTGCAACTAGTTCTGCATATTTTTCCTGGGTACTAAATGCAACTATCATTGAATTGTCTAATGATAGATTGTGTCTACTGATACTGGACCTGCTACAATGATATTATGGGCCCCTGTAGCAAAGGTGATGGTCCTGCTGAAACGACTGGAACTAATTTGAATGATCCCCTTGTTGAAATTGCGCTGGACCTTGCCCAACTGGCACATTGGAGTCTTATACTCCTCCTCCTCCTAGATCTGGTGCCCCACTGTTTCCTTTTAAGACTAGTCCCTGGCTGGGACCCTTCCTTTCTTTACAACTCACACTTCCTTGAGGATCTACCTCCAAAAACTAGAAGTTGATCTGCCACCCATATCTGCATTCTAGCTTGCACAACCTCCTCAGTAAATCTCATACGACCATCCCTGTAGAGCTGCAAAATATGGAAACTCAAAAAACTGGAGAAATAAACCTAGAAAACTTCCCTCTTTCCTTCTACTCAAATTTTGAATATCGTATTCGCACTCCCTTATGGAGTGAGAAAATATGCTCACAACAGTTGCCAATTTGCAATGGAAAATCAGAATTTTGAAAATAGAAGTTCCTTGAGATAAATTTACCCTCTGTTGTGTGTGCTTTTCTCTTCCACCAGACGTGGGTTCTGCTTTAACGAATTGATACAAAACCATCCGCGTCTAGCTAGAGATCTTCCCAACGAAAAATCTGAGCTGATCTCTCTGCCTTTGGAATCACTTGATATGGAAAGATCAAATTTTTCTTCCCCTCACTCAGAAAAAAATTCGAACCTCCACAAGTAACTCGACCTCCTGAGAGAATGACTGCGTTGACCTTGGGAATTTCGGCCTGCTTCCCACACTAAACAACTGAATTCCTTTCTTTCGCTTCTGATTTCTTTGGCTGATCAACTGCGCTATGATACCATGTGAAAATTCCAATGCCAAAATAATATTGTAGCAATTGGTATTATTTCTCCTAATTGTTAATTAATTTAACAATTTATCTGCTACAAAAAATATTGAAATAAACACACTACAATGTTCACAAATACAATTCTTTGGAAAAATAAAAAGCTAGAAGTTGAGAAATGCTAGCACACACACATAAAATATAACATAGTTATTTTTTGGACAAAAGTCTCGGGAATAACCTAATGCAGGAAAATTGGTGCAACAATTGAGGGCTTTTATTATTAAGCAGCAGTGAGAAATTGTGAGTACAACTGGATGCCAAAATATGACAATCCTATAGAGAAAAATATTGGCAAAGATCTAGTGAGGAATTATCCTCACTCCACAGGAAAACTCTTGACATGAATTTCTTTCAGAAATTCAGCCCTCTGACCCTCTGCGTCAGAATGTGCGCTCTTTGTGCAACTTGCTAAAAATATAGCCTCAAAATGGTCTGTGATGAAGTCGTTCTACCCTATGTTGAATGGAAATATCCTTCTTCAGCACTTTGGAACTCCTTCCCAACCTCTGGAACTGAAAACATCTCTCCCTCACAGCAAATCGATTTTGCCTCTAGAGGATACTGCGCTGCCTCAATGTCAGCCTCGTTGTTTCTCTTCTGCGCCACTGCAAATGCACTCACTAGATCTTGAATGCCTCCTCTAGCCTCACTCTCTCTGCCCCTCACTCACTACTTTGATCTCTGTCTCTCTCTAGAAACTGACTGCTGGTACTTTGGAAATCGATCTGCCAAGAAATCAAACTTCTAAAGTCTGTTCTCCATCACCACATCGATCTTCTCTTATAATCCATTTTTGGAGCACCAACAACCAAGATTAAAACTTAATCAATGGCTAGGATCATCTTTGGATTGATCTATTTGAGTTTCTAGACTATTATTTCCTTGAATTAATTAATACTGATCAATTAAACTATTTTCCTAAGTTTAGGTGTAGGAAACATTAAAAATTGGTTAATAATCTAATTAAGTCACTTCTAGGTGGAATTTCTAGAAATGATTTCTAGGTTCTGGAGGTCTTATGTATTCAAAACTGTCCTGAAAGTTTCATGGCTAGAACACATCCTATTCTCCAAAAACTAATAGTATTCTATGTATCTTCTTCTTTAACTCAAACACATTGATACCCTGATTTTAAATCAAGCTTGGTGAATTTTTTTTCTTGCTGCAATTGGTCCAACAAGTTATCAATCCTATGTAGGGGATACTTGTTCATGAAGAATAATTTTGTCCATGTAATCAATGCACATTCACCAATTCCCATCCTTCTTAGGCACAATTATGATGGGTTACCCGTATGGTGATATACTTGGTAAAATAACACCCTTCTGCAACAAATAATGTAATCGATTCTTCACCTCATTTTCTTCTAGAATGAACTATATGATACTACACAATATTTGGAAATCAAGAGTTTGACAGCAAGCAGAACTCGTGCTCCACTTCCCTCTTGGGTGGTATCCCTTTATGATCATGTAACACTCGCCCCTATATATTTGTAACAACTCTTCCAATTGTTGTCTTAGTTTCTTAGTGCACCCCTATATGGATTCCCTTACTCTCATTGAGTCTTTTACACTCTAAGTTTATTTTAAAAATAATTAAGCATGTACTTCTTTCTAGAAGTGATTGTTTTCTTAGCTTGGTTGGCACTTACCAAAACAATTTTAGACTTTTCCTTTGCATGCTAATGATGAAGGATATTTTGTCCTTGATAAGGTGGTATTGGTTGGCTCTCCACATTAATATTGCATCATACATATACATATAAGGAAACCTAAAAAAAACTCCACATACATCAAATGGAACTACTTCTAATTCAACTTCATGAATAAAATCAAAACTGATAGGAAATTTTATTTTGCAATGTTTTGTTACCTTGATTTCTCAATTCCCATTTACACATCCTAATGGACATGTGATAGGATTATATCTATTGTACAACCCAACTAGGTCTATTACAATGAGATTTTCTTATGATCCTAAGTCAAATAGAGCATCATTTTTTGTCTTCTTAACCTGTATCTCTATATGGAAGAGTTTTGTCATATCATTCTCTTCATGTTGTTGAAGGATACTTAGATTAACCCCTCTTTTGCATTTATGTGCTAAAAATATTCTCATCCCTATCTGAGCTACTTTCCACCTAATTGATATAATGTGTGGCTGTGAGGTTTTTCTTCTTCTAGTTCTTTGGGTTGAGTTATATATGTAATTTTCAAAACTTCTCCTCTATGCGACCATCAATGTTTCATTGGTTACATTGGTTTCTAGGATATTTACAATAGTGTGTTGTCACTGTTATCTTCTTTCCCTCCCCCCATTTCCACTTCTTCTTCCCTTCTTTAGAAGATTCATTGTGTTATTTCTACTTTGAACCACTCAACTTCCCTTTCTTCTAGCCTATGTTTTCTAGGTATGCACCTACACACAAGCCTAATGCACAATTCTATGCTTGAAAATCAAACTTGATTTTGCAGATGGTTGTGTCAACCCTCAAAATACTTAAGGATTATGTATGGGTTCTTGGGAGAGATACCCAACATTATTTGCATCATCTTGAATTTTTTAGTGTATTGCTATCCACTTTGCCCCTATATCTACTTTAAGTAATTTGACAGGATATACTAGTCCTCTACATATCTAATACAATATAATTGGGACTTTGTGAGAGTTTTAAAATTCTCTCACTTAGTGATTGTAGAATCCCCCTTCAACCTAAGAGTTTATGTGTGTATTTCCCACAAGATCAAATGAGAAAATGGAACAAGAAAATAAACCTCTAACTACTGGAACTAGTGATTTAATTTCGAAGCATTGATATCACCTTGATATAACTTAATGTCCTCATTTTCTTCCATCGTGAAGAGGGACTATAAATGGTTCATGATGATCGAACTCAAGTGCTCTTTTTTGGGTTTCCTAGACTCCTTATTTGGTTCTTCTCAATCCATTAATTTCCCCTTTGATCTAACACCTATATTGGAAACCTCGTTTTCTTTAAACAACCTGAGCTAATTGGTTAGGGCCATCATGAGGAGGCTCAAATTAAGGTTTATATCTACAATTTTCACTTCCAACTAAAAAAACCTCTCCTCTGTCTATTTTTGAGGGTTATCATAAATTGATTAGTCATCCATGACTATGGTTTTATGAATTTTTTCTTAAAACAATATGATCCCTTGTAACTTCCCACAAAATACCCAATGATACCTGCTCTGATACTAAAATGATTTGTGAATTGTTTTGGATATTCCACTAGATGATTCATCACAAAAAATATGTGAAAATAAACTAAAATCTATACTGTGAAGCGTTAATTCCTTTTATATTTCATTTTTTTTATTAGTTGTCTTTTTGTTTGTGTGTGAAATAGATAATATGTGAAAAATAGAGAACATGTAAATACAATCACTCACAAACCACAATAAATACCAATATACTTTGGGAAAACATTTCAAAGGAAAACCTTGCTAGTAGGTGAGGCTGCTCTTGTTAGGTAAACTCGACTAAGAGAAAGAGTCAAATTTTATTCTCTTGGAAAAATCCAGGCCAAGTCAGCCAAGTGAGTCTTCACCACTCACCTCCCTGGTACATTATAATAGAGTTCCTCCCATCCTTTTAAAGGCTTCATTACGTACAATCCATGGGTAGAAAAACATGGGAAACCAAAACAACATGGAACCATTTTTGATGACTTGAGAAATTTTGACTCTTTCCCCAAGTTGAGTTTACCTAACAACCCCCCCTTAAACCTTGACTTGGGGTTTCCTTGACCAAATCCAACGAAACTGGCAAAGTGAGTCAGCGCCACTCACTCTAGCCTTACCCCCCTCAAAGTTTATACCCAAGGTATTTGTTAATCTAGCATGCCCCCTATAACCTATGTCTAACACAAGACTTTATCAATAATTTCCCAAGGGTACACATGCCATACTAGGTCTTACAATAGATTTCCCATTTACATGCAATAATTTTGACTCCATTATAATAATATATTTTTCTCTTAAATTCTTGTTGCTATCATGCTCTCAACAAACATTCCCTTAACGGCTTCGATCAAACTTTGGCTTCTAGTATCCTCATCATGGGCCCAACTGACCATTGCTCCATCTACCAATGTTTTTAGCACCACCACAACTCTCCATAATGATGATGTTTTTGTTTTCATGGACATACCAGCAACATAGAAAATTTTGACTGCGATGATGTTTGATGCAAAATTTGAGGGCATTTATAACCTAATGCCTCTCATCCTCAGCCACAAGTTTGATCATCTATATTATTTTGTCTCATTTCTCTCCTCTTAAAACTAAGAAGCTACATATGCTCCAAAAAAAAATGACCAAATTATCCATATTTGTGGCTTTAACAATGTAAACTATCAAATCAGAACTATATCAAGTACCAATTTTTTGAGGTAGCAAAAAATCATCCGATTTTGAAAAGTTCTGATTCATAATACACCTTTTTTTAGAATATTTCTAACACTTTACATTCTTTTATGTATCAATTATGAAGATTATATTTAAAATGTTAGTGATTTTCATGTTGATTTTGAAAAGTGTTGTTGCAGCATCAACCCCCCTTTTTAGAAGACTTATTTTGACACTTTAAATTTTATAATGTATTAAGTGTGGATATCTGTTTTTTAAATTTAACAATTTTTGAAGTAGTCTTCTTCTTCTTCTTATTCTTCCTTGGGATATTTATTTTAAGTGTTTTTTAGGTTTGTGTTTTTGTTTTTCTTTTCATATTTTTTTTTTGTAGTGATATCTTCATTTTTTTGCATTTTATATTTTAAAGTTATGATTTTCTATATATTTATCTATTGTTAATCAATATTTCAATGCACATCAAATAATTGTCACTAAAAAAGCAATAAATGTTAACATTTGACATAAAAATACACATCTTGAATATGGATATAATGAAAAAAAACACATTTTGAGACCTTTTGCAAAATGGACATGTCAAATAAACGATTTTTATGGGAAAATTTTAATAAAAAAGGTTTAAAAGATATCAATTTTTATGAATTTTATATCAAAAATAATAATCAAAGTTTTTTTCAAAAAATAATGATTTAGATAAAAATTAAAGTAGAAATGACATAATGCAAATATTAAACATATAACAAGAATAATTGAATACTCATTCTTCTCATAAAATCTCGAAGTCAAAACATTACAAGTATAGCTATTGAATATTTCCAAAAAATGAGCTTGATTTGCAAACATAACTTAATTTTAATCAAGAATCTCATATAGTAGATGCTCATCATCTTCTAAATTTTCATTATTGTCTTCTTCCATAATATTTAGTGCTTTATTTTGGTCATTTTCCTCCTCTGATGTATCTTTCATGTATGAAAATCTCTGAAAGTATCTTCTTATGGACCTTTGATTTGTGAAAAAATTTCCTACATGCTCCCAAGTCTGTGGCCCAGGGGTCCTGTACGCTAGGGTTGATTTCTGGGAATTGGCCCAAGGCACCCAGGGCCTTAGGCTTGGGTGGGGGTGCAGGCCTGGAAAACTTTCCCTCCCCTGTCTAGACTTCTAACTCGGGGGACCTAGGTGCTCAAAGTAGATGCCCAAAATTAGTCCTGGGCAATTCCCTAAATCAACCCTAGGTGATTCTCGTAATTGAACCTGGCCCTGGGCATCTAGGGGAAATTCCAAAAATGGACCCTGGTCTTGGGCGGCCAGGGTAAATCCCTGAAAATGACCCTATCTCTGGGTGCCCAAGGGTGATTCCTAGAATTGGCCTTGGGAATTTTCAGAATCAACCTTAGGAAATTCATAGAATCAACGCTGGCGAAGGGTGATGCCTTGGACGCTTCCCAAAATCGACCCTGGGTGATTTCTATAATTGAGCCTAGGCGATTCCCATAATTAACCCTGGCTCTGGGCCTTGAAGGGTGACTCCTGAAATTTACCCTAGCCCAAGGTGCCCAAGGGTGATTCCTGAAATTAACCTTGGCCCTGGGCGCCCAAGGATGATTCCTAAAATCGACCCTTGGCAATACCCAAAATTTACCTTGGGAAATTCTTAGAATCGACCACATGCGCCTAGGGGAAATACCAGGAATTGAACCTAGGTGATGTTATTGCCCAAATTCA
>MU968501.1:12726454-12824108 GCA_034641835.2 Pinus albicaulis | reverse complement strand
TGTCTCATGCTCAGCCAAGATTCAGAGTGGATCCGACCTTTTCTGACGTTTCAGTGCTCTCCTCAACCTCGCCTTCAGGATCTTCATCCTAGCTTTGCAAACGTGTGTGCGGGCCCAATAGTGATTCTTCATGTGTCTGAGCATGTCTTTGTCCCTATTGGCCTTCGCCAATAGCTTCTCCAGATGAATGTTGACTCTCGTAAGGCAAGTCTCTCGCTCAAATGGTGTCGTGTCACCTGGTCTCTTCTGGGCTAATTCTCGGTCTTCGCGGATTCTCTGCAGCTCCATGAGTGTGTGCTGATCCTCCAGTTGTTTATTCTACTGATCCAAGTAATTTATAACCCACTGAGCTCTCTGCAATTTCTCGGTCAGTGTGTCGATTTCATCTTTCTGCTCCTGGATGATTTCTTTCAGCTTTGAGCTGGGAGAGCTCGAATCAACATCGATGAGTATAAAATCAATGTCTTGGCCTCCTGAAGGGCCCTCATCGTGCATAGGCTTCTTGCCTCTGTCCTATACATGTGCTAATGTAGAAGGCGAGACCCCTTCCACGCCAAGTGGAGATAGTACTCGTTCTGCTGATGAAGGTAACGAGACCCCTTCCACCCTTGGTGGAGATAGTACTCGTCGTGTTGCTGCAAATAAGGCTCTGTGGCCTCTCTGATATGTAACACACACTGGGGCACTGATAGGCTCAGTCTGAGGAACCTCAAACTGATGTGAAGGCTCTCCCTCATCATTAAAAATCTCGGGAGGAGGCTGGGGGGCTGCAAATAAGTCACGGGAAATGAACTCATCCTATGCGATGCCCTGCAATCCAAGCTGATGTACTACCATGATTTTAATGAGCACATAATGATAAATGTTGTTATGTTGCTGCTCTGGAGTCTTCTTCTGCACAAGGGTGGTCATCCCCTCTATGTTTCGGCACATGAAGTATGGAATATTCATCAGTCTCACTCTCATAAAATACATCAAAAGTCTGATATGGTATGCATAAAGGCGTGAGAATCTACCCTCACAGCTGAAGTATCTAATGATGAGTTTCATTAATGGTGCATAGGACTCCTTCAGAAACCGGAACAGGAATACCATGCTAAGCTACCTCAAATATCCAGGCCTGATGTAAGGTTCATAATATGCTCTATCCAACTGCTGTCTCTTATTCCACTCCTCACCTATGTTTGGTATCCCGGTTGCCTCAGAAATGGTCTCTGGTGTCAAAGTGAAGTTCACTCCAGCAAGGTTTACATGACCATCACGAAAATGGAGGACAAATAAGCGAACCAACTCCTGATGGTGTTGAATCTGAGATATCAGCTCACAATACTGAAAACATGAATGTTGTCGTGGGGCATGTTACAAGGTAAGCTGCATGCTCGTACCTGGAGCCAAAGAAGTGGGCTTGTCCCTGACGTGCCTGCCACTTTTATGAGACCTCCTCGGTACATCTAGCCCTGCAGTTGAATCACTGTCTTGCTCATATCCCTGCTCATATGATGAATTTGTCTCTGACATGGTGCTGAAAACAAGGTGTTTATGCTGATATGTAGGTGGTGAAAACAAAAGTTTGTCTTTCAATACCAAGTGTGCCACATATGAAATAAGGTGCTGTGGGGAAATATCACAATGAATACAATAGACTGACACGTGAATTTGGAGTGAAGGACAGTCACTTACTGCTTGGGGAACTTCGAGTTTTGGAGACTTTATAAGTGATATGGGAGTGGGAGATAGTGATGGGAAATGTAGTTTTTAGGGATAGGAGTGCAATGACATGGTATACTCAAGCTAGGTGAAATCACGGATGTCAAAACAGTCCTTGAATGTCTTTGGGAATTAGAATTTTATCAATGATATGAAGGAAGGGGTGTGATAGACAATGATAAGGTTTGAGGATGAAAACATGGGAACAAAGGGTATAAGGGATATGGGACAGTGAGAATAGGAGAGGGAATTATGATAACAACATGATAACAGTATGATAACAATGATGGGAACACAAATGAAAATGGGGTGGGAGTGTTAAGCACCAATAATCAAATTTCAACACCTCTTTTCAAACCCTAGTGAGCATATTTTAATATGGATATAGGGTTTATTCTTTCACCAACCAAAATCCAATGTCTTCGTCTCTAAACCACACCACACATAACTAAAATCACTGAACAGGCTTTGTCAACTTACTTGGAGAAAAATGAGCTGAATCGAATTGAGTTTTTATGGAGCGGAAATGAATTTGGCCTTGGAGGCTCTGTGCGCCGCATACAAGCCCAGTGCGCCACGTCGTGTGGGTGCGCCGTGCCAGAGGAAAATAACACTGTGTGAAAATGCCCAATGTGTCGCGCAGCCTGTGTGCACCGCGCTCCTACCCAATGCGCCGCGCAGACTTGCAAACACAGTCTTGGTTTTCGGAATGAAAATTCGCCCTCTCACCACTAAAATCGACTTCAATCAATCTTCTTGGATGAAAATGAATGTTTCAAAAAAAATGAAAATGTATTATAGTGGTGGATTCAATTTTTTTTTTCTCACAAACCCATTTTGTAATGTTTGGCATCGGCACTTTTTCACATTTAATACAACTCTGTTTTTTCAAATTTCCCTTTTGATTTTCTGACTTGAAATGATGATTTCTTGGTTGATTTTTGCAGGGATGATGACATTGAACTTCGGCAAAGGAAGACCAGAGTCTGCTTTTGAGGTAATTCATGGCGGAAAACTTTTAAAATACATATTTATTACAAATAATAAATTTGACAATTTCTTCTTCAAAACAGAGTTTTGAAGAAGAAACATCCTCGAGCATATTTGACGATGAAAATCTTGAAATGAAAATTGTTGAAAACAACCTCATGGCACGTGGGCATTATTTAACATTACTAAAGACCAAACCCTAGACCTAGAAACTGAAAGACTCTTTTTGACCAAAATAACCATCTATGACTGTAAATGACATGAACTCAACTTTGATGAATTTTGATAAATTTTGACCAACCCAGCAGGTACAAGCATGAGGGAAAATGAGAGAACAAAGCCCTTCCGTCAGATAATGGCATGCCCCTAACGGAATGCAGATGAATGAGCGGAATGAGACACCTAAAAATGAAATGCAATAAGAGAAATGATCTCTGACGGAGGGATGTAAGGACTGACTCTAACAGGTGATACCTGGAATTAACCCTGGGTGATTCCCAAAATCGACCTTGGGAGATTTATGGAGTAGACCCTAGGTGATTCATGGAATCGACCCTGGGCGATTCTCAAAATCGACGTTAGGCGATTATCAGAATCTATACCTTCGACGATACCCCAGAATCGATACTTGTAATCGATACCATAGATGATTCCTGAAATCTAACCTGGGTTATGCCCTATGCGATTCCCTGAATCGACTGTGACCCTAGGTGATTCCCATAATCGACCTTAGTTGATACCCCAGGCACTTCTCGAAATCGACCCTGATTCCCATAATCGACCCTGGGAGATACCTAGAATTGACCCTGAGCGGTTCCTAGAATAAACTCTAGGCAATTCTCAGAATCGATACCCTCAGCGATACCCGGAGTTTACCTTGGGTGATACCCTAGGTGATTCCTGGAATTGACACTGGGCGATACCCTAGGTACCTAGGGGCGATTCCCAGAATTGACCCTGGGTGATTCCCGTAATCGACCTTGGGCGATACCCAGAATCAACCATTGGCGATACCCAGAATAGAGCCTAGGTGATTCCCAGAATCGATGCTAGGCAATTCCTAGAATTGACCTTGAGCATAGATGGGATACATTGTCTTAGGCTAATATTTGAAAAGAGCTATACTTTTAGAATTTAAAATAAAAATTACTCTTGGAAAAATGACTCTTTCATTCAAGTGTTCATTTTAAAAGTTTTTTTAGGTCATATAATTTGTTCATAATGTCATGGTTGAAATATGTTGAAAACTTAAGGTTTTTTAATTCAATTGTTGAAAAATTGTCAAAATTTTTAGTTTTTATTTTTTTTTATTTTTTTATTATATTATATTTTATTTTATTTTATTTTTTGACTTATGATATTTTATATTTAATGCTAGGGTTGAAAAAAATTAGAATTTTAGGTTTTTTAGAGTCGTGATATTTTATCTTTAACAACATGGATGAAAATTGTTGGAATTTTAAGGTTTTTCAATTCCCATTATTTTATCTTTAACGTCATTGCTAAAATTTTTGAAATTTTACCCCGAAAAAATGTTATTCTAACATCAACACTTTTCGTTTTCAGCGTGTTGTTTTCAAATTTTTTGCACAAAAAAATTGGTTTTTACTGCCATTTTTAAAAAATGTTGAAAATTCAACCTTAATAAAAAAAAACATCATTCCAGAATACAAAATTTTCGTTTTGGGTTGTTTTTCATGATTTTTGGGGGTTTTTTGGCTAGAGTTGCCATTTTGAGTTCACACGTCCAGTTTGAAAGTTTATATTGCTCTTTACCGGACAAAGAATCCACATAATTTTTGTGTGGAAATTCTCTTCATATGATTTGACCACCAGACAACTCAACCTTCATATGGATTTTATGATTTCGTCCTCTATGTCATAGCACTTAAATCTCACCTTTCATTTTTCACAAAATGAACCCCTAGTCAACCTTCAACCAAATCCTTTTGCATGATATCATTTACCGTGGCCAAGTGGTCATGGATCTCATGACCTCTTCTATGATTTTCAATAGCTTCTCGCTGAGGGTTATCACAGTCACGATAAATCCCTGCCATGATTTTTTCTTAGTTCCTTCACAATATGAACAAATTCTTGTCAATCTTACCGTAAAGATCCTCTTAGCATCCGTGCACCAATTTCTCTTGGTAGCATTCAATAGCGGAGCCTTCAATTATCTATTATTCCACATAAATCAATTGATAACTACCATTGTGTAGCCTAGAAATTCTTGGTTCCTTCACAACATGAACAAATTCTTGTCAATCTTACCTTAAAGATCCTCCCAGATTCAGTGCACCAATGTCTCTTGGTAATATTCAATAGCGGAGCCCTCAATGATCTACAAACAGATTCACATGCCACATGAATCAATTAATAACTACCATTGCGTAGCCTATAAATTGTTAATGTGGAACACATAAATTTCTCCTACACAAACCAGAAACAAGCATCAATTAAAAGTTGTGAAACCCAAAAATTTTCATATTCTCATGAGCTCTATTGTGATCTAGAGCACTTCTCCCCTATAAACTCATCTGTTGAGGGAAAAACCCTTGTGTTTCTCCTAAAACCATCATTCCTTCTTTGGAAAACACACATTTTTTCCTCTTCTCATAACCTTCCACATCTACCAATTTTCATTTATAGGCAGTCATCTATGCGTTAATACTCTTGGTTTCTTTCTCGAACATCACATGGAATTTCATGATATACATGGACTATGTATTTTGTTAGTCATCTAACTCAACAATTGAAAAATATCTAGGCTGGGACCTCCTTCTTTGCATGCAACTTGACCTCATATGGGTAACCATTAGGCCCCTCCAATAACTTTCCATGGGGATCTCTATCAAAGCTTAGGTGAAGCCATTTTCTAGCCACCATGAGAGGTTACCCCTCTGTGGTGCCTTGATCGACCACTTGTCCTCGTTAAACTAAACCAGAAACCTAAATATGCTCCTACATGACACGTCATTCATCAGACCATATAAACCCTTAGCAACAAAGGTGTCCCCCCGAAGACAAATCCTGGCTATGATATCAAATGTAGAATTTTTACTAGAGAGAAATGTTTATGGGTTTTTGATAGCATTATAAAGGTGTTCTAGTCTCTTTTTTTGTCTAAGAGGCTAGGGAACATGAGATATATGAAACCTAGAAAAGGTTTCGGGACAAAAACACCTAGAGACCACTCAATTAAATTAATTTATTAATATTAAAAAGTTCCTAAGTCCAACTTAGGAAAATTGATTAATTAATGGGTATTAATTGAGGAAATTGAATTTTGCTATAGGGACTTTCAGAAAAGTGTTTTTATGGAGTCTAATTAATCTTAGCCATCGATCGTGATTATATCTTGGTCGTTGATTCTCCAACAAGAGATTATGAGAGAAAGTCGATGGGATGGAGATAGACATAGTAGTGAGAGAAAGGAAAAACGAGCTACCTAGTGCGCAGTGATTGAGCGGGGGAAGAGTTAAAGTCAAAGGGAGAGCATAAGAGAGAGGGAGAAAAAAAATTTAGGAGTAGGATTCTGAAGAATTTTCCAGCATGTCTCCAGTGCCAGAGTGATAAGAGATAGGAGGCCAAATTATCTGCAGAGAAGGCCACAAAATCCAGTGTGAGCAGCTAGAAACCCCTAAGAAAGTTTATAGAACATAGAATATTTAGTTTCCGGAGGCTAGATTAACATCCACAAGGTAGAGTGAGTCACTTCCAAAGGCATAGGGAATAAATACAATTGACTTGGATCTAGTTTGCAGACATTGCAAGTTTTTCCAGACCCAACAATGTGAATTCTAGAAAATGTGAGTTTTCCAGTGAGGGGTTCGAGCAATCCAATGGAGATTGAGTTGATTGCAGAGGGAGATGAATATCTCCAGTATATTTTCTGGAGGATTTCCAATTGGGCATCCATATTAGTTTACTCTCAAATTTGTTGCATAATAATAAAATAAGCACCCATGTGAAACATCCATTTTCCCTTTGGGGTTTTTCTGGGGACTATTTAGCCAAAAAAAAATGGTATCAAATTTTTATGCGTGTGCATCTATTTCTTAGTTCCTGACTTTACTATAGCAATGTATTTTATTGTGAAGAATGTATCGGTGAATTATTTGGTATTTTCGTAAACAAATAAACTTCTAATCAGTTAGGAGAATAATTTTTAGTTTGTGCATTTAAGGAAATCTCACATGGAATCAAAGAATTATTGATAAAATCAGAGGCTCATAAGTGAAATATCAAGATATCGTGTAGTTCTAAGGGAAATAGGAAGCACATGATTCATATCTTCACAGGTTGAGCCAGGAATGTGAATTGTTGTGCATAAATAATTTTCTAGAGGCAAAGTGTAGGGAAATTTAGATGGATTCATATCTACACAGATTGAGCCAGGAAAGTGAATTGTGGGCAAAAATAATTTTCTAGATGCAAAGTGCAGGGAAAGTTCAATTTGCACATAGTGAAGTTTGTGGCCAGTGTGGTTGTCAGGAAGCGGTCTTAACAAATAAATAGATTGATTTGTTGAGTATATATGGTAGGAAAATATTTGTAGCAAGGGTTTCCATTGTAGGTTTACATGGGGAAGGAAGAGAAAAGTGCACATGGAGGAGATTTCCATATTTTATCAGAGGGTTTCCAATTCCAAGCACTAGGAGAAGATATGTGATTTCCAATTATAGAAGGCCATAGAATAATTTCCAATTCAGCTAGTGCATACTTCAAGAGTGGCAGTACGTGTGCCAAAATCTAAAGGATGACTTCTAGAAGGTAGAGTGATTTGTCCAGTATTGGAGTAGCAGGTAGTGTGAGTACTAGAGAAGGATTTGTGGAGGTGGGTGTGATTATATCTGTGCATTCTTGAGGGATTGCAAGTAGCAGAAGGAACTGACGAGCAGGAAAGTGAAGGATATTTCCCACACTAGTCTATAGTTTATTTGAGTTTCACAAAAATGGATTCAATAGGATTCAGGGATTTAGATAAACTTGATGGAGCTTCAACTATGGAATCTAGAAGGCACGAATGTAGTTCCTCTTGGATGAGCATGGAATGAAGGAGTTCATGAAAAATTTCATGGTAGCACCAATAAATTCACAATAGTTGTAAAAATTCAAGAAAGGGATGACCAAGATGAAGAAGATGGTCTTATACAGGGTCCGAGATCATATCATTCCAGAAATTGTAGATAAGAATATGGTAAAGGACATGTGGGATGTCATCGTGAAGTTGTATGAGAATCCATTTGTTACACAGTAATTTATCACCGTCCATGCAATCCCCATCTCGCCCATTGGAGGGTCGTTTCTGTGACGAATAAGTAGTGTCATGCCTTGAAAATACCATCATTGCATCCCTTTCCATGAGGACAACATTCCTTCTGTTGATCATTTCCTAAGTTGACCCCTAAAAACACTTGTTTTTGCCTTGGCGCTGGTAGCCCATTATGTCCTCGCACCAATGAGGAAAATTAACACTGAGCCCACGCCAATTGGCGCTCTGTCCTAGTTGAGCACGCACGCCAATCTGCTTATGGAAATTTTTTAAAAAAAGAGGCTAAGTTTCGATTACAACAACTTCGTGGATGAGTCACGAGGAGTGGTTTCGACTGAATAACCATGGCCTTCCTCCTTTGGCCTCTTGTTTCCACCTTATGGGGAACCTCCCAAGAGATAAGGCCTCTCTTCCACTATTGTAGGGATCCCAACCTCCTCCTCTCCTCTATAAATATAGCCTTCATCCATTGATGAAGGGGCTGAATAGCTGAAGGGTTGAATGGTTGAGTCTCCAAGAGCCTTCATAGCCTGAAGAATGCTGCAATAGTCCTCATAGAGCTAAATCAATAGCAAGGAGATTGACGATCGAAGAGAGAGGCTTGTCCCCATTCTCGAAAAGCTTTACTGAGACGTATTCTGCTGATGACTCACCGAAGGAAGATTCAACGTTAGAGCCAAGTTGTATTTTCCTTTGTATGAATTAATGATAAGCGACTATTGGTTATGGTTCCATTCGTATTTTTCAATATGATCATGAGTTGTGTCTTCTCTGACTGATACATAATTGCATATATCGGGTTTTACGCTTGTGTTTGTCGTGTTTCTTGTATGTGCAGGTGTTTGATCGCGACAAGCGAGAGGATTGTGATCTCCTGGAGCAAGGAAACAGGAGCGCCATCTTCTCTACGAACAACAACGTTGGACTTGAGGTAGGCCTTCATCGCAATTTGGTCTATTTCAATTAGGAACTTGCACCTTAGCATGATATGATTGTTGCTAGACCCGATCTGGGCTAGTAGGGATTGCATCTGTTCGCAGAGGGGATTTATCTCTACAACAAATTGGTGACTCCACTGGGGATCGTTGATTTGGAGTACTGTCTTGTCTTTTCGGTCGATTTTTGACTTTGCTTGCTTAATCATCTCTTTTGGCTGGCTCTTTTTGTGTGTTTGGCTTTTGTTTAACTTTACCATCACTAGTCTATTTCTTGGATTGCTCTTTTTATTTTTCCATAGTAAACTCGACTGGCACACTTATTAGCCTAACATTCATGCCCATTGGCGCATGTTGCCAGTGTATTACCCACGCCAATCATGTTCTGGCACTAGATTCCGCATGACAGTCGCGCTGATCCTGAAAGGTGCTAGGGTTTGCTCTGTTTTGAGCTTTCTGAGCTTGACCTGTGTGTTTGGTTTCATTTTTACGACTGCTTGAGTGTTCTGGAGCCTTGTTTGACTGACTGTGACTTTCGTCCTTTGGTTGTTTGCCCGTTTCTATTGATTTTACATTCTAGCCCTAGGGCATCTAGGTGCTATAGTGTGTCGAGCCTCCCGTGGGAGTTTTTGGTTTCTATCTGTTCATTCAACTTTGTGATTGCTTCTCTTCATTCGTTTGGTGGTTGTCTATCGTTTTATTGTGTTATTTGAGTGATTGGATTCTTCTTCATTCGAATTATGCTTTGTCTCTCTTTGAGCCTAGATTACATGGTTCATTTGAGTCTTGGAGATTCTGCTTGAAGTGGTGAGTCTAGTCTTGGTTGGGAGAAATTCTTTGTTTTTTCATTTTCAGGCATTGGCGCTTGTTTTCAGTTAGCAACCCGCGCCAATTGGCCATTGGCGCTAGTTTTCAGTGAGCAAGTCGCGCCAGTTGGCGCTAGTTTCACCCACCAAAGTCATGCCAATTTCAGGGTGTGTGAAAATTGAGAATTTTTACCTAAATCCTTCACCAGTGTGTCTTTCCCTTCCGGTCTTTTCATTGTATGAGCATAGATTACATTTCTCATTGTTTGAAATGTCTTCTCTCCATGATTGCTTGATGTAAAAGGGAATGAATGCCTTGTTTTGATCTCATGCTTTGGAAGTCCTCTTTGTGTTTGATCTCATATGTCTTGTCGCATTTTGAGGGATTTCGTGACAAAGTGTTTGAAACAACGATTGCATTCTTAGTGTTTGTTTACATCTCTTTTGCATTCATCCTTCATTAAGGAGATTTGCATTATTTTAGTTTTCATCTCATAGTTTGCTTTTCCTTAAAATGCATTAGATCACATTGTATTGAAAAGTATTTTTTGAAATCCATCATTGAACTTAGATTACATTGTTTAATGATTGAAAACTAGAAATCGCTTTGAGTGCATTCTCTTTCATTAAAAGCATGCATTAATTAGATTCTCATTTCATCGAAAAATGCATTGAGTGCATTCTTATAATTTGAAAAGGAAAAGGAAATTGTGCATAGATTACAATTGCATAGTTTTCGAAAAAGAGGATTTTGCATAGATTACATTGCATTATTCGCATCGTTGAATGTTTGAAATTAATTTTGGATAGTGAAAGTCATCTAGTTTGGAAAAGATTTCGTTTGCAGTGTTGTTTTATGTTGCATCATTGTTTGAAGCTCTTCCCTTTACTAGATAGCATTCATCGAATTGAAAGATTTATTTTATCATATAGCTGCATATAGGAGATTTTGAGACATAACACTCTCTAGGGCTTGAAAATTGAAACATAATTGAATATTGACATTCAAATCTATTCAATTTACACTAAGGCAACATTGAAACATTAACGAAATATTTAGAGCTCTAGGCTAGAGACGTGTTCCGGCGTCGTTAAACCTAGTAGCTATCGTTTTCCACTTGGATTTAGACAGCACTAGTATGGACTTGTGCTCCCCGTACCGTCGCGTATATAAAGGGAGACCCCACTAGGTTGCCATCCTTTATCCATATGAAGCCGAGTCTTCCGCCCTATACTTTTGATACACTGGACACAACAGTCGGGGAGATTGCTTGCATGTACGTTAAGTCCTTGGTTGATTTCTCCTTCATTTTGAAACCAAGGTGTATATTGTAGTTCATGGTTATTTGGTACACCCTTTGCCTAGAATTCCTAAGTAGTCATTTCGATCTTTTCTAACTCATTAAATTTGAAAAGATCATCAAGCGCTTGTCCTTTCATGCTTGTTTCCAATATGAAAGTGATAGAGTCACCTTTTGCCTGTTTCTTGACTCTTAAAAGATGAAACAACGGACTTTTGTTTCAATGTTTTAAAAAATTAACTGCCCATGAAATATTCCCGGTTAAAGTTAGTTTCCTTAGTGTGTTGTTCTAAGGTCATTCTTGATGGCAACTTTCCTGGAGTTCATCAACCAAGGAATCCCCTCCGATGGGAATCCTGGTCATTTTCCTCCTTTTGGGAATGTTGGTGCTCCTTATATGGCAATGTTGTCCCTTCCTGGGTTAACTGTTGGGTTTCTTGTTTGGTTGTTTTCAACCTCTGTGGTCCCGAATGTCCCATCTATTGTTCAATCAGTTCCTCCACCTGAACAACATCATATTGATTTGAAGGTGGACCTCTCCCCTTCTTCACCTGTTTCTGCATCCTCCTCTTGTACTTCGCCTGGTGAAAGTCTGGATTCGAGTAACCAAGTGGCTAAGAAGAAGAAGAAGAAGACAAAGAAGAAGAAGTCTGATGAAGGAGAGGCTAGCTCTGCAGCTATTTCTCCTAAGAAGCCTTCTATTGATAAACCTTCCAACCCTCCACGGAAAGTCAAGTTCCCTTGCATGTTGTGCATGGGAGACCATCTTCTTTGAGACTGCCTTGGCATTCCCAAGGTGCTCGAAATATGGTCCAACATTTTTCCATCATTGCCTTTGGCTTCTGAGAGTGAGGTTGGGGGCATATCTTCAACTACTGCTGATAAGGCTCCTAAGAATCAGGGTAAGATTACCAATCCCTGTAAGTTGTGTGAAGGGCACCATGCCATTCACCTTTGTCTGTATATGGATGAATCCAAGCGAGTGTTGGGCAACTCAACTATTTTTACACCATGCCTCCTGGCTGGTTATAAACAGTTTTCTTTAAGTCCTCCACCAGCTGATCCTACATTTGGTCAAGAGTCATCCTTGGTCAATCCCACTCCCCCGGAAATTAAAATTCAGGAATTCGTTCCCGACCAACCATCGGTCGTGGGATTGGTTGAGATGGCCCCATCTACAGTGCACCAGGTCTTTTTCGTTGAGAGTGGATCT
This sequence comes from Pinus albicaulis, assembly GCA_034641835.2. NCBI lineage: Eukaryota > Viridiplantae > Streptophyta > Pinopsida > Pinales > Pinaceae > Pinus > Pinus albicaulis. The sequence continues at coordinate 12,811,878 of MU968501.1, read as the reverse complement.
CACATCCCTTAGGTTCTTCTTGTTTCTTCAGATTCTTCGGACTTGGAGAAGGATTCTCCTATCCCTATACCTCAAGAAGCTGCTCCTCCACCGCCCTTGATAGAGGTCCTGGAGGATACCCCTCCCACCTTCAAGATTGAGGTCGAGGAGGATGATTTTTCTTCTTTCGTAACACCAGGGGAAGACCATTTCAGTTTGATGGTAGCCCCTCCAAGTAGTTTGGTCGCTTCCTTTGATTGGATTCGATTTACTGGATACCGCCTTCTGTCTTATGTGCCTTTCGAGATAACGGTACAGGCCTTTGGTCTAGTTGTACCCAGCACCATTATAGACGAAGGCGCGTCTATTAGTGTTCTATCCTAAACTACTTGGCAAGCTTTTGGCTCGCTGCCGCTTGCGTCTATTACGCAGAATCTATTGGCATTTAACAGAAGAACTAGTCAACCATTAGGGATCCTTCCAAGGTTACCTGTTACTTTGGGAGGTAAAATTGTCCATATGGATGTTATGGTTGTTCCAGGCCCCTTGGATTTCAATCTACTCTTGGGGCGCGATTACACCTATGCCATGGGAGAGCTTGTTTCCTCCCTTTTTCGTGTGGTCTGTTTTCCGCATGAAGGACGGATGGTGACCATTGATCAACTTTCGTTCTTTGGTCCTGATATGGCAGCTGGCCCGCCATCATCCCTTCCTGATTTTTATCCACCCATTGTATCTACCCCACCGTAGGTCAACTATGTGGCTACCTACCCCGTGCCTGTACCCAATGATTGTGCCATTGTGCATCAGGTGCTGGGGGCATTGGGTCCTGACTTCCAGGATTTTTTTCTTCCATCGGGAGTGGAACTCTTGGAAGTGATGACTTCTTGTTCATTATGATGAGGTCGGTTGGAGCACAGTTCATTTTCTTGTGTCAAGCTCCTTAATAAATGAAACAATCCGGTTGGAGCATAGTTCATTTTCTTGTGTCAAGCTCATTAAAAAATGAAACAGGGTGTCCTGAGGATAGTTCTTTTAATGTGTCAACCTCGTTAAAATAATGAAACACTTTCCTGTTCAGTTCGAGTCTTTGATAGGTTCTCGTAAAATCCCAGTCGATTCTTTCTCTTGGTATCGTAACTTGAACCTTCACTCCATCTGCCTTACATATCGATTGAAGCTTGGGGGGCATGTACCTCGAATTGAGTCACCATGCTGGGGGCATGCCTACTTTTTTCAAGCATAGTTTGTTTCTGTTTCAAGCTTGTGTAAAAATGAAACTGGTTTCAAGCATATTTTATCTTTGTTTCAAGCTTGTGTAAAAATGAAACCAACTTCAAGCAGAATTTTCTAATTTCAAGCTTGTGTAAAAATGAAACCTTCCCCATTTTACCCCTTGTGATTTCCATTTTATCAGCCTGTTTTTGCTAGATGAGCCTTGGTTTTCTCACTCCATCGTCACTATCTGCTTGGCCGATCATATGCCTTCACTTGGTTGTTTTACCCATTCCTAAGGAACCGCTGCAATGAGTGGTCTTGTTAGCCAGCCTCTTAACCTTTATTTGTTCTGAGCAGTTCCACCATTACCAGAACTAGTTGCTTCCCTTTATACCACTCGTTCCTCCAGGAGGAGTCATCTTTTAGCTCTTTTCTGACTCTCTAAAGATGAAAATATTGTCGAGTCTCTTGTCGTTTTGATCTCGTTAAAGTGGCCATGAAACGAAATCTACCCAGTATACGTTTACCCCTTTTTTCGGGCTGGGATAGATTATTTACGAAAAAGGAATACCCTAGCCTATCGCGACTAGGAGGTTTTCTCAGACATAGTTTTCTACCTTTTCGGATCTGAGGAAATATTTACGAAAAGGGACCGTTGGAGTTTACTTTTCTGCTATCTTTTCAAACTCTCTAAACATGAAAAGACGTCGAGTTATTCCTTTGTCAGACTCGTTAAACCTTGATGACATTGGATTCAGTCATGATGACGATATTCGAGTTTCTCCTTCCTAGGGATCGTTAAATGTACTAGTTTGGGTTTGTCCGAAGGACGAAATTATATGACAAGCATATGGTATCCTCTTCAAGCTTGTGTAAAAATAAAGAGGTACTCACCAGCAATGGTGGGGAAAAATGGAACCAATATCATCATCGTGTCGGCAGTTTGTCACTATTGAACATGGCACTTGTCTACATTCGTGTCGGGTTGGGGACATCTCACCTCATTATTTGATTGCCTCCGTGGGTTTGGGTAATCCATTTTGACCTCTCATCTGCTCTTTGCCTCGTCATCATGATCCCTGATCTGTTGATGTCAAATACTGTCAAATCCACTGTCGTGCCACCGATATGTTCAAGAGAAGTTGACCTCTACAAAAGTCTCAACCTTCCTCTGATTCTCATCTGATCCTGATTCACAAAGAAATTATGTTCCTCTGTCTCACGTCGATGATGTGGGAAACACTATGGCCCACCTTTGATCAAGGTCACTTCCTGTCGACTTCAGCTCATTATCCGGGAAGCTGATCTAGAGACTCCCTTTTGGTACCTTGGAGCCTTCATGCCTTAATGGTAGGTTCTTTGCATTTGACGTGAGGTTTTCATCATTGGCCTCCGATCGAGTGATTCTATGGGTGTTTGATGCCAGCTCACTGATTCACATGCCATAGATTGTACCTATAGTACCTTGAGGGCCATTGTCATTATTGGTGGTACCTCTCGTGTCTGTTAACAACTTTCATCATTGGCTGGTAATCAGACAATGTTCTTGCATGTTCGACTTCAGCTCACTTATTCGCATGCTTAAACTTGTACTTTGTTTAGGTCGAGATGGAGCGCAAGACCCTGGATTTTGTCTGTTAGAGTCCAGGTTGCGATTTTGTGGATTATTATGATTGGTTGCATGACTCATTCATTGGATGGCTGCGACCATACTTGAGTCTATTTATCGATCCTTACTAGATGGCTGCGTCCATGCCTTGGGTCTGGATTATTGTATACTCTGTTATGGATGGCTGCACCCATACCACATATATCATGTATTTGAGATATCAGTTGTACTTGTCTACGCAGGTTTTCCGATGAAAGTGTTTTCAGTTGGACACGTTCTCGTAAAGCATTTCACCCATCTCTCTCTCTCGGGCCTCATGCTTTAGGGGGCATATGTTACACAGTAATTTGTCACCGTCCCTGCAATCCCCATCTCACCCATTGGAGGGTAATTTTTGTGATGAATAATTAGTGTCATGCCTTGCAAATACCATCATTTCATCCCTTTCCATGAGGACAACATTCCTTTTGTTGATCATTTCCTGAGCAGACCCCTAAAAACACTTGTTTTTGCCTTGGCACTAGTAGCCCGTTATTTCCTTGTGCCAATGAGGAAAATTAACACTGAGCTCGCACCGATTGGCGCTCTGTCCCAGTTGAGCACCAGCGCCAATCTGCTTATGGAATTTTTTTTAAAAAAGAGGCGAAGTTTCGATTACAACAACTTCGTGGATGAGTCATGAGGAGTGGTTTCGACTGAATAACCATGGCCTTCCTCCTTTGGCCTCTTGTTTCCACCTTGAAACATCAAGGAACAAGACTCAAACTCACTTATTTGGGATCCCCAACATGCTCATCTCACTCTTTCAAATATGGCCTTCATCCATTGATGAAGGGGTTGAATAGCTGAAGGGCTGAATGGTTGAGTCTCCAAGAGCCTTCATAGCCTGAAGAATGCTACAATAGTCCTCATAGAGCTAAATCAATAGAAAGGATATTGACGATCGAAGAGAGAGGCTTTTCCCTATTCCCGACAAGCTTTACCGAGACGTATTCCGCTGACGACCCGCCGAAGGAAGATTCAGCGTCAGAGCCAGGTTGTATTTTCCTTTGTATGAATTAATGATAAGTGACTATTGGTTATGGTTCCACTCGTATTGTTCATTATGATCATGATTTGTGTATTCTCTGACTGATACATAATTGCATATATCAGGTTTTACGCTTGTGTTTTTCGTGTTTCTTGTATGTGCAGGTGTTCGATCGCGGCAAGCGAGAGGATTGTGATCTGCTGGAGCAAGGAAACATGAGCACCATATTCTCTACGAACAACAACGTTGGACTTGAGGTAGGCCTTGATCGCAATTTGGTCTATTTCAATTAGGAACTTGTACCTTAGCGTGATACGATTGTTGCTAGACCGATCTGGGCTAGTAGGGATCGCCTTTGTCCGCAGAGGGGATTTACCTCTACAACACCATCAGAGAGTCAAAAAATGATTCTCAAGGATAATTTTAGGACAAAAGATGCATAAGGGTGAAAGAGACACTTCCTATCTCACCATAATTTAGAATTTTTGTGATGAGCTAAGAGTTGTAGGCGAGAAAAATGAAGATAAATAACTTGTGCGAACAACTCTAAACGGGTTTACCAATGAATGATGCACATTTTTTCAGGGGAATATTGGGCTAGACCAACTACCATATTGGGAAAGCTTTTCGATTTATTTCACGTAAGAGGAGCTAAGGGTTAGTTTAGTCAAATGAACCCCCAGTAACAACAAAAGAGGACCAAATGTTAAGGAGGAAGAAAAAAATGTTTTCCTTGCCAGTGAAGGAAGGCGAAGAAGGGTCCTACTAAGGGAAAAAACTGAAAAGGAGGCAAGAAGAAGAAAAATGACATGTCAAAGGTCAGATGCTTCAGATGTGGTGAGTTTGGTCACTATGTCACCCAGTATCCAAAGAGAAAGAAGGAAAAGAAGGGGCAAAAACAGAGAAACAATTTGGCTAAGATAGATGAGTTGACCTCTAGATTGGAGGAATTTGCATTGATAACAAAAATTCTTCTTGCTAGAGTAGGAGCTTGATAATTCAGATGTCAGGATGGGAAAATTATAATGAAAAGGTAGCAAGGATATCAGTTAGATAAGTTTCAATTTTTTTATTAGGATTATTACCTTTGTTGCAAAGCCCCACAATATAGAGTAGAAGGATGATCAAGTTTGAGAAAATCACAACCAAATATTGAGGGCTAGTAGCAAAGGCAATTGGGTGTAGTCAGGTGCTTAATAGACAATGAAAATCTAGTTGCAGTCAGAGACACAGGGGGCATTCAGAGATCCAGTTGCAGTGACATTGTATATAGAGAGATTTTGTGACTTAGAGGGAGTTTAGATTTAGAGGGAACAATACTATGAAGGTTAGTTCTTCAGAATCTGAGGAGAGATTGAGTTTCTAGTTGTAGGTATAAGAAATTCGTATGAGTGGAGGAGGTAACATAAATAGCCTAGATGCAGGTTCCAGGAGAAGTTCCAACCAGAGTGCAACTTTGAGAGGGATTTTCCATCTATCAGATATTTCCTAGTTCTATTTCAGAGGGAGATCAAGTGAGATTAGACTCACTATTGTAGTAGTTGCATCAATAGTGTAGGAATAATAGAAGAGCCGTAACAACATGATGTGAGGTGGAACAAATTTTACGTAGTGGAATGGTGGAAAATGATAGTTAGTTGTATCATAGATGTCTGACCTCAACAACGTGGTCAGTCTACGTACAAGATGAAGACAAGAAGTATGGTGGGGAGAGAACACCTTCCTTGATAAGAGGGAGTGTTAGTTTATGGAATTTTGGAAACTTCAGATAAGTGTTCTAGTCTTGAGTTGTGTATAAGAGGATAAGGAACATGAGATTTCCAAAACCCAAAATTTTTTCAGAGAAAACACCTAGATACCACTCAATTAAATTAATTGATAAATTTTAAAAAGTTCCTAAGTCCAACTTAGGAAAATTGAAATGATTAATTAATGGGTATTAATTGAGAAAATTGAATTTTTCTCTAGAAACTTATAGAAAAGTGTGTTGATGGAGTATGATTTATCTTAGTCATCGATCAAAATTATATATTTATCGTTGATGATCCAACGAGATATTATAAGAGAAGTTGATGGGATGGAGATAGACATACTTGTGAGATGAATGTAGATTGAACTACCTAGTGCGCAATGTTTGAGTGAGGGAAGAGTTCGAGCTAGAGGGAGAGCATCAGAGAGAGGGAGAAGCAAAAAATTCAGGGAGGATTTCAGATAATTTTCTAGAATTTCTCTAGTTCTAGAGTGGCATGAGATAGGAGGTCAAATTATCTACAGAGAAGGCCACAGAATCCAGTGTGAGTAGCGAGAAACCATTGAGGGAGTTGCGTGAAGAGAGACGATTCAATTTATGGAGGCTAGATTTACATCCAGGAGGTAGAGAAAGTAAATTATAGAGGCATAGGGAGGAAGGAAGACCCACTTGGAACCATTTTGTAGGAAGTGTGAGTTTTTCCAGGCCCAATAGTGCAAATTCTAGGTAGTGCGATTTTTCTAGCGAGGGGTTCGTGTAGGCCAGTGGAGGCCAGGTTGATTGTAGAGAGATATAAATATCTCCAATATATTTTTGCCAACATATTTTCCAGATGATTTCCAATTGAAAATCTTGATTATTGTAATCTCAAATTTGCTTCATAATAACAAAATAAACCCTCATTTGCTGCATCGGTTTTCCCTTTGGGGATTTTCAGAGGATTTCTCAGTCCAGAAATAAATGTGTAACTTTTTTGTGTGTGCATCTATTTCTCAGTTATTTATTTAATTTCAACAACATATTTTATTGTGAGGAATGTATCAATGAATTATTTGGTATTTGTTGTAAATAAATAAATTGTTAATTAGTTAGGATAATAATTTCCAGTTGTTGCATTTAAGGAAATTTCACAAGAAGAATAATTTCTGGAGAGAAAAATTAAACCAAAAAAAACATAAAAAATAAACATAATAAACATAGCAATTACCTTGGGAATACCCCAACTTTGGGGAGAAACCCAATTAACATAATTTCGATAGTCCCTTGGCCAAAACAAGGCTGAGCTAGCCAAGTGAGCCTCCATCGCTCACCTCCATGGCACATTACAATAAAGTTCCTCCCAAAATTTTAAAGGCTCCATTACATACGATCCACGAGCACAAAACCATGGGAAGCCAAAAAACCTGGGCCCAAAACCACTACTGATGCTCCAATGAACTTTGACTCCTTCCTCGAGTCAAAATTTTCTAACAACACTATTACATTTTGTTTTGAATGGAAATAATGAGAAGTACAAAGGACAAGGAACTCTCTATGTAGTTTCCTGAGACCTATTACATATTGGCTGCTATAAAACAAAATTTTCCTCTATTATGATCTCCCTCTCTGTCCACAACTTAGCTACTTTCTTTATTATTTAATAAAATACAAGATAAATAGAATGGATCCCATTTTCTTCCTAGTGGATTGATTATAACATAGCCCAATAACCAACCAAGGGTTAAATATGACCCATTCAACCCTCAAAATGAGTTACAATTTGAACCTTCTAGATTCTTATTCATAGTATGATTTTTAAATTGTTGTGGAAATTCCACTGGATAGTTCGTCACAACAGATCTGATAAAACTATATTTAAAAATCTAAAATCTACACTATTAGGGCTTTATTGTTCTTTATATTTTTGGATTTGTAGATTAATGTGAATTTCATATGCATGAAAATTAAAATGAATTAGAAAATATATAATAGTGAAATAAAAACTCACAAGTCACTATTTGGCACAATATTTTACCTAGGAAACCCTTTTGGGAGAAAACCCAGCAAGAAGGTGAGGTCTCTCTGCTCTCCTTCTCTGAAAAGAAAATGGTTTCGAGTAGAAAGAGGTATGGCCTATGGATCGTGGGATACTATAGTGCACAAATCATCTTTGTATTCTCTATCTCCTATCTCTCTTGGTTGTTTTTTCTCACCTATGGAACAAATACACTCGAAAGAATGGAAACTCTTTTTCTCTTAGTGGCTTGGTTATAAAACAACCCAATAACCTACTAGTTATTAGGTTTGTCTACCTCAACTCTTAACCAAAGTTACAATATGGTATCTTATAAAATATTATTCATCATAATCATGTGGCTAGCTGATTTTCCATGAATAATGGGGGGTAACATGGCATTCTCTCAATATATGGTGGTGAAAACAGGAAAGTCAACTTTTGGTGGCATAAATTTTGCATACAAACTATGACTGATGTGATTCTTGTGTAGTTGGAAAGGTATTTGTGTGTAGAATATGTAAAGAAATTTCAGCACTAGAGAAGCAATTTTTTACCCCCAAAAAACATCTTTTGATGCCTCAAAATTCTCTTAGAAGGTTTTTAGGCCCCAATTTTCCAAACCGGGTCTTGCTGGTAAAAATGGTCATGTGATTTGATTCCTCCAATTTTCCACTATAAAAGAATAAATATGGATGGAAAATAATATAATGATCTAATCTGGATAATAGTCCCGAAATTTCTAACCCCTTTTCCATGAGTAAAGAAAGTTGAGGTGGCATCCTCTTGAATTATGGTAGTGAATCATGATATATCAACTTCCAAGAGGGATAAATTTTTCATTTGAACTGTAATGTCCCATAGCCACTTTCTAAGGCATATTAATGTTCTTATTATCATTGTAACTTGATTTCCTGGGAATTTTATTATTATTTTTAATTCTTGTATGGGTTTTATGCATGTATGAATGCACTCTAAAATGAAATTACTCATGTACAAGAACATATTTGCATAAATGAAAAACATAAATTGAAATTCATATGCATATCATATAAAGAAATATATTATCGTATTAGAAATATATTGTCATGAAAGTAAATACTTATCTTTTATTTTCCTCAATCCGATGCAAATCTCAAACGTTCCTCCTAGCCATAAACCACACTTCTCATTTCCTGTCAATGGTGGGTCACCTACGAGTTGGGGCTTCGACTCCATGGGGAAGAAAATCATGTGCAACTAGGTAAATGTTCAATACCATAAATAAAAAGATCCAATGTACTAAACCCTAGTAGCCTTAAACCTATTGTTTCACATCCCCCATCAACCCCACACCCAAGTAGTGTAACCCCTTCTCTGCACCTACAACCCCTCAGGTTGTGCCAGTACCTCCAAGATGTCTAACTTGGGTGACTAAGGATGTACAAAGAATGATGGCTCCAAGAGTTATTTCTACCCTCATGGCTCTTTAGGTACCATCCATGCCCTCACACAAAACCCTAGCAACATATAACTTACAGGCTCACATCCCCCATTAATCCCACACCCAAGGAGTGCATACCCTTCTCTATAGTCAAAGTCCCTTGGGATGTGCCACTATCTCCAAGGTGTTTAACTTGGCTAGCTATAGATGTACAAAGAATTGTGGCTCTAGGAGTTCTTGTTACACCATGGGGTAATCTTCCCCATAGTATCAATGTCCTTATTTTTATGTGCATTTCATTATATGGACACTTGGCACCCCATAAAGTCACTTGATTCACTTTTTTTATAAAAATATGTACTTTAATAAAAGTTAATTCATAAGAAACTCCCTTATCATGCACATGGAGTCTTATCCCCCCATATTATTTTCATCTTATTCAATATACAACAATAATGTATTTATTTATCGTGTGTGGAATATCATATTTATAATAATAGGATTTCTAGCCTCGAAATAAATAAAAATATATCCACACTAGTACTCTCCCAAAACATATACATATTCATGCACATGGGTATGTTTTCCCCCAAAAATAATTCTCAGCTCAATAGCGTAATCAATATGTACCGTCTCACTAGCATAATTTTTTTATGTACATGTTATTTACAATCCCAAGGTTGAGTAAGGTTGTTACATGAACTCTGATTGGCATATTTCTTGTATTGTAGGTGTTATAGCCCAAATCCACCTCAGGCTGAAAGAAGGCGAGATTCAGGGTAACACCAAACCATGCTCAGTCTGGTAGCTAGCCCTACCAGAACAGGAGAGGGCTCTCTCCGGGTCAATATCAGGAAAAATGTATCAATAAGGCTTGAGATGACTGAAATGTATGCTAATTTTAGGCTAGGTATACTAATCAAGGAGTTTGAAATGATTTTTTAAGGGTTTTTGTTGGAAAAAGGGAAAGGTAGTCTTCGGCTTGGGGATGAGGCCAATTTCTTGCAGAGCTCAAGTTGGGGCAGGGAAAGAAATGGATTTGATGTATTATATTGATTGAATGGATAGAAAATACTGCTGAGGATCTGAAGAGGGAAAGAGGGTGCAAGGATCCTCTTCAAACTAGCGAAAACATATAAAACTAAACAAAAGTTTAAGGCAGAGCACCAGCAAACTAATGAATTCTACCTTAGTTACTCATTTGTTTAATTCAGAAGCAAAGAGAAGGAAAATGGCATACATAAAAATCAATTAAAATTATAGATACATGAATAAAAACATCATAAAAACTTAGAGCCACAAGGATCCCAACAAGTGCTGCAAAACTCTGGTCTTTCCTTTGCCAAAAAACTGAAATGAATATACAATGAGGTGCCAAACTATTCCCAAAAGTCAAACCCTGAAAATGTCTCAGAAAATACAATATATAGACAAGTATAACCCCTTCCCATGCCTCTATGGGTCGAGCTCATCCTTCTAGGAGCTGTTTCAACCAATTCTAAACCAGGAACTGAAATCTAGGCAATCAAACAACTAGCCTCTATATGGTAGGAAACTGATTCATTCATTTAATTTTCACTTTTTAGTGAATGAATCTTCTAGAACAAGTAAAAATGTGCTAAATTTTCATCATGGTAATCAAATTACATCAAGATAGATCAAGATTTACGTCAGAAAGTAAAACTAGTCAAAACTAGGCGAAATTTTAAGCTGAAGGGTGAAAAATAGGCAAAAGTCCTCTATGCGCCGCGCCCAAAAACACAATGCATCGTGCCACTTTGAGCCTATTTTTAGGCACTTCCTGAAGTAAAAATTGAGCTCATGATAGATATTTGGAAATCCCTGCCTGTATACTATCCAACCCAAGTAGAATTTTTCAATTTGGAGTTCATTTACCCTGTCAAAAATCAAAGCTCCCAAGACTGGTCAAAATGAAGAGAATGAGGCTGCCTCAAGGCAGAGTGTTGTTGCATTCAACTTTTGAAGGCCTTCCTCAACTCCAAATTAATCTCATGATAGCTCATTGGAAAGCTATTTGTGTCTAGTTATCAGTTTATGCATCCAGAAAGTCATTTGGCCAACCAAGCTAGGAGAAATATTGATTTTCCCAAGGTCACTTGAGAGGTGCATTCAATTCTTCTGAGGCAACGGTATTTTTGACATTTCTCTAAAACCATGATACTTGTGTAAAAAGTGAAGGAGGTTTTTCTTCTTTGGAATTTTTTGGACAAAAAAAGCTCTCACTTTTCCAAAATTCATCTTTTATTGATTTGAAACATCATTTGAGTGAAACCTATCCCGATGTGTGAAACAAGGGATTTGTTGAAATGAAGCGAAATGAAGGGGATAAGGGGCTTATAAATTCTTGAAGAAATTTTGGGAAGTAGGGAGGGATGTTAGGAAGTAGTGGAAAGTGGAATTTTAGAGATTGAGTGAGGGGAAGGGGTCCAAAAGGGCAAAACACAGGCCTAGCCTAGAAAATTGCCAAGTTGTAGCAAGAAACTAGGGTTTGTGCAAAAATGAGGAATTTGGGGGATATCAGTGATGGGAATTGTTTAATAAGGTAAATTAAAGATAGGGGAATGTGTATGAACATCCGGATACAATTTTTACCGATGATTTGACCATCCAAGAGAAATTACCTTCAAAACCCTAGGAGAGGGAAATGAGCCTTACCTAGGCACAACTTAAGCATGAACAAGGTGTAAAATGACCCTTTGGGATCTGGCATGATGATGAAAACCTTCTAAATGATGGTATACTCAGCTGAATGGTGACATGGACTGAAATTTGGACAACTCTGGAAGGAGTGAAAGCAAACCCTAGACCTAATACTTAATGACCAAATTTTGCTTGAAGGACACCTTAAAATCACTTTGTAAGAGCATTTTTTATCACTGGAGGAAGGATGAAAAGACTGAAACTAACATTGGCTCCAATGGGAATGGTAGCTCCTTGGAGGTGCCAAGAACTAAAGATCTTTGGAAAGCAGACAGTGCCTTCATCCATTGGGCAATGGAGTCAAAAACTCAAACTGAAATGCATGACTGAAAACCGACACAAACTAACTTAATAACAAGACTGAAAATTGACTCGCAAATGACTCATGACTGACTTAACTAGAACAAGTACTTACAAAGCTTTTTAATGGCAACAGTCCATCAAGTTTTGAGGGTTTCAAATCATGATGACAACCAACTGCCTGCTGATGGAATATGTACAATCATGTGTAGTGTGCCTTCCAATGTAACCAATCAAGCGGATGCCTTCTTGATTGATTTTCCTGATTAGATCTTCTGGTCAACAATAGATACTAGTAACTGGGCATCCAAAAACATAATTGACCATGATCTCCTTCATCACTAAATACTGCAATAATCACTTTCACTGCCGACTGCAACAGATTTGCCAGTGGATCCTGAAAAACATGAAGATTTACCTCCTGCTGAGGAAACAAGGTGTCTTTTTCTTTTGATTCTGATCTTCCTTCATAATGTATTTCAGTAAAAGTATGTTCCTGGTCCTCAAAATTTTTTGAACAAGTAGATGAGCAGATCTCCTCTTGAAAAAACATTTCAAAACATGAGACATATGAAGAAGAATCTGAAAGGCAGTCCTGAATGTTCTGATCTTCTGTAGTATGAATATATCTTAGGTCATCTTCATATAATATGACAGCCAAATTATCATGTTTCCCATTACATTCATCAATCATGAGAAAACAAAATTCAGATGATTCTTGAAACCCAAACATGACATTTCTATCATTTACCAACGATTCATCCAAGGAAACTTTTTCACTTACTTGAATGAATATCTCATCTTGTTTTTCATAGAGGGAATGAACTACCTCCTCGTGAAGATCTAGTTCTGGTGGGATGAGAGCATTTAGGTCTGTAACTCTGTTTTTTTCATTTGAGGCAACCTCAACAATACAACTCTCTTTTTATGAGATTCAGAACAACAGGTTTTTCCTCATCACAATTTATCTCTCGATCTGATTTATCATCATCACTATCTGAGATTGGAACATCATTTTCCTGCGTATCATCCTTTATTTCAACCAGATCTGAAATAAAACTTCTTCTTTCATCATCTTCATCCATATGGAAATCTTCAACCTGCTGATCTTGATAAGTATCCTCTAATATTTTTGTGTGCTGTTGAAACGAATTTTCATACAATGCTTCCATGATTTCTTTGTCCATCAATTCATTATCCCCATAAAAATTCTCAATATCTTCAATGAAACTACTAACGTTTTCACAACAATTATACACTAATATTAAGGATGGACAAGATTCTTTATACCTTTCAAAGAATATTGTATGAAAATCCTTTAGACAATAAATTGAAGAAGGTGGCAAATTTTCATACCAAGATCGAGCTTCATCTTCCAGAGTAGCCATAAACATTTTCATCAAACAGTCTTCAAGAAAATTGATCTTTAATTTATGCACATGAATGTGAAATTTCACCAGATGAAGAGCAGTGTCATTACCTTCCACATTTATGAACATAGGCAAATTCTGAAGCCAATCCACCTTGGGAATTTTATTTGGAAAACCTGGGATGTGATCTCGGCTCATGGGAGCGTATCTTCTTGCAACCCGTTCCATCTTGAAAATCTTAAAGCTACTTATCTTCCTGCCATAGAGTCACCATGAAGCATTGATTTTTGGATTTTTCAGTGAATGAAGTCGCCAGGTGAATGATTTCAGCCTTCTTATGTCTGATCATTGTCCACCATCAATAACCAGATCTACAACTTGATACACGTACTGGGGCAGCTTGCAAGTCAAATGTTACATTTACAAACTAGACCAGAGATTGACTGAAGCAGCGTTTATCTACTTTCGCTAATGCAAAGTAAGAGCGTTTCGAAGGCTACCTAGCATAACTTCAGGCTTCGTCTGTAGCTTATAAAACGAATAACACCAACGAGAAAACCATGTTGATTCCCCAGTATGGTTGCCACTATGTTATAGCCCAAATTCACCTCAGGCTGAAAGAAGGCGGGATTCAGGGTAACACCAAACCACGCTTAGTCTGGTAGCTAGCCCTACCAGAATAGGAGAGGGATCTCTTTGGGTCAATATCAGGAAAAATGTATCAATAGAGCTTGAGATGATTGAAATGTATGCTAATTTTAGGCTAGGTATACTAATCAAGGAGTTTGAAATGATTTTTTAGGGGTTTTTGTTGGAAAAAGGGAAAGGAAGTCTTCGGCTTGGGGATGAGGCCAATTTCTTGCAGAGTTCAAGTTGGGGCAGGGAAGGAAACGGATTTGATGTCTTAGATTAATTGAATGGATAGAAAATACTTCTGAAAATATGAAGAGGGCAAGAGGGTGAAAGGATCCTCTTCAAACTGGCGAAAACATATAAAACTAAACAAAAGTTTAAGGCAGAGCACCAACAAACTAATGAATTCTACCTTAGTTACTCATTTGTTTAATTCAGAAGAAAAGATAAGGGAAATGGCATACATAAAAATCAATGAAACTTACAGATACATGAAGAAAAACATCATCAAAACTTAAAGCCACAAGGATCCCAACAAGTGCTGCAAAACTCTGGTCTTTCCTTTGCCAAAAAACTGAAATGAATATACAATGAGGTGCCAAACTATTCCCAAAAGTCCAACCCTGAAAATGTCTCAGAAAATACAATATATAGACAAGTATAACCCCTTCCCATGCATCTAGGGGTCGAGCTCATCCTTCTAGGAGCTGTTTCAACCAATTCTAAACTAGGAACTGAAATCTAGGTAATCAAACAACTTGCCTCTATATGGTAGGAAACTGATTCATTCATTTAATTTTCACTTTTTAGTGAATGAATCTTCTAGAACAAGTAAAAATGTGCTAAATTTTCATCATGGTCATCAAATTACATCGAGATAGATCAAGAGTTACATCAAAAATTAAAACTAGTCAAAACTGGGCGAAATTTTAAGCTGAAGAGTGAAAAATAGGCAAAAGTCCTCTATGCGTCGCACCCAAAAACTCAATGCATCACGCCAATTTGAGCCCATTTTTGAGGCACTTCCTGAAGTCAAAATTGAGCTCATGATAGCGCGTTGGAAAGCCCTACCTGTCTACTATCCAACCCAAGTTGAATTTTTAAATTTGGAGTTCATTTTCCCTATCCAAAATCAAATCGCCCAAGACTGGTCAAAATGAGCAGAATGAGGCTGCCTCAAGGTAGAGTGTTGTTGCAGTCAACTTTTGAAGGCCTTCCTAAAATCCAAATTGAGATGATAGCTCATTGGAAAGCTATTTGTGTCTAGTTATAATTTGAATCATCAAGCAAGTCATTTGACCAACCAAGCTAGGATAAATCTTGATTTTCCCAAGGTCACTTCAGAGGTGCATTCAATTCTCCTGAGGCAATGGTATTTTTGACATTTCTCTAAAACCATGATAGCTGTGTAAAACGTGAAGGAGGTTTTTCTTATTTGGAATGTTTTGGAAAAAAATCTCTCTCAGTTTTCCAAAATTCATCTTTTATTGCTCTGAAACATCATTTGAGTGAAACCTATCCCGATGTGTGAAACAAGGGATTTGTTGAAATGAAGCGAAATGAAGGGGATAAGGGGCTTATAAATTCTTGGGGAAATTTTGGGAAGTAGGGAGGGATGTTAGGAAGTAGTGGAAAGTGGAATTTCAGAGATTGAGTGAGGGGAAGGGGTCCAAGAGGGAAAAACATAGGCCTAGCCTAGAAAATTGCCAAGTTGTAGCAAGAAACTAGGGTTTGTGCAAAAATGAGGAATTTGGGGGATCTCAGTGATGGGAATTGTTTAATAAGGTACATTAAGGATAGGGGAAGGTTTATGAACATCCGGATACAAGTTTTACTGATGATTTGACCATCCAAGAGAAATTACCTTCAAATCCCTAGGAGAGGGAAATGAGCCTAACCTAGGCACAACTGAAGCATGAACAAGGTGTAAAATGACCCTTTGGGATCTGGCATGATGATGAAAACCTTCTAAATGATGGTATACTCAGCTGAATGGTGACATGGAATGACATTTGGACAAATCTAGAAGGAGTGAAAGCAAACCTTAGACCTAATACTTAGTGACCAAATTTTTCTTGAAGGCTCACTAAAATGACAAAATTTGACCTTGACACCTTAAAATCACTTTTTAAGAGAATTTTGATCACTGGAGGAAGGCTGAAAAGACTGACACTAACACTAGGGAAGGTATCAATGTGTATAATAGTGTCACACTTAAGCGGGAATGTTTTACCCTCTAAAAATATCATTTAATGGCTCAAAATGGCCCTAGATGTTTTCAAACCCTAATTATCCAAAATGGCTCCCATTGCTAAACTGCTCTTGTAAGTCGATTCCTTTTTCCACTCTAAAAGCATCAATATAGATGACAAGTTATATAATGACCCAATCCATAACATAATGGAACTTAATTTCATTTTGAATATGATGCTTCATGAAAAATGTGGGATATGGAACTATTTCTTGGTTTGATTTAAGGTTTTCGATGTTGCAAGAAAAAAGAGACTAAGTATTAAAGAGTTTTGTGAGTAGAATTTGAGGAATGTGGGGGGAAAAGTGAGGGTTGTGGAAATGCAAAGGAGTGAGACTTTGCACGATATAATGGATTAGTTTGGTGAATTATGTTCCAAATTTCACAAACATTTCATGAAAAGATCTCAATTATTATATAATATCAAAGCATGGAGGATGTAGATCCTTCACATTTTATATTGAAAATTTTCTAAATGTCGAGGAATATTGTGGAAGTGTAATGTGTGAACAAAAATTTAAGCTGAGAAGTTTCATATGTTTTTTTTTCACAATTAAAAAATATCCAAGGGGTGATATGAAGGATAACACTTAGTGAAAAATAAATATAAGGATATACATATATTTATCAAGGAACATTTATAAGAAATAGTCTATGATCCAAGATATTTCTTTAGTTGGACTCCATCTATTGTCCAATGCCTCCTAATTTGAAGTGATTCTCTCATTAGCAAGCATGTTCATGACATTGTTGGTATTTCTCCTTTGGGAAGGGATGATGCCAAAATATTGAGGTAGGGTGGCATTTATTCTTCTAATCCAGCTTATCAGCTCTAACTATTGGAAATATTCCCTAAGGTTGATCCCTATCGAATTATTTTTAACATCTAGATGATAACCCGAGATTCTCCTTCCACCACTCTTTTTGATAAACCTTTTCATGTAATTATTTGTGTCCTATATTATAAAAAAATAACTTGGTGACATTATTTATTTATATTCCCATGTAACCCACATATATTCATAGTAGTTCTCCTTCATCCATCTAGAACAATCCTTTGAATCCTGTGGGACCTAAGTTGCCTATGAATGCTCCATAACTATGAAGGTTGATCTAAAGGGCTTCCATTATGACGTTTTCTTGTTCATCACACTACCAATTATTTATTAATGATGATTTAATTGTTGGACCACAAATTTCTCTATTTTTTTCCTTATGCTACCCTATTATGTTCCTCTGTTTCACCAATTTTGAACCTTTACCAAGAACTTCCACATCCGTTTTGATGCAATTATGGAGATTTGTGATCAATTTGTCTTTATTTAAAAGTAAGAAGGTAAATATTTATTTTTAATCAAATTGATTTTCTTATGTGTATCTTCCAAGGTTTATGATGGTTAACAAGTCACTAACTAAGGATTACACAGTTCCTGTACTATCTATAGAAATCTTTCACTAAGGAAATAAACATGTAGGCTACTTTGGTCATTGAAGTATACCATGAGGGTTGGTGATTAATTAGTATGGTATACATTTGTAAGAGATATTTTTGAATTTATTTGAAATAAAAGTGTGCCTACCTTGACTACAACTAGTTCCAAGCTGTATATGGAGGAATTATTTGCTAAAGTTCCTCACGTTGCAGAGTTGTGATTCGTCTCTCTAGATTGTGTCTACACCAGAATTCTATCGATGGAAAAAAGTTATGCTATATATATATATATATTTGTATTAGGTAAACTTGTTTACAACTTGATATGTATTTCAAACTCTATATAAATCAAGCTATGACCCTATGCCTAGCTAGTGATATTATAATATGTCATATTGCTAGCCTAGAGTTTTGGTTTCGCTCTTTTTTTTAGCTGGATTTGAGGCATTAGATTTTGATGTAACAAATACTGATTAATTTTAATATAAGCCTTTGATTCTAGGTTACATCTTCATTTTATGGTGTGTTTGATGATTATATTTACTTTGTGACTTAAGTTACTTATATAGGGTGTGAGTTGGTTGGTTAGGGCCCAACCGTGACCAACTCGACACCTCTCTTGTTCATTTATTTATTTGAGTGGTTTGCTAATCTGTTGAGTGGTGTGAATTATTTTACATTGTGGTTTTTTAACTGGTGTGGTTTTTTTATAAACCTGTTCGTCATGTGTGCGTAAGTTTTGTGCACTACCTCTTTGATATTCACACAACACTTCAACTTATGCTTGTATGACATTAGATTTGGAAGATTGTGATTATAAGTTTGATAAGTATTTTTTAGAACATTATATATTTGACTATGTGAATGAAAATAATAAACTATAATAACAATTTGTCATATGCTAAGAGTTGATTTATTTTTCCAACACTTTGATGCGATTTTTTCCTTAGGGTCTCAATCTTGTTAATGATCTATAGTATTTTAATGAGGTGATGATACATAGGTGTCATGAAGTGAGATATATATCTACAAATCTTGAGCCAATGTTGACACAAACGCCAGAGATCTATAAAACCATACAATCCTCTATCATAGTATAGGTATAGAAGATCTTGTTGAAAATTAGCGTAGGAATGAATTCCTTGATTTGCACCTTAATTTAGGGAATCAATTTTGATATCTTCTTAGCCATGTACGATTTCCAGTGATGAGGACAAGTTCAAGAAGAAATTTGACTAGTGAGAGTTTTTGGAGGATGAGTTATTTTTTATCTACTGTGAGTTAAATTGGGAATTGAAAGTTTATGTGCAGTTAGCCTCCTAAATTTTAGAAGGATCCAGTTAACAACTTGTGTTTACTTTTGTTAACTAGAAAAACTCGGCTCAATTCCTAATTTAGAAAAATCACTAACAATAGCCAAATTGAATTGATTATAAGGAGATTGAAGGAACACAATTTCATCATCATTGTGTCATTAAGCATGAGCATGTGAAGAGAATTATCCAAGGGTTATTGTGCAAGTTATTGGAGAGCGAGGCAATTCCCAAGTGATCTGGTGATCAAAATTTAGCTCAAAAAAGAAAGTTCATAGAATCTTTCGAAAATTGCATCAAATTGTAGTGTTATTCATTCTGATTCCAATGACACTTGTTTATCCTCAATATAATGTTGTATGACAAAGTTATGATGTTCTGATAGTTTGGCCCAAGAGCTAAAAAATTAGTAGGGTTGTTGACTGGACTGATGACTGGGCAGCCGTGCTGTTGACATCAGCAGGTCTAATGTGCACGTACGGACTAATCCTGACCTGCCAAGTGGAATCATCGTACAGGGCAAAGTGTCACAATTTTATTGCTTTTTTTTTCTTTATGGTGGTCCAATGAGGGGATGCCACGTGGCCCAACCTGAGGCCTCCATGTGGCACCTCGTGGTTGGTAAAATTTTTGGCAAGGGTCAAAAAGCCTCAGGTGGGATCGAACCCTTGACCTATCGTTCAATAATCTAGCACCTTACCATCTCCTCATTGTGGTTCTTACCCCAAAAGGGCACGGGGTCTATTTAATATTTTATTTGGCGCTATTTTGGAGGAGGGGCCGAGCAGTCAGCCCTAACCCCTCATCACCAGACCTCCACAAAACCACATTAGGATCTAGAGTATAACACTAAATGGATAGGGGCTTGGGACCACCCCTGGCCCTTGGTCATAATGACTCCCGTAAGATCATGGTGGAGGCAAAAGAATCTCTTATAGAAGATGGGCTTGGGACCAACCCAACCCTCGGTCACGAGAACCTACACATGACCCTAGCAAGGTGCTACAATGGGGAGCGACGTATGGGGATCAACCCCAGGCCATATTTCTGTGTATATGACCTTGGTGGACCGACAAGAAGGGCTAAGAAACAACACTCGACCCCCAGTCATACCCCTTCTCCACAGGACCATGGCATAAGTGCTCAACTGAACGGGTGGAAGTTAAAGACTTGGCCCTAGTCCCGTGCTAGCCCACGTAACCATTGAAGTAACAACAGGGGGATACTCCGGCGAGGGTGGTCCTTTGGCCTAGCCCTTGGCCCTATGTGCTCCAATGTGACCAACAATAGAATATTTTGGCACCTAAGCTGGCGGGGGTGGACCGTTGGCCCAACCCTCGGCCCCATGGGTGCCATGTAACCACTAGTAGGGTTGAAGTTTGGGCGTGAAGGTTTATTGGATGATTTAATGATCCAAAAAATTGCACCTTTTGGTGGGAAAAATTATCACCTCCTGAGTAGAAAACAGGGTTTATTTTTCGCTCGGTTAGCCAGTTTATCCAGTTTGTAGGAAGGATAATAAAAGAACTTTGTTTTAGAACTTATTAGAGCCATAACATGATGAATTTTTGGATTTTTGGAGCTCAAGAAGGGTCGATATAGGGGTTTTTTAACATTCAACATCCAATGTAGACCTCTGTTTACTGATTGGAACACATCTAAAGAGATTTTTTGCAAGTTTGAGTCCATGGGTGTTAGGATCAATTAGTGTTTTGGAGCAATTTTTGAAGGATTTTGATAATGGAGAATACCTTGTAGGGGTTTTCTAGTATTCATATGTTTATTACAACTTTGACTTGTAGGGTACAACTCATGTTGTCTTTTCTCATTATGTTAATATGAGGAAAGCTTTCTTTTTGTACTTGAATGTGAGATTGATGTACTTGTATGCTCATTTTTAGATGGAATACAGGGTATTTGCAGGAGAAACCTTTTCTTACTGATTGTTTCGTGCTTGATTGTAGGTTGTCATGCTTTTTATACTGAGAATTATTTGTAGGTGAAAGTTTCCTTGAAGGGCAAACTAAACACTAATATTGTCATCATAATTTATGTACTCATTTTCACTGAATATATGGAGTGGTATAGCTGTGTTAGCAGGCCTGGAGATGTAACCCAGGAGGGGTGAACTTCATCACAAAATTTGTGTTGTTTCTTTTCATGCATGTGTGTATGAGTTAAATGATGAAATGTTGCTTATTTTTTAAGCTTACATTAAAAAACTAACTCACAATACTTGAAAATACCTTAAAAACCTGTTTTTTCATAAGACCCATTTTTCCTTGTAAAGAGTCAGAGGAAGATCACTTTTAGGAAGGATAATTCCTCCTCCAATTTTAGATCAAGTGGTATCAAAGTTGGTTCTAACCAAGTTGCAAGAATGGGAAAGAAGAGTCACCAAGAAATAGAGGAGATGAATTTGTGTCTTCGAATGGAGAATATTGAATTGAGAAGAATTCTTGAAATTGATGAAATTGAGAAGAGGTATATGCGCCTTCAGTTGTAGCATGTGCTTGAGGAACGATTTGGTGAGAGTTACACCCTAGTGACAACGAAAGATACCTCCAAAGTGAAGCCAATATGTGGGCATGGTTTAAATATAGGTTATGGACCCTATATATAGAATGATGCGTGTGCATTTTTTCAGAATATCAAAGATTCTCATCATGTTCCCATTGGTAAAAGTGGGTGGCTTGAGTCATCTAAAAATTCGTCATCATAATCTGAAGCAGAAAATATGGATGGAAAGTTCAAGGAGGTAATCAACATATCAAGTTAAAACCCTTCTATTTATGTTAATAATAAATATTTTTTAGCATTTGAACAACATACTTGAGGCATTGGTATGAAGCTGTTAGCTAAGATGGGTTATGAAGAAGGATGCCTTAGAATCAATGGTGAAGGGATCATAAATCCTATCATGGTGAAAGAGAGACCAATATATCAAGGATTGGGATATGGTCAAAGAGAGTTTGGAGAATGATCTAAAATGTTTGAGGCAAAGCAGTCATCAAAGGGTGATATGTGACACCAATATGGTGATGATAATGTCTATTTGTCCCCTAAGAGAGATGAATACTTTAAGGAAATTGCATGTCATATTCCAGCCCACATCGCCAAAGTTGCAGCCCCAGGGATAGGTATAAATCTCATGGGAATTTTCCAAATGCTGTTAATTTTGATAATTTGTGGGAGATGTATCCTTGCACGTTTTGTGATGCAGTTGACCATTGTGTGGTTGTTTGTGAGAAACACATGGTAATGGTAAAAAGGATGGAACAAATTTTTGGCATCAAGCATGATGAATCTCCTTCACATTTGAAGACTTCATTTTCGGAAGGCAAGAGAAAGTACTTTTTTACCCATTGCAACATGCATGGGCATGGGAATGGAAGATGTTGGAAGCTACATCCAGAGCTTCGTCCCAAGAAGGATAAAGAGGTTATGAAAACCAATGCAAGGAAAGTAAGAGGTGGCAAAGAGGACTGACGTCCTTCCTAAGGAAACCTTCAGAGCATAATAGATGCAAAAAGAGAACCCATAAGCCTAGGAGCGGCAGAGATTGGGTAGACTGTTTGTATAGTTTGTTGCTTTGTAAATTGTAAATAATTGTTGTTATCATTACCTGTTTTGGGTACTTCTGTAAAGTGAACAAGAATAATCACCATTTGCAAAAAGTATGTTTTTCTTTGACATTTTATGTTGTTGGATTGTTTATAAGTCCAAATGTTCAAGGAATTTTAGGATGAACAATGTTTGTCATCCAATTTTGTCTATAGTTTTGTCATGTACTCACTAATACAAGTGTTTAAGATGAAAATTGTTGTGAACAGAATATTTTTTAAGTACAATAAATGAATATGTTGTTGTGTGGAAAAAGCCAACTGTGTCATTGAATTTTTGTAGCTAGTGTAATTTTGTGTACAATCTTAGTTTGAGGATAGTAAAGCAAAGTTTGAATCAGTGCATGGCAGGCATTAAATTGCTTCTGATTTCCAAAATGGAAATTCAATTTTGTCTTCAACAAGGGAACTTCAAGATGAATTTTTTGAGCCGTGAAAGATGGGTGAATGTTTAGATTCCACTCATCAATGTTTTTGTTCTAGCATGATGATAAGAATTTTGGCTCGATTCTTGACAGGACGATAAGTTCTTCACACAGAAGATAGTTGGAGTACCTTTATTGGAGCTTGAAGGCACCAATTGAAAACAAATAATTAAGGGAAATTTTTTAATTTCAACCTTATTTGATTTACTAGGAGAAGTAAACTTTTGGAGTCCAAAAGTTCCTAGTGGTGAGGTATGACCCAGTGATCAAAATGTAGCTCAAAAATGAAAGTGCCTAGAATCTTTCAATGTAAAAATCAAGTCGTAGTATTCATCATTATGATTCCAATGAAACTTTTTTCACCTCAATCCGATATTGAGTGAAAAATTTATGATGTTCTGATCGTTTGGCCCAACAACTAAAAAATTAGCAAGGTTGATAATTGGACTGCCGACTAGGCATTCGCACCACTAACATTAGCAGGTACACTGTGCATATATGGAGAAATCCTGACATACCAAGTGGCAGCCTCATACAAGGCAAAGTGTCCAATGAGAGGATGCCACGTGGCCCAATGAGGGGATGCCACATGGCCTAACTAGAGGTCGCCATGTGGCACCCCATGGTTGGTCAAAATTTTGGCAAAGGTCGGAGAGCCTTGGATGGGATCAAAACCCTAGCCTCTCGTTCAACATTTGAATGTCTTGCCATCTCCTCTTTACCATGGTTCTAACCCCATAAGGGCACAAGCTCTATTTAATTTTTTATTCAACGCTGTTTTGATGGAGGGGTCAGGCGGTTAGCCCCACCCCCTTGTCACCAGACCTCCACAAAACCACAGGTGGTGCCAGATTGTATCACTAAAGAGAGTTGGGCTTGGAACTAGCCCTGGTTCTCGATCACAAGGACTCCCATAATACCTTGGTGCAGGCAAAAAAAGTTTTTAAAGGAGAGGGGCTTGGGACCAACCCGACCCTCGGTCACGGGAACCTGCACATGACCCTGGAAAGGTGCTACGATGGGGAGCGGTGTATGGGGACAAGCCGCAAGCCATATGTGTATATGACATTGGTGGGCCGATGAGAAGGGCTCAAGGAAGAAGGGCTAGGCAACAACCCTTGGCCCCTGATCATACCCTGTTTCTGTAGGACCATGGCATAAGTGTGAAACTGAATGAGAAGAAGTTAGGGACTTCGCCCTGGTCTTATGCCGACCCACGTAACCACTGGTGTAATGGTAGGGGGATACTCCGATGAGGGTAGGTCATTGTTCGGACCCTCACACCCATAGGATCCAACGTGACCAACAACCAAATATTTTGGTGCCTAAGTTGATGGGGGTGGGCCGTTGGACCAACCCTCAGCCCCATGGGCACCATGTGACCATCGAAAGTGCCTAAGTTTAGGGACAAAGGGTTAATTTACGATTTAATGATCCAAAAATTGGACCTTCAGCAAGCGAAAATTTTGCCTCCCGAGTGGAAATCAGGGCGGATTTGTCGCTCGGTTAGCCATTTTATCTAGTTTGTAGGATGGATAACATAATAACTTGTTTTAGAGATTAGAGCCGTAACTTGATGAGTTTTTGGATTTTTGGAGCTCAATAAGAGTCCAAATAGGGGTTTTTGGACATTTTGGATCCAATGGAGACTTCTGTTTATTGATTAGAGAACATCTGAAGATACTTTTTGCAGGTTTGAGTCCATGTGTGTCAGGATCAATCAATGTTTTGGTGTAGTTTTTGAATGCTTTTGAGCATGGAGAAGACCTTGTAGCGGTTTTCTAGTCTTCATATTTTTACTAAAGCAATTGTGACTTGTAGGGTGCAATTGATGTTGTATTTTCTCATTATGTAATTGTGAGTAAAGCCCTCTTTTTGTACTTGAATGTGGAATTGATGTACTTGTATGCTCATTTTCAGATGGAGTACATGGTCTTTGTAGGATAACCCTTTTCTTTCTGATTGTTTCATGATTGACTGTAGTTATCATGATTTTTAGAGTAAGATTTATTTGCAGGAGAATTTTTCCTTGAAGGGGAAACTAGACACTCATAATGTTAGCATACTTTATGTACTTTTTTTTCACTAAATATATGGAGTGATTTGGTTGTGTTAGCAGGCCCAAAGATGCAACCTAGGAGGGGTGAACTCAGTCAACAAATTTGTGTTATTTCTCTTCATTAATGTCTGTATGAGTTAAATGATGAGATGTTTCTTATGTTTTAAGTTTACATAAAAAAATTAACTTGTGGTCTTTGAAGAGACCTTAAAAACCTATTTTTTCATAAGACCCATTTTTCCTTGAAAAGCGTCAAAGGACGAACATTTTTAGGAAGGAGAAGTTCTCATCCAATTTCAAATCACCAAGGAAGTGTGCATAGAAATAGGGAATACCCCAATTTAATCAGAATTAATTTGTGCATTTTTTTAGGAGAAATAACGCAAGGATTTTGGGCTGATAGTGTGTATGAGTTTTGGAGAAAAGATCAATATTCTTGCAGGGATTTTTTCTTGCCTGGTGTAAGGCTGAGAGTTCATTGTATTCTCTAGTGAAGAAACTGTGTTTTAAGAGATATATTGATCTAATTCTATTCAATAAAATTCTTAAGCAAGAGAGGGTTTTTCCCTGTTTGGGTTCCCTAGAAATTGTGTGTTTTATTATGTGATTATGTGAAATTATTTTTTTCCTATTCCTTTGCAATTAGAGTAAATAAATTCTGAGTTTGTGTGAAAGAAATTTCTATTTCAATTTTTTCATAACAACATATTAAAATTTCATGGAAAATCTACATGGTATCATAGATGTGAACATAAATCAATTAGCATATAGTCTTCAAAGATGACAACTCACATAAGATTGGGATTGTGAGAGAAAGATAGATTGGACGGCTCTTCAAATTTTGGTGTTTGGAAGGTCCACATATTATTTTTATTGGACAAGTTTGGGCTGAAAGAATTTAGTGAGAAAGTGATGCCCAAACTCCTACTATTAACCCACAAATTCTACTCTCTAATGCATATAAATATTCATTTCAAATTGATGCTTGAATATAACTCAAAATCAGGGTAATTATAAGTCCATGCCAACTGTGAATATTATAAGGGCGCCATGTCAATATATATGAATTATTCATTGAAAATCAACAACATCGAATGTACCTCTATCAACTCGCAACCTTAATTTAACAGTCCCAATGAATACATCTTTGATTTGGAGGCCCACACATACAACGCATTTAAAAACGTAGAGTCAACACACAACCCAATTCATACTTGGCTTATCTCCCCTGTAACTTGCGACACGACCACCCTTCGATCGATCAATCTTCGAGTCGGACGATCCACAACGATATCATGATGATTTAATCGTCGCTAGTCAACGCACGATGACATGCATGGCCCTAGCACTAACGACCTTCCACATTTGACAGCAGAGAGCACGTCGCCTTGCTCCATATGATCCGACAAATATTGATTGGCCTAGATGCACGAACGATAATGCGCGATGAGGGTGGTTTCGAAACACTACTCAGGGACACATGTCACCCATCGTATGGAATCAGGATAATTTTCTAATTACCACTTGCCCAACGAAGGTGGTGTGATCAAAACCGGAAACCCACCTTTACTGTTCACTCCTACAAGGTTCCACCTTCTTCCTTCCAGGTTCCGGTTCAACATTTCAATGTACTAGTTTCATCTTAACTCCGCTCCATCAGCAGGTTCCCCCACATGACTACGAAATCACTCCTCCTCATGAGTCTTCTTCCACGCAGAGGTAAACCCTCACAGGATGACTCACATATGAAAGCGATTCCCTCTTCCTATGACTCTCGCTACAGATTTCTTTCACGCTGAAACCAATTCAATAACATAGACTGTTATTCTCATACAGAATTTTATTATGCGTTTCTTATATATACTCTGTCACATGGTCTCATCCACATAGAATTATTCTATCTCAGAATCGATCCTTACAGTGATCGATTTACCTCCCCTTACAAGTCAGTTCCTCCAATAAGTCACAGAAGACGATCAAAACCCCGATTCAAATTTACTGGCAGTGCTTTACACAGAGGTTCCTACTCACAAAACCAGGACCTCTACCCATACTCTCACGAAGGGTTCGAACTGTCAAAGTGGGAAAATTCGATCATTTCAATACTCAGAATTCATAGTTATTCTAGAGCCTCAAACATTCTTCAAATATATTCTACCCAGAACACATGCTATGCATATAGAACTTATGAACAATCTCCATAAATAGATATATATATACAGGTGATCAATCTCTAAAGCAATCACTTTCAAATTCATGGTTGGACAGATATTCAATGCGAAGGCCAATACCCTCCTACTCTGTTGCTGAAGAAGTTCTCTACTCCCCTATATAAACTCTTCAGGATTACATTTATACCACAAGGATGACCTGAATTGATTCAGGTCCCCATACATTTCAACAACTCTTAGCATTCCCAATTCCTAAAATTAGACTCAATAATTGAACTGATCCCAAACTGACTCTTCATATTCCTATCTTAACCAATTTCTCATGTTCTCAAATATCTTGAGAAAAATTACAATTCCCTACCAAATTTATTCAAAACATCAATATTTACAAGAAGTTTTTTTAAGAACATGGGACCCCCTATGTCTACTTATGTACAAAGTAACTTTTGAGCCTAATGCCCCTGCATTAGAAAGGTGTTGCAGAACCTTCAAATCTAAATGAGTTGAGGCTCTTCCAAAGAAACATGGTGAAGACCAAGAGATATTGGATGGACTTCGATATCATGAAGTTCCTCATGTTTCAGGTAAATATACAAATAAGGACATGTGATATGCCTTAGTCAAGCTCTACTAGAACTCTTTAGAGAATAGAAAGATGGTACTCAAAGAGAACTTGAGGACAATCAAGATGCAGAAGGGTGAGAGTGTAGTTTCCTATCTATCCAAAATCCAAGAATTTCGTGATGAGATAACATCTATTGGAGAACAACTCATGGACACAAATCCAATGCATGTGGCTCTGAATGGGTTTACCAAATATTGGCATACTTTTGTTATTAGTATTATTGGACGAAAATAAGTTTTTGGATTGGGAATGCATATGGAGTGAATTCATCCAGGAGGAGCTAAGGATCATGCTAGTTGATACTTCTAGCAACAGTGGAAAGGGTTCCATGGTTGAGAAGGAGGAGTAGAATATTGCTCTTACACGTAAAGGAAAAGGCAAGAAAGCAAAATGGAAGAGAAAAAACACTCAAATGAGAAACAAGAAGAAAACTAATTTGAGCAAGATCAAATGCTTCCATTGCCATACTTTTGGACACTATGAATCTAAGTGTCCTAATTGTAAAAATAAGGGGCCGAATAAGGAGCATGTAGCTACATCAAATGAGGTAGATGAGTTTTCCTCTCAGTATGAGAATGACTTCTCATTGAAATCTTACATGGAAATATCATTAGGGAGAAATATTGTAATGCCACCTTCCACATTTACCCATTTTCACTGGTCTGTTAGGATAAACATGAGCTAAGGGATACAATGACATGAATCAACCTTCTTAGTACAATTAAGGAAGTGGAATCGACAATCTGAAACTTTAATGACCTTCATCAAGAGCTACAATACCCCCAAGAGCTAGACAACTACTCCAGGTGCCCAAACCCCGATTTGGAGTGCTTTTTCAGTGACCTAGTCCCACAATCACATGCATGACAAGGCCTTCATGTGACTATAGGCCTCCAACCACATGCACAAGCCTGTAAGGGTGTGGATATGCCCCAAAACTGCTAGTTTTGAGCATGTGGTTCCGAATTCTTAGCCACCTTTTTAGGGCT
This sequence comes from Pinus albicaulis, assembly GCA_034641835.2. Taxonomy (NCBI): domain Eukaryota; kingdom Viridiplantae; phylum Streptophyta; class Pinopsida; order Pinales; family Pinaceae; genus Pinus; species Pinus albicaulis. The sequence continues at coordinate 12,782,964 of MU968501.1, read as the reverse complement.
TGTCTCCAGGCCATGTCCCAATACTCAATGAAACTTTCGAGAATGTTAAATGACATGAGGACAAATCAATTCATACAAAACTTAATCAAACACTTGACCTAACCAGGCCTAACCATGAAAATCGTGTCGTTTGGTTCAATGCCACTTCTTTTTCTTTTTCTACCTTATAATTCTTGGTTATAATATCTAATTTGAGATAATATTTGTCATTATGTATATGATTAAAATTAACTAATACTAAAAAATTTATGACTTTAGAGATATTATTAACGATACTCACATTGGATATTAGTCTCTTTATTGATAATATTTGAGGTTGAAATGATCTTTTGATCCAAAAGTAAGACTTAAAACATCTCATCTTTCTCAGACAAAGATTTTTTATTTTTCTTTTTTTAACTAGGGTAGAGAAACTTATCTAAACTTATCTATTAGATGGAAGAACTCTACCCACTAGTGAAATGAATTCTAAATAATAAGAACAAAAATATACTCCCTTAAAGATAACCAACAAATCATTTTAGTTAATATAAAATTTTATGAACAATAATAATATTGGTGCACATTTACATTCGCAAATAGATAATGAGTAACCATAATAAATAAATAACTATTACTGATAATTATTTTCATCAATGATAAAATCAAATTATAATACATTTTACTCATGTAATAATCTTTATATATATATGTGTGTGTGTGTGTGTGTGTGTGTGTGTATTTTTCTAATACTAGTTTCTCCTCTTCTTCTTCCCTCTCCACATCCATGGCTTTTTTTTGTTGGGTTTCTTTTTAATACAATTTTTTTATTTTTCTCTTCACATTGTTTTTTTTTTAAAACAAAATTCAACTTTTTATGTATAAGCATATATATTAATATACAACTAAATAGAATTTTTCACTTAAATCTAACAAAAAAAAAAAAAAAAATTCAAGAAAGAATGTGATTTTTTTATGTTTAAAATACATTTTTCGATTCATAAAGGGATTCAACACGTGAAAAACCCTCCGAGACATTCAAATTCTACAGACTTACGTGAAAAACCCTCTGGGAAATTCAAATTCTACAGACTTTAACTCTAGTTTTTAAAAATCTCCTCCAGATTTTGATTAAAAAAATGTATTGAAAAAAGCTCAATTTATCTATAAGTTGGACAATGCCTATAGTATATATGTTACCCCCTTATGAATTATTTAATAGTTTATTTTTGACCTTTAATCTAATCCATTGTTTAATTAAACACTTACTCTTAACATATTTAAGTTGTCCCTGATGAGTGCAGTGTTCACCCAAAAAGTTGAATAGAATTAATCCTCTATACCCTTCTCTTTCACAAATTCTAACAACAAGGGATAGATAATTTTAAAAGGAAAATTAAGTTAAAACTGTTATTAAGCTTGGTAAGTTTATAAATTGTTTTTAATTACTTGATAATAGTCCATTTTATTAAAATTTTGGAAAATTATGGTAATAATGATAACACTATTATCATACCAACTTTGCAATATACACTGAATTTACAAAAAGTTTTAATATTTTCTTAATTTATAAAATAAAATAAAATGCAAATAATTTTATATTATTTAAAAAAAATAATTAAATATTTGCTCACCAATCCATTATGGGAGAGACATGTAGGCGTTAGGTGTAATGTAAGAAATATTCTATGTTAATATTTTTTTAATATTTTATTATAATTTAGTTTAATAACATTTTTTAAAATAAATCTAAAAGCAAAAAGGTATGCGTGAGATGTAGTGTTGTAAAATAATGATTTTGTAAGTATATTTTAGTTTAATTAATAAGCACATATAAACTTAATAATTACGATAAGTTTACAATATAGCAAGATCTTTAGCCATGTATATTGCCCCCATTTTATAGTGGATATTGTCAACTTGTAAATAGGTTTTTTTACAATACCGTTGACCAATATGATGACTTATCAATACCACATCCCAAAGACTATAACTCATTTTAAAATCAAAATATTTTATAAATATTATAATTTATTTATTTTATAACATTTTAAAAGTTAAATCTAAAGAAAAACGAGTATGAGGGAGATGATGTAATGTCCAGTAAACATTTTGGCTTTGTCAAAACAAAACAAAAGTAAAAGTAAAAATAAAATAATAAATTTAATGATTATAATTATTAACTAAACATTTTGGTTTGGTCAAATTACATAAAACTAAAAGTAAAATAAAATAAAATAAATTAAACATCTAGTCTTAGCTCTACCATTTGAGGGTTAAAGGAGGAGATCATCTTGGAGAATAAGAATAATATTTTTTTTTTTACAGAAACGGTTATGAGATATATTAACTGCTGGATCTAAATGCCAGATTTCGGGTTACAATGAGAGGGAGGAGGGCCCAGGAAGTATCAATAGCCAAAAGTGCTGTGAGACTTGTGGACAGCTTCCAGCTCTTTTTGACTACAATTATGCACTCGATTTTTGTGATTTCCCCTAGCTTAAAAATACAAACAAACTAATTCAATAGCAAGCAGTAAGACATTTAAGCTGGCAGATTATGGAATTGGATCCCATGTTTCGTCCTCGTCTCGAATTATTGCTCCAGCAGAGATGAAGACAACTTTATTTGCTTCAAGGTCTGCTTCTTTGTTGTTGTCTCTCAATACATGATAGTAGCTCAACTTTTTAAAAAATTTCCCCAAAATTCTGATTCTGGATATCAGCCTTGCCAATCTAAGATCCCGGGGGGAGGAGTTTGTCGCCATAATTTTGATTATCACTTGGGAATCCCCAAAAACATTAACCTCCTTGATTTCTAGATTCAAGAGCGATTTAAGGCCTTGAAGGAGGGCCAGTGCCTCTGCTTGAATGCTGGAGTTGATCCCCAGACCCCATGCAAACCTGTGGATGAAAACACCTTCAGCATTTTTTACAATACCTCCTGCTCCAGCCCTTCCTGGGTTACCCTTTGATGCCCCATCAAAGAAGAAAGAGTGCACCTGTTGCTTGGAGATCCATTCTTGAAACTCAACATTGTTCTTCCCCCTTATTTGCCAATCTTCAATGAGGGAAATGTTGCTGGCGGCTTGAAGAAATTGCAGGTTTAGGGAGGTACCCCAGACTGAATCTAATTGAGTAAGATTTGAGGCATCTTTTTGATTATCCAAGCTCTGCTTTAACTGGAATTTTATCTTGGCCGCCACCACCTTGACATCATGCTTAGTATCTCTAAAGATTCTGCTGTTTCGCTCAAGCCAGATCTGCCAGCAGTAGATTTTGGGGAGGGCAGACCACACCTTTTTTATCACTTTTTTTTTGGGTGGAGGACCGGGGTAACTGTTCTACCAATTTGCAAAAAGATTAGAAATAGAGGAGGGAAGGACAAAATTGGGGTTCCAGTAATCCATCATCTCGCTCCAAACCTGCACAGTGAATTTACAATTCAAGATCAAGTGTGTGGCACATTCCACATTTTCTCTGTACAATGAGCACCTAGACGGACCATGGAAACCTCGTTTCTGCAGTTTGTCATCTGTAAGAATTTTCTTGTGGCAAAGAAGCCAACATAACATGTCGATTTTAGGCAGAGAGTGCAGACGCCAGATCACAGTCCAAGGGGCAGGGTCTGGGGGGACGTGAGGCCTCAAGGTGAGCTTTGCGTAGCCTTGGGCTACCGTGTAACCTGTAGCCAACAAACCCCAGCCACGCGAATCTCTTCTACACAGATGAATGGGGGCAATACCGTTCAGCATGGAGCGAAGACGATTGCAATCCTGAAGGAGCTCCGAAGGCACGTCAAAGAAATTCCATCCTGCCCAACGCGTCCCATCCCACGTGGAGATATCCCACAGCGTAGTTTTCCCAGCAGAAGTCAACCAGCAACGAATCGCGTTCAAAGAGGAACAATCACCAATTGGGTCGCGATCCAGAATACGATCTGTCCAGATATTTATCTTCTTACCATTTCCAGGAATCCAATAGGTGTTGGAGCTGATCAGGGGGGCAGCTTTGGAGCAGAGTCTAGCAAAGGGAGAGGCGCCTTGGGGGAGAGGACCATCTAGGCATTTGAGTCTCTTGCCTTTAAAATATTTCTTCCAGAGTGCTAATTGGGCCCAGCAAGGCTTGGGCGCAATGATTCTCCATAGCAGCTTGGCTCCCATGGCTATGTTCTGAAGAGAGAGATTCTTGAAGTTTAGCCCCCCTTCCCTCAGCGGTTTGGAGACAGTCTCCCAGTTAACCAGAGGGAATTTCCTCTCATTATGTTTGCCCCCCTTCCAAAAGAAGTTTCGAATATGCTGTTCCATTTTCTGAAGGATGCCAATTGGGGCCAATAGAACAGAGAATTGAAATAGGGGAAGACTGCATAGGACAACTTTGATGAGGACAGACTTGCTCGCAATATTGAGCCAGGTGAGCCCCCAAGCCTGGAGCTTATTTTTGAATTTTTCCACTTGGGGGAGCCAATCCTTACTGTAGGCCCTCTTGAGGAATATAGGAAGCCCAAGGTATTTGAAAGAAGTCCAAGCTGGAGAGGCTGCAAAGCCAAAACATCTTGCAATGGAGCTGAGCAAGCTGGGAGGAGTATTCCAATTGTAAATATGGCATTTCCCCTTGTTGAGGCTACTTCCCGACACCATACAATATTCATCTATAGCTTCTTTAAAGCTGTTGGCTGAATGTAGTGTTGGAGCCCCCAGCAGCAAAGTATCATCGGCGAAGAGGGCGTGGTTGATGCTTTTAACTCCTCTGGCAATGCAAAGCCCTGTGATCTCCTGCTCTTTCATTTTCTTGTTTAGATAGAAACTGATAACGGAGGCCTGGAGGACAAACAGAAGGGGAGAAAGAGGGCAGCCCTGTCTTAGTCCTCTTGAGGCTTTGAAGAATTCCGCTGCTTTGCCATTAACAAGGGGAGCAATCCAAGGCTCTGAGATACAGGCCTGAATCCAGTTTATAAAGTTCTCCCCAAATCCAAATTTTTTCAGAACATTCAAAAGGAAACAATGCCTGACTCGATCGAAGGCATTAGCTAAGTCCAGTTTGACAACCATACCTCTTTCCTTACGTTGCTGGCTTGAGAGAATTGCCTCTTGAACCAAAATAAAATTGTCCACTAGCTGTCTACCGTGAATAAAGCCCCCTTGATTTTCAGGAATGATTGTGGGGAGAAGATATTTCAGCCTGTTTGCTATTACTTTGGTGATCACCTTATAACCAATGTTGCAGAGAGAGATGGGGCGAAATCTGTTGAAGGAATTGGCGCCTTTCTCCTTGGGGATGAGAGCAAGGAATGCAGAGTTTGTGCTGCCTCCTAATTTCTGACAGTCTTGGGATTTTTGAACCATTTTGTAGAGATCTTTTTCCACAATGTGCCAACAGGATTGCAGAAATCTGGCGGTGAATCCATCCGGTCCTAGTGCTTTGTCAGGATCCATGGCAAAGAGAGCATTCTTGACCTCAGTCTTGGTGACTTTTGCTTCTAGAAGATGGTTCATCTCAGCAGAGATTGAAGGGGGGACCCAGTCCAGAAGATCAGAATTTTGAATCAGATTCGCATCCTCACTGTACAACTTCTGGAAGTGAAGAAAAGCTGCTCATTTAATGCTTGCAAAATCTTTATGATTGGAATTGTCATCCTTAATCTCAGATATGGTGTTGAAGCATTTTCTGGCTTGAGTTTGCTTGTGAAAGAAAGAGGAATTTTTGTCTCCCGCTTTGAGCCATAGGCAACGAGACTTAATCCTCCAAAACTCTTCTTCTGCCAGGCAGGCTTTGTGGAAGTGTTGTTGGAGTTGAATCTCCTTATCGAGGATTTCTCTAGTTACATATGCCTCTTCCGAAAGCAAGTGGTGTGCTTCCAGTTGACTTTGAAGATTTTTCCTTTCAGCTGCTGGGTTAAAAAGAGTTTTGGCCCAGCATTTTAAGGCAGCTTTCGTTCTTCTGAGTTTTTCTTCCCACACGAAGAAGGGTGATCCATTGACTGGCTGAGACCAACTTTCTTTGACAATCTGCATGAAATTGGATTCCTTGACCCAGAGGGGGCTAAATCTGAAGGGAATGGGGCCGAGGTCGGGGTGATCCCGGAGATCAAGCTTGATAGGGTTATGATCAGATATGCTGCAAGGAAGGATTTGCATACTAGCATCTAAACCAAGCAATAGAAAGGAACTTTGTACAAAAAATCTATCCAGTTTTGCTGCTATGTGACCAGGGCCTACTCTTTTGTTAGACCAAGTGAACTTACTTGAAGAGGGCTTGATGTCCAGCAAATCCCAATCTTGCAGAAGATCCTCTGCCCATTCCCTCACCGGATCTCGCACAATGCAGCCTCCTCTCTGTTCAGAGGAATGCAGTGTGAGATTGAGGTCACCTGCAATAATGATGTTGTCAAGGTTCCCTAAATCTGCCTGGCTTCTTATAGAGTCCCAACAGGCCTTTTTTTCTCCAGCATTGGCCGGTACATATACATTAAAGAGACAAAATAATTCTTTAGTGACAAGATGCTGCATTTTTAGGAGCAGCCAATGAGTGTTTGAAATTTCAGAAATTAGCGAGAACTTGCTATCATTCCAAAGAGTGCCTAACCCTCCAGAGGCTCCTCGGGATGAGACAGCTTTTGATTTTCTTTTACTCCAGATTCTTTTACTTGTTTGGAGGAATACTGCTTCCTCCATCTTAGTCTCCTGGATAAGGAATATGTCCGGGGCTTCTATTCTTATTAAGTTTCTTGTTGCCTCTTCCTTGATCTTGCTCCCCATACCCCTACAATTCCAGGAGACTATTTTCATTATTTACCTTTGTTCTGTTGGGCTCCCTTGGAGCCTTGGGGCTGGTTTCTCACCATCTTCGGCTTTTTTGCTAATAGCTTCTCCAGAGTTGGTTGGCTGCCCTGTAACTTGTCCTTGTACGTTTCCTGCTCTCTTTTCTCCCGATCTGTTTTGCGACCTCTTGTGGATCTCCTAACAGTGGCCTGAGAGTCGCCTATTTCTCCTTCCTCCTCCGAATCTTCCAACTCCTAGTCCTCTTCCTCGTCTTCAACAGGTATTTCTTTTGAGCTTTCTGCAACACTTGCGTCTTTGGAAGACATAGAGGGAGTCCCTTTGACCGGGGATGTTGTCTTTTGAACCTCCACCTCCTGGGTGTCCTCTTGGTGCGAGCTTAGGAGTTCGAACTTGTTTTCAGGAGCAGACTTAGTCGGGATTTGCTGAGAAGAGGCCTGTTGGGGACCTTTGCCACTAGGGCCTCCTGACTTTTGAGCCTTATGGGAGGTTTTGGAGTGCTTGACTTGATTCCATCCGTCCTCCTTCCCTAGCACATCCTCATTGTTGGATGGACAGCCTCTGGCGAAGTGGCCATAGACATGGCATTTCCGGCATTTGAAGGGCAGCTGCTCATAGTCCAGTTTCTGCACATGCGTCCAGCTACCGACTTTGATTTTGATGGACTCTGGTAGCCCAACCTCCAGATCTACTTCCACGCAGATCCTAGCGCAGTCATACTGGTCCTTGTTGTTTGCTCGATCGATGAACTTCCCAAGGGCATTTCCAATGTGCATCAGAGAATCCCAGTTCCAGCAGTGAACTGGCAGATTTGGGAGTGTAACCCACACCGGGACTGCTTTGGGCACATCCACAGCAGGATCGAAGTCTGGAGTCCACTTATTTAGATACAAAACCTGGGGGCCCATGAAGTAGGGGCCGTTCTGGAAGATCAGATCTTTGTCATCTTTTGAAGTGAACTCGAAGAGGAAGTAACCTCTCCCCAAAAAATAAGAAGTAACGCTTTCTTTGATCAGAGGCGCCCAGTTTCTGTTGAACCAGCTCTCAGTGGTTTTGGGAGATGGCCAAAGCCCTGTGAACTGGCCTATGAGAGCTCGTTCAGCCAGTGATAAAGCAACCTGAATCAGAGTCTCTGCTGGAAGAGAGATCTCAGGTATTTCATCAATTTTCTTAACAAATTTCGTAGCTTCAACATTCTTCTTCTTAGGAAGCCCTGCCAATAAGCGATCAAAAGCCTCAGCAGAAGAGGGCAGGGGAGGGGGACAAGGCCCCTGGGGAGAGCCCAGCCCCTCCATGGGCGCAAGCCCTAGCAAGAACGCGACCCAGATCAAGATGCGCAAGCAGCAACACGTTCGCTCCAGCGCACAGGCCAAGACGGCAAGTGAGATCAAGTTAAAATCTCTAGGGTTACTTCCGAATAAGAATAATATTAAAAACACTAATATTTCTAAATTTAAGGATAAGTTGTGGGATGATAAGGAGTTAGAGGGAAAAATGAAGCTAAGATATTATAAGGAGGTGATCAACCCCACCCTTGCTCACCAAAATTATCTTTCTGTCTTGACTAATGCTAAGAAGAAAATGAAAATTGCAAATATAAGAACTAATTCTCATGAGCTTCGAAGTGAAACCAGGCGTTGGTCTATTCCCAAAACACATTATGACGAAAGAAGTTACCTCCTTTGTGATACTAAGAGAGTTGAAGATGAAAAACACTTTCTCTTGGATTGCCCAACCCTTACTCACATCCATTCTCCTTTTCAAAACATTTGCCACACTAACAACCTTCTTGACCTGTTAAGGCAACAAAACTACAGTGATCTTAGAACACTTCTCTCCCTTATTTTTTATCATATAAATCAACTATTCAAGAGCCTTAGTCAATTGATTACTTTCTTAAGGTACGATAGACCATATTTGACGTTAACCATCATCATCATCATCATTAATAATTGTAGTTATATCTATAATTAATAATAAAACAAACCTAGATCCATCTTAACTCGGATCTACCAAACTCTGAGAGGGATCAAATATCTTAAGATGCAAACCTCTTTTAGAGTGAAAAGAGATTTGATCCCTATTGGTGCTTTGTAGACCAGGAACTAAGATAGATCTAGGTTGGTTTTAACTATAATCTACGTTGATGATAAAGATATGTAAATAATTTTATATTGTTTAAAAAACGTAATTAATATTTTTTAATTATAATCTAAATTATTAACATTAATTTATAAAGTTTTCCTTCTTTGGATTTATGTATTTATAATTTTTTATCTTTTTTTATTCATCATAAATATTAATTTATAAATAAATATATATTTAATGACTACTTTTTTGTTATGTAAATAAGATAATATTTGTTTTCAGAATTTAAAGTCGTTTAATAAGAGAACTCGAAGCCATTACAAGAATATACTTAATATGAGTTTAGCATGTCACTTGTAGGAATTAAACATGGGTGGGGAGGATAACAAGTATTCCTCCCAACACATGGGGCGTAGACCAAAATGGTGATAGGGTGCAATTTTATGACACTCGTTGTGTTAAGGTCCTAGGTTCAAAACTCCGTGGGAAAAAATCCAACCATGTTATGTTGAAATTCAAACACAAGTAGAATTTCTAATCATGATAATTACTTGTTAATTTTTTATATATTCTTTCCATTTATTATTTTACTTAATTCATTATGTCTTCAAGCCATTGTACAAGTAAAAAGACAAGAGACACCAAATATTGGGCCAGAGGCCAAGGAAAAACCCAAAATGGGAAAACCCAACAATCCTTTCCTTGTAGAATCTTAGTCAACAAGAGAAATCCAAGTCAAACTAATCAAGTTCCAAGTCAACCTCCCTTATGTCTGTTCAGAAGATTGATCATAATTTTGTCCATAAAACTGTCAACAAGCTACCATATATCATTCCATAGAGATATAAATAAGATGCCAATCGTTAGTCCTCAAAAAAGTGCAACTCTATTATGCTGTAGTCTTCGCATGCCACAGTGATTTGTATGCCACATAATTTAATGTTCGTATGCCATAGATATTTGTATGCCACAAAATTTCACATTCCATTGAGATCATACTTCAGACTTGCGACATAGATTCATATGATATCTTCCTTAGAGATTGTATACTTGATTCCTTAGAATACAACTCAAGAGATGTGAATTTTCCTTGCCTCAAATAATATTTGAATTTATTTCCAAGTGAAGGAGTATAGATGCCAATATATATTTTTTTATTCATGTGAAGCGACACGTCCTTTGCACAAACTCACTTGTCTTCTGGAGGGCTGACTTGGTCAACGAGACACTAAAATATACCTTTAAAAAAATCAATTTTCCTTCTTGAAATTTTCAAATGGGACATTATACAAATATTTTTTCTTGTGATTATGGCATGAAGAACATGTTTGTCAAAATATAAATACATCAATGATAAAATATATTTATGAAGATCGAACCTAGTTACAACTTCAACATGTTAAAGTTTGTTGTGGCCTAGGATGGGTGCGATCCCTGAGTGAATTTGACAACATAGATGCCCTTGGGTCATGGCTCCTTAGCCACAAGATAGTATGGCATGTCACATACAAACTAGCAAACAAAAAAACAAGCATTCCTCCAACTACTTAAGATAAACCTGATTCATGTATATGTTTACTGAGTATGTATATTATTATTATTGTTTATTGATTCTTATAAATTATTTTCAAATTTTTATCATCATATCATTCTCATTCATGAATTTTCACAAAGTAATCACAATGATACACATCTTATTAATTTATAATCATTATAATTCATACATTTATGATTTTACTCATACCAATATTGATGATAAAAGGCTTACACATTTACAATCATTATCATTCAAGAAGTTATGAATTCAATAATAATGTGCTTGACACTCCCCAAATCACCTCTTCTCTAAGAGGCAGTGAAGGGTAAAATCAAATTTGCATGCTACACACCTATTACATTTATGATTTCACTTGTAACAACCATTGTGATAAAGTTTTTCAAATTTATGATCAACATGCCTCATCCAAATGTGATTTCACTGATAAACATTCATGGTAACATCAAATGTTGAGTTCCTAAACCACCTATGATCAGAGGCTCAATATTAAACTAAAAAATGAAAGTGCTCAGAAATGCTTCAAAATAGAACAAAGACGAAGAGCTCGTCGCAAGGAATCTAGCACAATTTGTTTCATAAAAAACTGACTTCGGATGAGGAAGTTATGATCTGCTATTCGTTTTCTCAAAAAACTAAAAAAATTGCAGACCATCGATAGGTTGATGACATGGCAGCCTAGTCAGCACTAAAAGTATATTCAGGGAATATTCTCCAATTTTAGCCCAATGACACTATGATAAGTGTCACAACAAGATTCTTCAGTTAACTTTGGAGGTGATATTTTTTTTATAGTTATCCTAAGGTTGAATTTTTTTTTTAGTTGGAATAGTACAACTAGAGCTGGACACATGGTGCACCATAGGCCACCACATGCCCCCTCTGGTGGACCCATTCAACCTTTGGAATTGGTCGAAATTAAAATATATGGTTTTACACCAAAATTATGCACATACATATATTTCGGGCTACATATATTATTTAACTAAAGTGCTAACTATGGACAGACAGATATTAATGTGGCCTGAATAAATTTCATAACCCAAAGTTCAAACTATGGGATAGGCGAATCGACAAACTTTTGACTTTGGGGTGCATATAATTTTAATCCAAAGTTTTGACTAAGGGTTGCAAATTATAGTTTGGAACAAAATTTTGGTGTAGGGGTCAGGGTCGAATCCACGACCTACCCCGCACAACTCCAATGCCTTACCATGTATCCTCTTCGATGGGTCTTAACCGTATAAGGCCGCATCCACTATTTGAAGTTTATCAAATGCAATGGCAAGGATTTGAGGGGGCCAGCCCCGTGGGCCAACCCCCTCCCATATGACTACACTGCAGGACCATGGGCAGATCCAAATGCAACGGGCGGAGTTTAACGTTAATTAATCACGATTACTCCACTAATCTGTTGTTTATTTTTTAATTAAAACATGTTTATGATATTTGGATAATGCGCAGTTAAGACGCACTTATCACAACTAAGCGCAGTATTAAATGCTAATTAATCACCCTGTTAATTGGCGACAGAGTTAGCAGAACTACCTATTTCGGCGAAATCTACCAAACTATCGAAGTTATCTAGAGTCTTCTCTAGATTTGGAGGAGATATTGTAGGAAAATTTGTTTTGGCCATAACTGAAGAAATTTTCAACCAATTTTGGATTAGGAAGAGTCATTTTTGGTATATTTTTATGTTTTGGTCACATTCGAGCAGGTTTCAGAGGAAATAGGAGACTGTAAAAAACATTATTTGCACAATTGAGATAATATAAAGGCCCATGCCATGGAAGCTGGACCAAGGAGATGTATCTAGGAGAAGTGAACTCCTTCATCAGAACAAAGTGTTATTGATTAAATTATAATGGTTTGCTGTGTGTTTGTTTTTTGTTGTTCAACATTTAGTTTCCATCCTTTTATGTTCAAGTATTCAACTTAATCTCCACATATTTACTTGTTAATCAATCATAAGCACTTCAATAAGGCCATGTACAAAGAGAAAGATCAACACTTTTAATATAAATATGAAGATGAAATTAGCACAACAAAACTAACACTCAAATTCAGATCAAGATGGTATCAGAGCAAAGGTTGTTTTCTTGTTTTTCTTGAGATTTATGCAAGAAGGGTTTTAATAGTTGCAATTTTTTGATGCTTAGAAGGTTGAAGTTTCAGAGAGGAGAAGGGAAAATATTGGTTGCTAGTCCTGAGTTTAGGACCAGAAGAAGGAGAGCTATAAGAGCACCATCTCCACCCAAAGTTCCACTCATCGCTTCACTTGAAGCACCTCAAGTTTTATCTCCAAAAGTTGAGTTTGAGGAGGTGAAAATTACACAAGAAGCTGAGTTGATTAAAGAGTTACCAGCATCAGAATCTGAGCTTGAATCCATAGCCATCATGTCAGGTGTTGGAGAGACTCAAGGAAATTCAGAAGAGGAATATTTCAAGAGAGACTTCAATGACATAAAGAGGACGGTGAAAATCATGTTTGATGCATTCACTGTTGGAATGGAAAGAGAAGGTTCTAAGCCTCCACATGGAGAAGGAACTTCAGATGATAAGAAGGATGAATAGAAGAGTTCAAAGGGAAGTGGAGGAAAGCCTCATCCATCTCCACCATCCTCATCCTCATCATCTTCATCAGCATCATCTTCCACTTCCACCACAAAAACCACCCATACTCATTCAAAAACCCCAAAAGGAAAAACTCCATTACTCAAATTTTACATTAAGTTTGAGCTTCCCAATGAAAATGGCGAGGTAAATTCAGAGAAGTTGGACAATTTGATCCATCAATTGGAGGTATATTTCATAATTCAGAACCTACATGAAGATGACATAAAGATCCAGTTGGCTTCATTAGGGCTAGAGGAGCAACACTAGTCTGGTAGGAAGCAAACAATCAAGAGGAAATGTGAATCCATGGTAAGATATCCATTTCTTGGGTTGAGTTTATTTCTTCAATTAAAATACAGCTTTATCCTTTAGCTTATATGAAAAAAGCCATTATGAGTTGGAAAAACTTTAGGCAACTCAAGGGTCAAATAGTTCAAGAATATAACCATGAGTTTAGGAAAAGGGCTTTGTTGTTAGGAATAAACTTGAATTCACAAGATACACTTTTGAAATACAATGGGGGTATACATTACTATTTGAAACACACTATCCTTATGTTTAACCCAAGCAATTTAGATGAATTATGTGTGCAAGCCACACATCTTGAAGCGAGGGGAAAGAAAATTAAGGAAGAGATTAGTAAGATGAAACCATTCAAGGGTAAGGGAAAAGAGAAGGGAGGAAATTGGAAGGGAAAGAAGAATGCAAGTGTTTAGAAATAAGGGGAGAAAAATACATGCAAACATTTTTCCAAAGAAGGGCATGATGAAACCCACTTTTGGAAATTGCGTCCCGAACTAAGGCCTAAGAAACCAAACAATAAGGGGAAACAAAAGATGACTGGAACCACACAACATGATCTTGGATCTGATTCCGGTGATGAGATCAATATTGTAGCCATGGTTATAAAGGGAAAATAAGCCATAGAAAGTACTAATTCATCAAATTGTCACAACAACAATCCAAATGAAGAAACAAGGATAGAATTGTTCCATGTAAGGATGATTTCAAATCATACAAAGATTGATGCATTGTTTAATAGTGGGTCATAAGAAAACTTGATTTCAAGAGACTTGTCAAAAAGCTTAACCTTGAAACTGTACCACATCATAAGCCATACCCTTTGGGTTGAATAGTCAAGAATGAAAATTTACAAGTTACAAGGAAATGCATATTTTGATTTGCCATTACTGCAAACTTTGTTGATGAAGTTGAGTTAGATGTGGTTCCACTTGACATGACATGAATTATCCTTGGAAGTCCATATTTTTATGACAGGAAAGAGGTATTTTATTTCCATGAGAAAAGATATCATTTTCTCAAGGATGGGGTGGAGTATATTGTGAGAGCTCATCGAAAAAAGATGAATATTTCTTTAGTTAATGCAGGGCAGATGAAGACACTAGTTAATGCAAGTAAAAATTTTGTGCTTTTCATGATCAATAAAAAGGATGATATTGAATATGAATATTTTGAATGATGTGATGAAAAATTAAAATCTGATTTTTTTGATGTGGTAAGTCAGCATGGAAATATGTTTCAAGAACCAAGTGGGTTACCTCCCAAGAGGGGAATTTAGCATGAGATTTAACTACAATAAGATGTTCCAATTCCAAACATTGGTATGTATCACATGTCAATCATGGAGAGTTTGGAAATCAAGAAGAAAATCCAAGAATTGCTGAAAAGGTATCATAGTCCCATCTACTTTGCCATGTGGTTCACCAATTGTTTTGGTACCAAAGAAGGATGGGACTTGGCGCATGTGCGTGGATTTCCGTGCACTGAATAAAATCACAGTAAAAAAAATTGATATCCACTCCTACAAATTGATGATTTCATTGATCAATTAAGGTATGAAAATTATTTCACTAAGCTAGACTTACGAAGTGGTTATCATCAAGTTAGAATAGCTGAAGAGGACATTTGGAAAAATGCATCTAAAACTAGACAAGGATTGTTTCAGTGGCTAGTTATCCCATTTGGTTTAACCAATGCTCTAGCTCATTTCATGAGAGTTATGAATTATGTTTTAAGATCATTTCTAGATAAATTTTTCATTGATTACTTAGATTATATTTGGAAATTCAGAAAATTAAGAGATGAACATGTCATGCATGTGAACAAGGTACTTGATGTCTTGAAAAAAGAGCTGTTATTTTTAAAGATGTCAAAATGTGAGTTTAGAAATAATTCTTTAGTGTATTTGGGACACATTGTTGGAGGAGGTGAGTTGAAGATAAACCCTTCCAAGGTTTAGGTCATTGTGAATTGGCCCAAGCCCAATACAGTTACGAAGGTAAGAAGCTTTCTTGGGACAACACAATATTGGAGGAAATTAATTGCTAATTTTTCTTCCATTGCAGCTCTGTTACATGCATTGACAAGTGTCAAGGAATTCTTCCACTGGGGAGATATGCAAAAAAAAAAAATTTATTCTTTAAAACAAAATATAATTTCAGCACCGATATTGGCTCTTATAGATCTTAGATAGCCATTTGAGATCCAAACATATGCTAGTGATTATGCCATGGGAGCAGTGCTCATGCAACATGGTAAGCCCATTTTGTTTCATTCTAAAAATTTTAATGGAGTTGTGACTAAATATCCCACCTATGACAAAGAGTTATATGCATTGGTACAAAGTGTAAAGAAATGGAAGCACTATTTGATGGGGAAAGAGACCATTATCCATACGGACCATCAACCATTGTAGTAATTACAATCACAATCAAAGTTGCAGAAATCAAGACATTTCAGATGGATGGGATTTATAAAAAAATTCCATTTGGTTATCAGGTATAAAAAGGGAATCTACAATAAGGTAGCTGATATGATCTCTAGGCCTATTGTAAATTCATCTATTATACTCAAGCACAATTCAGTTATGCATGAAAGTCACATTGAACAATATGCATATGATAGTGATTTTCAAGATGTGTATGAAAGCTTGAGTCAAAGAAACCAAATTGAAGAGTTAGATTACCATGTGCATAAAAATTTGTTGTATCACTTGGGCAAGTTATGTATTCCATAGGGAGAAAGAAACAATATCATAAGGGAGGCACACACTTCATTGATTATTGGACATTTCGGTGTAGGCAAGATGGTAGTGAATATACAAAGGTATTGTTATTATCAACACATGATTGATAGTGTATCTCGTTTCATTAGAAAATGTTATTTGTGTGCAATAAGCAAGCCTAGAAATAGGAAACTAGGATTGTACACTCCACTTCTGGTACCTTCACGTCCTTGGGAGAGTATCTCAATGGATTTTGTAGGAGGTCTTCCAATTTCAAGAAAAGGTCATGATTACTTGTATTTAATTGTAGATAGGTTTAAAAAAATGTGACTTTTGATGCCATGTAAAAAATATTACAGCTGAACAAACAACTCACCTTTTCTTTCAAAATTTATGGGTTCATTTTGGTCTTCCTACTTCTATTGTAAGTGATCTAGATTCCCGATTTGTTGGGAATTTTTGGTCAAAATTGTGGGACATGATGGACATTAAGTTGAAGAAGAGTACAAAATTTCATCCACAAATAGATGATCAAACCGAGGTGGTTAATAGAATAGCCATACATATTCTTAGAGGTTATTGCAGCAAACATCCCAAGTTGTGGGATGAACAGTTGCATTACATTCATCATGCATACAACAAGGCAAAGAATTCTTCCATAAACATGTCGCCATTTGAGGCATGTCTTGGGTACTTGCCAAGATTGCCTTTGGAGTTCATATTTGAGAAATATGTTGCTATAGATGTTCATAGTGACATAGATAAGGCAAGGAAGTTCGTTGAGAAAATTCAGTTGGTACATCACACAATGAAATAAAAACTTGAAAACAGTCAAAGAAGCTACAAGGCAAGGCATGATAAGCATCGTGTTGATCACAAATTCCAGGTTGGAGATGAATTTTTGGTATATATCAGCAAAGAAATACTTCAAGAGGAAGGTAAAAATCTTAAGCCAATCCATTATGGTCCTTTTAAAATTCTGGAAAAGATTGGTAACAATGCATTTAAGCTAGATTTGCCTCCTTATATGCAAATATATTCTGTCGTTAATGTTGAGAATTTGAGATTGTTTGATGATCAAGGAGAGCATGTTCACATACCATCAATAGATGATTTCTCGCCAGAATATCTTGATGAACTTCAGCAAGATCTCATACTTGACAGAAGAACTAGAACTTCAAGAAGAGGGAATGTCGAATACCTTAGAGTGGGACTCAAGGGAGAAAATCCTTCCAAGGAAAAATGGATGGAGACTAAAAGGGTGAGGGAGCTATACCCTCACCTGCTGAACAATTGATAGTATCTTTTGGGGTCCAAAAGGCTTCTAATGGGAAGGAATGATTAGAGGCTCAGTATTAAGCTAAAAAATTAAAGTTCTTAGAAATGCTCCAAAATAGAACGATAGAGAATAGATCATCGCCAGGAATATGACGCAATTCATTTCATCGAAAACTGACTTCAGATGAGGAAGTTATGACCCGCTATTTGTTTTATCAAACAACTAATGATCAGGAGTTCATAAATTTTTCTCAAATTGAAAGTTACAAGATTGGGTTGAAACTAGGATGGTTGTGTAGATCTCGTCTTCCTGATTCTGGCGCCTTGAATGGTTCGAAAAACCGATGTCGTATGAGGGATATATCACATTATGATCGAATTCCCAAACAACTAAATTTTACGATAGGTTTGACTAGGATGCCCAGTCCGCATGGAGGGTGCACAGTCAACAAAAAAGGAATATTTCAAAGAACATTCCTTTTCTCAGAGCCATTCAGAGGTTGATAAGTGGCGCTATGTGATTGGGTTAAGGGTTGTAGGTGTTTTTTCTATGGAACAATGGAAGGGTGACACGTGGCCAGCCCTGAGGCCGCCACGTGTTGCCGGGAAGGTGTTATAAAACTTTATGGAGGTCCACAGGGCTCGAACCCGTGACCTTCAATAGAGAAACCTCTCGCCACAACTACCTGCACTGCGCATCAATTCTTAACCTACAAGGGTAAAAGTATATATTTGAAGTGTAATACATTTGAATGTGGGGGGTTGGGACCGCCGATGGTCCCAACCTGCTAGCGGTCCATTGAGCATGGTCAGATTACAATGTAACCACGAATTCAAAAATTAAACGCTGATAGAAACCATTTCATAACTCCAATATTGATCACAACATTTATATTTATCACATGGCGGAGTTTATGCTACCACACCACGAAGTTAGTGCCGACGGTTTCGTTAATGTGGGTTTTAAAACAACTTTACCATAGTTTAAGTGGAGTTCCACTCCGATGTTAAATGCAACCACAGGTTTTGGGGGTTGGCATGTGGCCACCCCATACCCTTAACAATGAATATTATGGTTAGCGCTGGTGGAGTTATAACACGCCCCTAATTTTGTGAGTTTTGGCCAAAAATAACTCTAGTTAAGTGGAGTTCACCAAAATTAGTGGATTTTTTCTAGGAGTTACTGGGAAAATGAATTGGAGGGTCAATTTTCACCCAATATTAGTGAATGAATAGTCAATTTAGACTAATTGGAACATTTTGGAGCCATTGGGGCAGAGAAAAAGACCATTAGAGGCCTGTAAACACATTTATTTGAAAAATTTTGAGCATAATGAAAGATGGACATGCCATTGGGAGTTGGACCAGCAGATGTATCACAGGAGGGGTGAACTACTTCATCATTCCTGTTGTGTAAATGTTAGATGTGGTTTTATTTCTATGTTATACACTACTTTCAGTGTTATTTTCTCTTATTTCATGCTTCTAATTCACTAAAATCACTTATATTTCATTGTTAAAATTCTCAATCCTTAAGAAAACTATGGACAAGTATGCACATGTTTTATAACCGAAAAGAAACTTAGCACATCAAATTAATACAGTCCTTTTAGATCAGGTTGGTATCAAAGCTAGATTTTATTCTCTATTTTGTTTTGTGAAAATATTTGTTTAACTATTCGGAAGTGTTAGATGGTTACTAGGTTCAAGCTCAAGAGAGGAGAAGGAACATTAGTGGAAGCAAGAGGGTCTCAAAGTGAGCCACAGAAAAGGAGAGTAATATTACCACAATACCACCACCTAGTTCACCTCCTAAGGAAGCAGAAGCAACATTAAGCATGCCTCCAGAGGAAGAAGAAATCCATGAAAAATTTGACCCCAAAGAGGAAGAAAGAGTGTTCAGGAAAGCATTCCTTGACATGACTAATATGGTTAGAATCCTTTATCAAGAAAGGAATGAGAAACTCGAAGGAGAAGGATCCAAAATTCACAAGGAAGGACAGGGATCATCTGGAGGTCACAGTGATGAAGATAAGTCAAAGAAGGGTAATGGAGGAAATGAAGGCAATGGAAAGTCACCATACTCACCCTCATCATCATCATCCTCTACTTCATCTTCAGTACATCAGCCACACAAGTCAAAGAACACTGGTAAAATTCCTTTTTTTAAACTTGATGTTAATTTTGAATTGCCAATGCTTAATGGTGAAGTCAATGCAGAAAATATTGATAATTGGATTAGGAAATTGGAGGTCTATTTGAGAATCTAGAACCTTCAAGATAATGATACCAAAATCCAATTAGCTTCATTAAGAATGGAAGGTGCAACATTGGTTTGGTGGGAGGCCAAGACAAAGGAGGAGTTCAAGAAGCATGGTAAGATTATTATATCATGGAATGATTTCATTATTGCAATAAAACAACAGTTTTATCCATTAGCTCATATGCAGAAATCCATAATGAACTGGAAAAACTTTAGAAATTTGAAAGGACAAAATGTGCAAGATTACACCCGAGAATTTAGGAGAAGAGATCTCTTATTAAGGGTAGATTTGCAGAGCCAAGATACTTTGATCAATTACATAGGAGGCTTACATAGCTACCTATAATATACTATTCTCATGTTTAACCCCACAAGTCTAGATGAAGTATGTGTTCAGGCCACACATCTAGAAGCTAGAGGGAAAATCATTTCTGAAGAGGGTAGGAAGAAACATTTCAAGGGTAAATTGAAAGAGAAGACCTAAAAAGGAAAAGGTAAAAATAATGTATCTATTAATAAATAC
Organism: Pinus albicaulis; assembly: GCA_034641835.2. Classification (NCBI taxonomy): domain Eukaryota; kingdom Viridiplantae; phylum Streptophyta; class Pinopsida; order Pinales; family Pinaceae; genus Pinus; species Pinus albicaulis. Next base: position 12,762,856 of record MU968501.1, on the reverse strand, counting down.
AGAGAAAAATTGGCTTGTAAAAATTGTTCAAAAGAAGGCCATAATGAAAATCATTGTTGGAAATTACATCCTGAAATGAAACCCAAGAGATTCAACAACAAAGGGAAACAAAAAACTGCAGCTACAACTCAACATGATTTAGGAGAGGATTCAGGTGATGAATCTAAAAATACATCCATGGGATTGAAGAACATGAAGGGGAAAGAAATTTAAACTAAACCCAGTACTAGTACATCAAACTCTCACATAAATGCTCCAAATGAAGAAGAAAGAATTTAACTGTTTCATGTGAGGGTCATATCCAAACATACTAAGATTGACACATTTTTTGAAAGTGGGTCACAAGAAAACTTAATCTATGAAGACTTGGTAAAAAAACTTAATCTTGATACCATACCACATCCCAAAACATATACACTTGGTTGTATTTCTAAGGATGCAAATTTATAGGTTTCAAAGAAGTGTATATTGCGGTTTGCAATAACTGCACATTTTTTTGACACAGTTAAATTAGATGTGGTTTCACTTGACATAATAATTATTGTGTTGGGGAGTCCATACATGTATGGCAGGAAAGTGATATTTCATCTCCATGAGAAAAAATACCATTTATTCAAATATGGCAAGGAGTACATTGTTATAGCACATCGCAAGAAGACAAACATTGCTATGGTAAATGTTGGACAGGTAAAGAGGTTGGTAAATTCAAGTAAGAATTTTTCTTCTTCTAATGATTAAGCCTAAAGATGATATTAATCATGAATCATTTGAGGGTTCTGAACCTAAGTTGAAATCATATTTATATGATGTAGTTGATGCACATCATGAGATGTTTCAGGATCCAAGAGGATTGCCTCCAAAAAGGGAGATTCAACATGAGATTTCGCTGCAGCAAGTTTGTCCTATTCCAAACATTGGCATGTATCACATGTCAATAATGGAGAATGTTGAAATAAAGAGGCAAATCAAGGACATGTTGGACAAAGGAATCATAAGGCCGAGCACCTCGCCATGCGGTTCACCCATAGTATTGATTCCGAAGAAATATGGGACTTGGCGCATGTGTGTAGACTTCATAGCTTTGAAAAAGATAACAATAAAGAATTGATACCCACTCCCAAGGATAGATTATATCCTTGATCAACTGAAAAAAGAATTTTTTTTCACTAAGTTAGATTTACGAAGTGGATATCATCAATTAAGAATTGCAGAAAGTGATGTAAGAAAAACTGCATTCAAAACTAAACAAGGACTCTTTGAGTGGTTGGTTATGCTATTTGGTTTGTGTAATGCACTGCCGACTTTAATGCGTGTTATGGATAGTATTTTGCGTCCATTCCTTGATGAATTTGTGATTGTTTACTTAGATTACATATTGATTTTCAGCAAAACAAGAGAAGAACATGTCTTGCATGTGAATAGGCTGCTTGATGTTTTGAAGAAAGAGATTATTTTTTAAGATGTCAAAGTGTGAGTGTGGAAAGAATTATTTGGTTTATTTGGGACACATTGTAGGAGGAGGAGAATTGAGATTTGATCCTTCTAAAGTGGAAGCCATTGTGAATTGGCCCACTCCCAAAACAGTAACCGAGGTAAGAAGTTTCTTAGGTGCAGCTCAGTATTGGAGAAAGTTTATTGCTAAGTTTTTTTCCATCGAAGCTCCTATGAATGTAGTGACAAGTGTGAATAAAGGCTTCCAATGGGGAGGCAAACAAAAACAAAATTTCAAAGCTTTAAAAGACAAGATCAGTTCAGATCCAGTCCTTGCATTACCGAATTTGAGACAACCATTCGAGATAAAAAATTATGCTAGTGATTATGCCATGAGCGCAGTTATTTTGCAGCATGGTAAGTCTATCGCTTTTCATTCTGAAACATTCTATGGTGCTGTAATTAATTATCCTCATATGAGAAATAACTATATGTGTTGGTACAAAGCGTCAATAAGTGGAAACACTACTTGATGGGTAAAGAGACGATTGTACATATCGATCACCAACCATTACAGTACTTGTAGTCGCAAACAAAATTGCAGCAATCACGACATTTTAGGTGGATGGCATTTATTCAAAAATTTCACTTGGTTATAAGGTACAAAAAAGGTATTTTCAATAAAGTTGCTGATATGATTTCAAGACCAATTATAAGTGCTTCTAATTTACTAAAAAATGATCCTATTGTACATAAGAGTTACATAGAAAAATATGCACATGATGTTGATTTTCAAGATGTGTATGCTAGTTTGAGTGAAGGGAATCAAGTAGAAGAAAATGATTATCACATGCATAAAAATTTTCTATTTCATTTGGGCAAACTATGTATACCACAAGGAGAGAGGCTAAGTGTCATGAGAGAAGGTCATTCATCTCTTATTGCTAGACACTTTGGGGTAAGCAAAACAATGGCACATCTACAGAGGTATTGCTATTGGCCCCGCATGGTAGATAGTGTGTCGCATTTTATAAGAGGTTGTTCTATGTGTGAAACAAGCAAGCCTAGAAATAGGAAGCTTGGGTTGTAAACACCACTACCGGTACCATCAAGGCCATGGGAGAGTGTCTCTATGGAATTTGTTGGAGGTCTACCTATGTCAAGAAAACAAAATGATTATCTTTATGTAGTTGTGGATAGATTCAGTAAAATGTGTATACCTATTCCACGTGAGAAAACCATTACTGCTGAACAAACTGCTGAAATTTATTTTCAACATGTATGGGTTCAATATGGATTTCCAACTTCTATTGTTAGTGACAGGGATTCCAGGTTCATTCGGAATTATTGGTCCAATCTTTGGAGTATGATGGACATAAAGTTGAAAATGAGTACTACTTTTCATTCACAAACTAATGGAAAAACCGAGGTGGTGAACAGAATCATTGTGCATCTATTGAGAGGATATTGCAACAAACATCCTAAGTTGTTGGATGAGCAACTGCATAACATTCAACATGCTTACAATTGGAAAAAACACTCTTCTACAAATACATCACCTTTTGAAGTATGTTTTGGGTATTTTCCAAAATTTCCATTAGACTTCATCTTTGAGAAGGATGTTGCAATTGCCGGGCATAGTGATATTGAAAAGGCTCAAAATTTCATTGAGAAAATTCAGATTATACATCAACAAGTTCAAGAACAACTTTAGAAAAGTCAAATAAAATACAAGGAGAGGCATGAAAAACATAGAGTTGATCACAAGTCTTAAGAGGGAGATGAGGTATGGTTGCACATAAGAAAAGAAAGGATGCAAGGGGAAGGTAAAAATCTCAAACCCATTCACTATGGTCCACTCAAGATCATAAAGCAAGTTGGTAACAATGAATTTCAACTTGACTTGCCTTCATATATGCAAATGTATTCAGTTATTAATTTTGAAAATTTAAGTTTGTATGAGCCACCTTTGATCGATGATTAAGGAAGTGATGTTCAACTGCCTTCTATTGAAGATTTATCGCCATAATTTCTGGATGAGCTCAAGGAAGATGCAATTCTTGACAGGAGGACAAGAGCATCCAAGAGGGGAAGTGTTGACTAACTTCGAGTTAGGCTCAAAGGTAGTAAGCCAAGCAAGGAAAAGTCGATAGAGGTTGGAAAGGTGAGGGAGTTGTACCCTCATATACTAAATAGGTAATCGAGTCTTCTGGGGTCCAAAAGCTTCCCAATGGGGAGGTGTGATCAAGAGTTCATAAATTTGTCTCAAAATTGAAAGTTACATGATTGGGTTGAAACTAGGGTGGTTGCGTAGATCTCATCTTCCTGATTTTGGCACCATGAATGGTTCGAAAAATCAATGTCGTATGAGGGAGATATCACGTTCTGATCGAATTCCCAAACAGCTAAACTTTACGACATGTTTGACTGGGATGCCCAATCAGCATGGAGGGCACACATTCAGAAAAAAATGAATATTACAAAGAATATTCCTTTTCTCAGAGCCAGTTAGAGGCTGACAAGTGGCACTATATGATTGGGTTAAGGGTTGTACGTGTTTTTTTTTACAAACTAATGGAAGGGTGACACATGGCCAACCCTGAGGCTACCACGTGACCACGGGAAGGCGTTATAAAATTTTATGGAGGCTTGCAAGACTTGAACCTGCGACCTCTAGTAGAGCAACCACCCGCCAGAATCGCTTGTGCTGTGCATCAAGTCTTAACCTATAACGGTCAAAGGATATATTTGAAGTGGCGGTCCCAACCCGTCGGCGGTCCATTGAACATGGTAACATTGCAATGTAACCACAACTTCAAATGTTAAATGCTATCAACAACTGTTTCATAACTCCAACATTTATCACAACCGTTATATTTATCACATGGCGGTGTTTATGCTACCACATCGCGCGATTAGTGCCGACAGTTTCGTTAACGCAGGTTTTAAAACAACTTTACCACAGTTTAAGCAAAGTTCCGCTTCGATGTCAAATGAAAACGTGGGTTGCGGGGGTTGGCATGTGGCCACCCCCTACCCTTAACAATATATATTACTGTTAGCACTAGCGGAGTTATAGCACACCCCTAATTTTGTGGGTATTGGCCAAAAATAACTCCAGTTAAGTGGAGTTCACCAAAATTAGTGGAGTTTTTCTAGGAGTTACTAGGAAAATGACTTGGAGGGTCAATTTTTGCCCAATCTGAGTGAATGAAGAGTCAATATAGACTAATTGGAGCATTATGGAGCCATTTGGGTAGAGAAAAAAACCATTAGAGGCCTGTAAACACATGTATTTGCAAAATTTTAAGCATAATAAAAGATGGACATGCTATTATGAGTTGGACCAGCAGATGTATCCCAAGAGGGGTGAACTGCTTCATCATTCCTGCTGTGTAAATGTTAGATGCAGTTTAATTTATATGTTATACACTTCTGTTCAGTGTTATTTTCTCTTATTTCATGCTTATAATTCACTAAAATCACTTATATTTCATGGTTAAAATTCTCAATCCTTAAGAAAACTATGGAGACAAGTATGTACATGTTTTATAACTGAAAAGACACTTAGCACAAAAAAATAATACAATCCTTTCAGATCAGCTAACATAATTTCATAACAATGACAGGTTGATGACATGGCAGCCTAGTCAGCATTCCAGGTATATTCAGGGAATATTCTCTAGTTTTAGCCCAATGATGTTGTGACAAGTGTCACCACAAGATTCGCTAGTGAAATTTAGAGGTGAATTTTTTTTACTGTTATCGTAAGGTTGAAGGATAATTTTTTAGTTGGAATAGTCCAAGCAGAGATGGAGACATGGTGCAGCTAGAGGCTGCCATGTGCCCCCTCTGGTGGACCCGTCCAACCTTTGGAACTGGTCAAAATTTGAATTTATGGTTTTACACCAAAGTTCTGCACATACATATATTCGGGCTACATATATTATTTAACCAAAGTGCTAACTATGGACAGATGGATATTAATGTGGGCTGAATAAATTTCATAACCCAAAGTTCAAACTAAGGGACAGGTGGACCAAAAGACTTTCGAAATCGAGGTGCATATAATTTTAATCCAAGTTTTGGCAAAGGGTTTCAAGTTGTAATTTGGAACAAAATTTTGGTGTAGGGGTTGGGGTCAAACCCACAAACTACCTTGCACAACTCCAACGCATTTCCATCTGTGCTGTCTAATGGGTCTTAACCCTATAAGGTCGCATCCACCATTTGAATTTATCAAATCTGATGGTGGGGATTCGGAGGGGGCCAAACCCGCGGGCAAACCCCTTCCCACATGACTACACTGCAAGACCGTAGGCGGAGCCAAATTCAATGGGAAGATTTTAGCGTTAATTAATCATGATTACTCCACTAATCTGTGGTTTATTTGTTAATTAAAACTTGTTTATGATTTTTAGATAATGCGCAGTTAAGACTTGCTTATCACAGCTAAGCACAATCTTAACTACCAATTAATCACCCTGTTAATTAGCAACGGAGTTAGTGGAACCACCTATTTCGGCCGACTCCACCAAAATATTAGATTTATCTAGAGTCTTCTCTAGATTTGGAGGAGATGTTGTAGGAAAATTTGTTTTGGCCATAACTGAAGCAAATTTTGACCAATTTTGGCTCAGGAAGAGTCATTCTTGGTAGATTTTGATGTTTTGGACACATTAGAGCAAGTTGTAGAGGCAATAGGAGACTGTAAACAACATTATTTTCACAATTGAGCTAATAAAAAGGCCCATGCCATGGAATATGGACCATAGAGGTGTAGCCCAGGAGGGGTGAACTCCTTCATAAAAAAAAAAGTGTTATTGATTCAATTGTGATGGTTTGTTGTGTGTTTATTTTATGTTGTTCAACATTTATTTCCATGCTTTTATGTTCAAGTATTCAACTTAATATCCACATATTTACTTGTTAATCAATCATAAGCACTTCAATAATATTCCCATGTACAAAGAGAAAATATCAACACTTTTAATATAAATCTAAAGATGAAATTAGCACAAAAAAACTAACATTCAAATTTAGATCAACCCACCCTTTATCCTAAGATGAATCAGGTTTTATGAGGTTTTTAGCATACATAATTTTTTAAGGTCGAGGAAGTAATCATACTCCCCCCAAAACCAATACAATATTAAGTTAGTAAAAGGGTCACTATCTTTATAACATCCCTAGTGAAATAAGAATTATGGTATAATGATTTTGGTTTTTAAACTCCTGTGGTGATCATTTCTTAAAGAGATTCCCGGATTATCCACAATATTAAGGAACATGTGTCAATGGTATAATGATATTTATATGCCATTGCATACTAATCCTTGCAATCAATGCATGATATGAAACATTTAATAAATGAGCATATTATAGTTGTAAAAACAATTCCACTGCATCATTTAATGACTATGTCACGATAGCATGGGAAATGGGTAATATATATATATATATATATATATATATATATATATATATATATATATATATATATATATATATATATATATATATATATATATATATATATATATATATATATATATATATATATATATATATGAGGATAAGAGAAGGTCAAAAAACTATGTATATTGACCCCACAACTATTAAACATTATGCTAGTAAGAGGGTGCCTCCGTTAGGCCATCAGGCTAGGATGAAGATGGATGTCCCATGTTGGAAAGTCACCGAGAAGCATTTATTGATGAATAGTGGGGCCTTGCCCAAGTTTGAAAATCAATTAACTCACTTAACATGTTTATAGGTAGTTGCATTAGGCTTAGGAGTATAGGGGCAGTCCCTTTGACTCAACCCCGAGCCTCCCCAGTAATAAGTGGTAGAACTATTGATTCTCCTATTAAAATAAAATGAAAAAGAGGGAATCACCCTTTATGGATGCTCTCAATGGCATATGAATAGTGGTAAAATGGAATTCACATGTTACCACAAACCAAGCTCTACATCAACATGTTATGAAACCAGCTCCAAAAATAGAAGAAAATAGAGATCAACGCCTTAGAAATAAGCCACTTCGAGGCGGAAACCTCCAATACATTACATAAATGAACAATTATTGGATGATACAAAAGAAAAAACCTCATTTCTATATTTAGGAGACATGGGACCACAATGTAATCCTAGCTGACCTAACAATAATAATGTAAGGGCACAATAATAACAATATAGGGGTTACAGGGGTACAACAATAACAATAAGGGGGTTACACTAACAACAAAAAGGGACTATATTAGTAATATATGGACCTAACATGTTCCTCTCCTTCAAAAAAGTGTTTTCCTCAACGTGTGAGTAGCTCTGGGTGTTTCTGTATAATATTCTCATCCTCCCATGTAGAATCTTCAATGGGTAAGTTCTTCCATTTGATGAGATACTCTGAAATTGATCGATTTCGTAGTTGTTGAGTTCTTGTTTCCGTGACTGCTTCAGGTTCCAATATGGTTTTTCCTTCCTCATCAAGTTCTGGAAATATTGTTTGAACTAGAAGTTTGTCCCCTATAACCTTATTTAAGCATGAAACATGAAAACTGGATGCACTCACGAAGAAGCAAGAAGCTTCAATTGTATGCCATAGTACCAATCTTTTGCAACACCTTGTAAGGACCATATTACTTTGGTGATAATTTATTATCCTTCTTAGCTTACTTGAGGGACATTTGTTTGTATGGTTGTAGCCGTAAAAATACCCAGTCTCCTACATCAAGACTTCTCTCACTGTAATGTTGATTTGCCTGTTTTTTCATTCGATTTTGTGCCAAATTTAGGTTATCCTTTAAGAGTTGGAGAACTTCTTGTTGATGCTCGATATGATATTCCACTGCTTGAACCCTAGAATTTTCCCTTAAAGAAGATGTGATGGATGGTGGATGATATCCATAAAGTGCCATAAATGGGGTCATTTTTGCTGCAGTATGGAAGGAAGTGTTATACCACCATTCAACGAGAGGTAACCACTTGACCCATTGTGCTTGCTTATCAGAACAAAACAACAAAGATATAATTCCAAACATTTATTCACTATCTCAGTTTGACCATCGGATTGAGGATGATAAGATGAGCTATGAGCTAGTTGAGTACCTAAACAAGAAAATAATTCCGTCCAAAAATTTCTTGTAAAAATGGGATCTCTGTCACTTACAATAACCTCCAGTTTTCCATATAGCTTTTGAATTGTTTCCATAAATGCAGTAGCAACCATACTTGCTTTAAATGGATCAGATAATGCACAAAAGTGTGCATACTTGGTAAGTCTGTCAACTACCACCATGATGACACTCTTTCCTTTGGACCTAGGTAAACATATGATAAAATATGTTAGAAATCAGTAAATTTTTGTTAGAGCAAATGATGGCTAAAACAAGTCATGAGCCTTCAAGAGATTGTTTTTATACAAAAATACTCATTCTTGAAGCCTTCTACTGCGGCCTAAACTCAAAGAGTAATTTTAACTGATGTTTTCATTGAGAAAATCCATCAAGAAATCTTGTTGATATCCAAAGAAGCTGCGTTTTTAGGCCATTTTCCATATTTTTCTAAAAAAACTGTTTCACTCATTTTTTGCCACTTTTACCCTTCACTATCCTCTGAAAGATCCCCTTTTATTCCTTCTAATTTTCCCTTCATTATCCTTAGAAACCTTCAAAGCCTCATTTAAACCCATGAAACCATTTTTTATGGTTTAATTTGCCCATTTTTCCTTATTGGGACTTAAAAAAACCATGAAAAACCCACAAAAACACATAAAACCCACTTTTCTGCTTTTATTAACAAAACAGGCTGTAAGCCCCTCAGGGCTTAAAACCTTGGCCTTTTTCGGTCATATGACCTAGCCCTGCAATCGGGTGCCTAAAAAATTTAGTCCCAAGTTACCTTTTCCCTCTGCTCCTAGTCACTCGTTCCTCCATGGGACCATACCCCTACCGTATCTCTTAGCCCTCGTCCCTTACCTTTATTTTATCCCCCATGCCTCTTACAAAACACCTGTTTCGTTGTATTTTCCCCACCGTGCTTAATGAATCATCAAGCAATCCTAGTCGTAGATCACAGGCCTCAAGCCTTGATCTGACGACAGTAATTCACCCCGCAATCCTTTCCTTCCTTCCCTTCATTTTTCTTATCCCCTCCTTATCACTCCATCATACAACCTCCACTGTAGATCTATATAGATCAACGGTCGTCACCGCCCCTCTTGTCCATTAATTGCCTAACCCATTTCTTCTTTTCACCCTCTGCATTGATTCTCCACCGTTGATTTGTTTAAACCGACGATCCTCATTCATCTCGGCATCAATCCTCCCTCTAGAACCACCTCCCACTAACCAATCCCCTCTCCCAATCCCCTCCTGTCACCTGTCCCCCACTTTAGCTCTCGCCGTGCAACTTTTCGACGTGCTAGATCTCCACCGTCGGATCTTCCCCTCCTCATCCGACGGTGTGGATCGCCTATGGCATGATTTTTCCATCCGAGGTATAACAATCCAAAATGCGCGATACCACCAGTTTTACAAAAGCCACGCAACACTTTTTAATTGGATCACGTTCCCTCTGGGCAAAACCACTTACCGCCTGAGGGTCACGTGAAAACCATTTGCAATTTTCGCGAAACCACTTTGCCCAAATTCACGCCAAATACAGTTTTAAATCGGATTTTCGCCAGTTTTCTTCATAAAGCCTCTTCCGCCTGCATATTCACCCCCTCGCACCACTCCTCTACCTCCGACAGCCTCTGCATGCAGTTTTTCCCTCCCTTGCAGGATTTTATAATAAAATTGTGATTTTTGCAGGTTTTTACGATGGTTTTGAGGCCAAAACCCTCCCCACATTCCAACAAAAGGGTTGATATAGCAAAGGTGAAGGTTAAAGGTTGAATATTAATGACTTAATCAAAGAGTTAAAGACTAAAACAATGGATTAAAGGGAAAGCCAACGAACAGTCAAAGTTAAAAGGGTTAATGCAGAAGTGTGAAGGATTAAAGGCTTAATCCTACAATTTTAGTATTAAAACACAGTTTGAAGGCTCAGAAGATGATTATAAAGGCATAAAACACAAAATCACAATTAAAGCAGTGTTTTAAGGTATTAAGACAGATGGATCAATAAAGGAAGCCTCCGAATTTCACATCATTGAGGCTACTACTCCTCAAAAGGCCACCTACAGACATATTTTCTTAAAAGAATACACAATAAATGCACAGTCAGTGATATTTTGCCATAGATAGCTCTGAATTTATTTCCAGCCTACCAACAACCTCCAAAGTCAACCAAAGTGACTAAAGTTGATGAAAATTAATGTAGTAATCAACTAGCAGAGTTAAAAACATTTGAGAACTTCTCCATTTGACCCTTCAAAGGCCGAGAAGCACTTACTCTGTATTAATTGAATAGATAGACCTTTCCCTCACTTCACCTCCTCATTCTTCTATAAATGCTTCTCTAGAAGACAGTATTGGGGTGGGTATTTCAATACTCATTGAGTGTAAATAGCTTTGAAGCTGCTGCAGCTCTGTTTTGTAATAGAAGAAAGATAGGCTAAGATGAGAAGTCTGAAACTGTAGAGACCCACTGGACTTGAAGATTGTAACTGGTTTGAACATGAAATACAAGTTGATTTATGGGATCCTGGTTTATGTCAATGGTGATGTTTTTCTTATTGTAAATTGTTATTTTTCTTATGTTTTCCATACTGTCCATTTTCTCTGGTAAAAAACAGCAAATATAGATTAGGATTTACTATTAAGTACCCTAAATCTCACTAATAAATATTTATCTTTATGTTTTCTGCTAAATTGTGTATTTGAGGATGATTCAATAGAGTGTGATTGGTCAAGGAATGTTGGTGAGCCCTTGCCTTGCTGAGTCAAACTTAAGATTTTGTCCTTGAATGTTCTTACAAAGTTTGCTAACTAAAGTTGAATTAGAGAGAAGTTTATGGTTAGCCCTATCCTCTAATTTCTTCTCCAACATTTACTTTGAAAATATCCCTTGAAATTATGTCAAAATCAGGCTAGGTTAAAAGTCCTTACTTGATCTTAGACTACTTTTATGTTAATCTTGAATGTTTTCCTTTGAATATGCTGAAAGTAGGCTAGGTTAAAAGTCCTTACTTGATCTTAAGCTATTCTTTGTTTTATCTTAAATGTTTCTTTTGAGAGTATGCTGAAAGTAGACTAGGCTAAAAGTCCTTATTTGATCTTAAGCTATTCTTTGTTTTCCTTTGAGAATGCTGAAAGCAGGCTAGGTTAAAAGTTCGTACTTGATCTTAAGTTGCTCTTGTTTTCTTATATGTTTGCTTCTTTCACCACTTCTTAATGTTTCATTCCATAAATAAACTTAAAGAGATCTATTGACATAGATGACTTGCCCCATAGACCACTCTTGGAACTTGATGTCCAATTAAATCCTTTATGACTCCATAGCCCAATGGATTGATATTGTTTCTTACTTATCCTGTCAGCTGAATCATTTTCAACCTACTCACAACTTCACCCTTCAAAAGACTTCCTTCATTTTAATGATATTCATCCCAACCAAACAAACAAAAAATCTTGTGCTTTATAACTAGCCTAATATCATATCATAAGCCTTAAATATCATATCTTTGAAAAGCACTTATTTAGAGAGATCCCTCTCTGAATCTAGGAGGGCTAGATCCTAGGATTCCAAAATGGTTTTGATGTTGTCTCTGCAGCGTTTGTTCTATATAAATTTTAATAACTGAGATATTATTCACCGATATTCTCCTGATCACACACTATTTTAGCTTCATGCATAATACAGAATCTCTTCTACCATTGATCATTACATGCAGAAATAAAATCAATTGCATGCATACATTAAAACCACAAACAATCACACATATGAACACAGTATTTAATGGGAAAGCTTAAAGCTGAAAACCCCAACTATCTGTATATTATATGTTATGGAGATAATGTAACAATCATAATACAAAAGCTCCTCACAAGCTCTCATGCACACCCTCAATTGCTACACACTATCAAGCTAGATCTAGCAAAACACATGCTCCAATCTTTTGCCACTTGATAGCCAGCCTCTATTGCGTTTTCAATGCTATGGGATGGCTTCATTAAATAGATAAACCACCTGGCTTGTACTGCGCAATCCTCATGGGATTATCCACCTATCTATGTGTTGCAAATAGCAACTGTATAGTCACAACTGATAGTTAACCTGCTCTTTCACCTATTTCTGCACTGGTCTCCACTGAAACTGTCCATGCACTGAAGTTAACTGATTCATTCTTTAGTTGATTAATGAGTTTATAATTAGTGAATTAATTAATAATTAATTCACACCACTCTCACTAATTGTATCAATTAGTTAAACTGAATACAAATAGCTCAACTATGTTTAGATTAGTTAAACTGAATACAACTCCACTAAATTCCTCAATCAACTCCACCAAACTTTGTCACATGAGTTCTAACTGAAGTCTTCATGCAATAGCTCCACTTAACCCCTAGGAATAGTGTAATTCCTTCTTTCAGCTTCTGTGCCACATCTGTGCACTTAACCGAAGTGCTCCAAGAGAATAAGATAATGTTTAGAGTCCAAATATTATTAAGAGCTAATAATATTCGACATATCTATTTTTAGACTGGCAATATAAAAATGGATTCCGCCCAGTATGTCTAAAAATAGAAGTCCATCTATTTTTTCCGACTTGACCAACCATCCACAAATAGCATCCTGCAACTCATAGAACATGATCCATATGACTAAAAATAGACATAGTCTAAAAATAGACTTTGCGCCAAAAATAGCATGTGGGCTCACTTAGTGAAGGCGACTCCTTTCCACTAAGCTCATCATCTTGTTGCAATCTCAACACTCCCTCTCAACAAGATAAGTATTATTTTCAGCCCCTATCCTGCCCCTGTGCTATTTGAATTTTCTCCTGGTGAGCGCCTTCGTCAAGATATCAGCATCCTGATCCTCCGTAGGAATGTAAGAAAGTAACATGATCTTCCGCTGCACACAATCTCTGATATGATGATACCGGATGTCAATTTGTTTAGATCTATCATGAAATACTGGATTAATTGAGAGTTTACGAAATTCATGATTATCAAGCAATAAATCACAAGAGGATCTGGCGGTGAACCTAACAACCTGCCAGGATCTTTCTCATCCATATAGCCTCGCATGCACCAAACTTAGCCCCCATATACTTACCGCGGAATCCAGAGCTACGGATTCTAGTTCCCTGCATATACCAAGAAACCGCTATCGACCCGATAATCGAAAATCCCCGGGCAGATGTGCTCTTTTCATCCGTTGGGCTCCTCCCCAATCGCATCCGTGAAGCCACATAGCTCACCCTCATCCGACTTTCTTGTACCATAACCATATCCCGATGTGCCTCTCGAGATGTCGAGATATTCCAATACATGCTTGCTCACTCTTCCAGAAGAGCTTGGTAGGCTTAACCATAGCTTGTGCGCCGGTTAACAAGATAGCATATGCTCAGTCGGTATTGACCAGAGCATGAGCGAACCAACCAACTGTTGATAAACAGTGGCATCCACTACCTCTGTCGATGTAGCATCCTCTTTCCTCCAACCACCAGGAAGAGGAGTGTTGATAGGCTTGCAACCATGCATGTTGAACTTCTCCAGTATCTCCCAAGCATACTTGCCTTAGAGACACAAACAATCCATCACTACGCTTCCAAATTTCCAATCCCGGGAAATAATGAAGGAGAACCAAGTCCTTCATCTCAAACTCTTTTGCAAGATCAACCTTGCATGAGAGCATTAACTGTTCATCATCCATCAAAATCAAATCATCTACATAAATTACAATGATTAGCAACTTACCCTCCACCAAAATCTGGTATAGGTTCGAATCCACCTCACTCTTGGTGAATCCAAGACCAGTGAAATAACTGTCTATCCGTGTGTACCAAGCACGAGGTGCTTGTTTCAACCCATACAGTGCTCTTTTGAGCCTGCACACATGCATCACGCTGAAGATCTCAAAAACTTCTAGGTTGATCTCATGTACACCTCCTCCTCAATGACTCCATTGAGGACCCAGCTCACATCCATCCATGAATGTGCCACCCCATCTGCGCTGAGAGAGCAAGAATCGTCTATATGGAAGAATACCTTGCGACAGGTGCAAAGGTCTCCTCATAATTGATCCCCTCAATCTGTGAAAAGCCTCGGGCAACAAATCTTGCCTTGTACTTCTCCACACTCCCGTCAGCTGCCTGCTTCACTTTGTAGATCCATCTCGAACCCACCACTGATTCCCCTTCCGGCCTCGGGACAATCTCCCATGCACTGTTTCTGACAATCGAATCATACTTTTCCACCATGGCATCTACCCATGCGGGGTCCTCCACAGCTTCCTCGAAAAAGGATGGCTCTGTCATGATACACTTGCTCATAAGAGCCATGTATCCAGTATACTGGTCAGGTGACTATCTCTATCTGCGCTGTGATGTAGGTGCTCCTACAACCTTCTCCTCTCGTATTCGAGCCGCCGGCTCGGTGAGTGCGTTTTCGCCCTTCGCTCGATGGTTGGCGCTACTTGAGTGGTCTCTTCCACTCCATGAACCTCCTCTTGTGGCTGATCCACATCCAGAGACTCATCCTTAGGAATTAATAGCTCCTCTTTTGCATGCAAGTGTGGCTCCCTCTCAAGCGAACACTTCATGGCTTTCTCCTCATTAAATTGATATCCCGTCGCACAACAGTCTTGCGACTGTCTGGAAAATACACATGATAGTTGTGGGGTGTATCAGTGTACCCCACAAATATCCCAACCTTTGCAGTCGACTCAAGATTCTTCCTAGCGTCCTTAGTCACATGAATGTAAACAGGTGAGCCAAAAATCCTCAAATGGGAAATATCATGCCTGTTACCAGAAAACACCTCCTCGGGTGTACTCATGCCAAGTATCCTGTGAGGACAACGGTTCTGCACATATACTGCAGTATTGCATGCCTTCGCCCACAAGTGAATGGGTAGGCCCTGATCATGCAACATCTCCCATGCAGCACCCATGATCGTTCTGTTGTGGGTTATGAGGTGCTATGAGCTCTCTTCGAATTCCTTCCGCACTGCAAAAGTCCTTGAATTCGCCATAGATGAATTCACCACTCCGTTGTAGCCCCTACAACACCCTCCAAAAAATACAAAAAAGATAATAACACACAATTCTAAATTTTTTGGAGCCCCCTTTGAAACCCGAAGAAGAAGCTAAGTAAAGTTTTTAAGAGCAAGTCGCTAAGTCGCGATCCATGATTTGCGCACCATGCGACCGTGCGACCGCGAACCCAAGGTCGCCGGTGTCGCTTTCGGTGTCGCAAGAGCTCGTGCTCTGTGGTGCTGCGACTCATATGCACCGACCTTAAGGTCACAAGGTCGTGTGCTGGTCGGTTGTCGCAAAATGCGATTAGGTAAATTTTCAGCGACTCACGACTTTACGACTCACCTGGTTGAAGGCCTAGTTGCCCAAGGTCGCAAACTACCATCTTGCGACCTCATTTATTCCTCGCATGTGCGACTCCTTTTTATAAGGCCAGGTCGCTAGGTCGCATTTGTGACTCACGGCAAAAATCGTGGAATTTCTCTGACAGGTCGGCTGGCGCGTTTTCTTCTGGGTAAGTTGCCATTTCTTCCCTGTGTTTCCTTTCCCAGCATTTCTTGCTAAAACCTAGCCACCCCATGGTCTTAATTACTTGCTGGCAAGCAGATAGGGTTTCCGGTTGAGTTTTTATTCTTGTTTTGGTTCCCATAAACCTCCGGGTCACCTGTGTCTTGCCCACTTAATCATGGCTATGCCTTATTTACAGTTTAGACCCTTTCCAGCCGCGTATGTTTCCCGTTAGAGAGACATTGTCCGCGAAACCACGCGCGCTCGAACCCCCCTGGCAGGCTCAAGTGCGACCTGCGACCCAGCGACCCGGTCGCAAAGTCACAAGGTCGCACAACCCCTTGTTAGCGACTCTGCGACTCTGCGACCCAGTGACCCGGTCGCAAAGTCGCAAGGTCTCACAACCCCTTGTTAGCGACTCTGCGACTCTGCGACCTAGTCGCAAGGTCGCGAGGTCGCGTGTGAGTTCTCTTGTAGATCAGCGATCCTGCGACCCTCAGAGAATAATTAATTAAACTCCGCATGTGTAGACTTTATTTAGCCATTATCATCATGTCTTTCTCATCCTGGGATTCTCTCTTGAATGCAACAGGTGAATTTAGAGCAGACACGGTACCGGCCCTCTCCGACTCTAGCAATATGGCACCCTGGGTATCCCGAAGGAGAAGTAAGCCGGTGGTGGAGGAAGAGTCAGACACAGACATATAAACATCTCCTCCACCAATATACAGAGACACCCTTTGCACCTTCGCAAAGGAGGACAGCCTTCAGTGGTATGAAGTATACCGCGAGTTCGCCATAACCGAAGATGAGTTTCCAGAAGATCTCCCGGACCGGGAAGTATACCTAAAGGTCAAGAGATCTAAATTGCACCTGGCAGGGTCACATCCCACCATCTTTCCGTGCCCAGAAATGTTAGATTGGATCATACAGAAGACGGCTCCTAAGAATTTCGCAATTCGAGACAGTAGAGGTAAAGCTTTTGCAACGTTGGAGAGCTCAAAGGCACAGGTCTACTACTCACTACCCCAACCCGAGGTAAATTTTACCCCGAGATGGTTTTCCGCAAATGAAGTACCGACGGTGGATACAATCAAAAGATGGTGGGCGGAACCAGATAAATTTAAAATCAAGAAAGACAAGGAGTACCCAGTGGCCAGTCTGAGGAAGGTGTATAAGTTAGTGGCCGCCATGCTGTGCAGAGTATACGGACGTTCGGACGCTACCACTTTCAACAGAACATGGGCAACCATTAAGGAACACGTAACAGTACACGGCACTTGGTTCAATTGGGCTGGTATATTAATGGGCTCCATGCACACAAATTTGGCTTCAGCTTTAGCCCCAGATGAGAGAGCGCCGTCAGAATTTTATATGGCTTCGTATTTGTTAGATGCTGTCTGTGCCCAGCTGCATGTGGAGGGATGGCCACATAACTGGGACTCCGAAAAAACCCGGGCAATCCATTTGCAGACCAAGGTATTCTAGGAATCCAGGTACAAGTCTGATATCGAAAAAATCTCTCATATATTCATTCCCGCCCTTTACGGGAAACTCTTTGGTCAAGACACCCCCTGCATGTCTTGGTGAGCGATGGAGACACTAGGTCAGGTGGCACACTGGTTTCCATTCGCTGAATTTACAATCATCCGAGTATTTGGCTCGTTCAAAGCACCACATGCTCTGCCTAAGTTTATTACCGATAAGGTGCTCATGCAGGAGGTATGTTCCTAGATGACCTCGGGCTTCTCCAATGTCCTCTCCAAAGGGAAGAAGAAACCTTGGCCCGCTCTACCTCTCACCATTGGTGCTTATACGGTCAAGGACTTCAAAGAAGTAGGGCGTGAAGGGGAAGAAATAAAAAGTTACCACTTCAGAAATCTGGATTGTCGAACTTATGACCCAGTCAGGATAATTCCTGAGCATTGTAAAAGGGCCAATTTTAGATGGAGTTATCAGCATGTCGAGCGCCTGGCAGAGGACGAAAGAAGAAACTGGTACAACGGAGACAGGAATCTAGCTCCGGGGATCGACTCTGATCAAGAAGAAGAGGATCACCAGAACTTAGAAGATAGGAGCCATAAACTAGGAGGCGCTTCTTCCTCCAAAGATAAAAGAACACGGACCAGTACAGGGCCTGACACCTCGGATCAGCAAAGGGCAGCAGAAGCTCAAGCCAAGGAGGAAGAAGAAAAGAAAATGAAGGAAGATGAAGAGAAACGTAAGAAAGATGCCAGGATAGAGCGGAAAAAGAAGAAGGCCGAGGAAAAGGAAAGACAGGAAAAGGAAGCACAGGCGGCAGCAGAACAAGCACTTAAAGAAGAAATTGACAAAGTCGATCGTCAAAAGAAGGCAGAACAAGCCGCCGCAGCAGAACGAAAGAGAAAAGCAGAGAAGGAAGCAGAAGCAGAGTCAGAACGCAGGAAGAAGGAGGAACATGACAAGGCAGAAGCTGAGCGCCGGCAAAAGGAGAAAGAAAAAGGACAAACACAGGATAGAGAGGATGAATTGATAGATGATATCGACATATCTCCTCTAGACATTCCTCCGAGTGGCAAGAAAAGTATCCTCCCCGACGACGATTTTCCCAGGGAACAAGAAGAAGAGGTCTTCGACCTAACCAGATTGACATTTGACCAATTCTCTTTCAAGATACGGCAAGAGAGAAGAAAAGCCCTGTTGCAAATCCATTCCGCCATATCTACGGTCGCCGTTGGAAAGGACATAGTCCCAGATACAAGGACTAACCCGATTATGATAGCGTCAGCAGGCACCGCTTTTGCCGCGGCCACAGAGGAAAATGTCACTAGAATGAGCAGGGAGATTATTTCCCTACAGAACAGGTTAAAAGCAGCAGAGCAGGAGAAATCAAGACTAGAAAGTGAGATGCTACAGCACCAAAGTAAGCCCGCCCAAGTGAATGAGGTCCCACTGGCAGTCAGGAAAGAGTGTGATGTGTTGGAAATGACTATGAGGCAAGTATATAAGGAAATGCTCACCCTAAAACAAACAGTGGCCCCGTTGGCAGAGGCACGAGAGGAAACCAAACAGAAGCATGAGCAGCTCAGGGAAGCCTCGGTAGCTTTGGAAAAAATGATAAACTGGACAGCGCAGTATCAGCAAGCTCCCGAACATGTGCCTAGGAAGGATTGGAGTCAGACACAAGATGCCAAAGTACAAATTCGGATGAATATGAAGTCCAAAGACAAGCTGGCCAAAGATTTGGACAAAGTGATGTCTGCATATAATCATCTGATCAGTGGTATTGACTCCATGAACGCTCTTCATCACATCCCGTCATTAGGGGCACTGGATGAAACTAAAGACTGGGAGCAGGTAGAGCAGGAAATTCAGTCTTTTCTGCAACCCGTGAGACAAGCTGCTGCCGCACCAGAATTCGAGGCATCACAAGAGAACTTAAATCGGTTGCTTGTCACTCCAGTACAAATCTATACCAAGCTTGCCTCCCTCTCAATCCTGATCTCTCAGAAAAAGGAGACTCTGATACCGAATGCCCTAGAATGTATGCATCGAATAAAAGAGGAAACCCCTCTTGTCGCCCCTATAACAGCGGATTACCAGACTTGGCGAGATTTCCTCAAGGGCAAGAAAGTGGATGTTCCAGAAACCTCAATCACACAACCACCTCCATAAGCTAAGCTTTTCAGGCGCAAGTCGCGACCGTTCCCAGGTCGCAGGTCGCACCGGCACACAGGTCGCAGGTCGCACCGGCACTTAGGTCGCAGGTCGCATCGGCACTTAGGTCGCAGGTCACATTTTCGGCAAAGGTCGCGAGGAAGCTGAACCGTCGGGAAGTTGAATCGTCGGAAAGCCTAAAGGGCGTGTTTTGAATCTATAAATACCCCTGCAGGGCACATAGTTTAGGCTTCTCTCTTTTGAACTGAAAGGGAATATTTGCATTGTAATTGAAGAATCATACTCTTGGCATATGTAATACAATACATTTTAAAACCCCTTTGATTGGATGATGTGTTTAGCTGTGACAACACTGTGTGTATTCTGCGTACAGTTTTAGAATGTTGTTTGATTAACGAATCTGTGTTATTAATAGTGTCATTCATGCACCATAGCTATCTGTGATTGTGTTGATGATGCTCAAGTTTATTGTTTACTCTTATGATGAATGTTAATGAACTGTTTTATTAGCATTTCGTTATATATTTCGGAAATTTTAGGGATATTCTTGCCATAAAGAACTGTTTCTTTGGTGGTCAGATCATCCTGCATGCATATCCCATAGATGTGTTGCTAACAACACTTCCTGGGTGTATGCATTTTGTCTATTACCTTGCTATGCACAGTGTCATATATTGGTTTGATACATCAGTCATGTATTCGGTATCATGTGAATAAGTGTATGTTTGCAGTTTCAATCAAGTTGCTCGAGACCGAAGAGAAAGTCATTTAAAGTGGTAGCCTCACCCACACCCCGGACGCGATCCCTACTCCAAACGGTTCAAAGTCTAATTGGGACTTTCTACCGGGGAGATCCCCTACTGTTGGCCGGACATATTTTCCCGTCAACAGATTTGGCGCTAGAAGGAGGGCCATGGCATCCTCCCAGCATACAACAGAAATTCCATCACAAACTCCCCACCGGGAGGTCATAAATAACGAAGTTACCCTTCCCCCCTTAGAGGATATTCCAAGGGAGGAAGCCCGATACTTTGAAATCACTAACGAACAGCTGAGATCCTTACGCCCAGTTGCCCGTAATCTCGTCAGGGATTTACGATATGCCCCTATCATGGAATTCCTAGCCCACACTAGGACCCCTGCCGATAACATCACTCGCAATGGCGTGTTGGTCAGCACCATACCTGAACTTGTGAATTCCATGATTGAGGACCTCGGGCGGGCAGTCCAAGAAAGTGACCCCATTCTCCAAGATAGTGAAGGTTTCCCTGATACAGAACCTTTCCCTGAACCTCAGCCTAACTTACATCAGTGGAACAACAACCAAGTGTATTCCCCACGAGAAGAAGGAGAGGGGGGTCGAAGAAACGAAAGAGAAGGTAATACAGCACGAAGAAATGCATAGGAAGGAAATAGGCCTCGAAGAAATGAAGGTGGGGTCAACAAGGGTCATGGCCGTGGTGGTAGAGGAGATATGGTTCGCGGCCAGAGACACCACGCCAACCATCATCACCACCAAAACCAAAATAGACCCCCTCCTTACAACTGGGAACTTCTTAGAAACGTGAATAACCGTGAAAGACACCGAGATGAACACTCTCGTCATCATGAAGGAACATCGGTGTCAGGGATGGGAAGTGAGTCTGAGGCAGAAACCCGACATCATCAGCGCCCCAGGAGGGTGCAGCCTCTGGCCTGGATGGCTCAATCCCCTTTGGCCCTCTTAGGTCCCCTCCATGATATGCCCAGACACCCAAAGAAACATCTTCCTAAGTTCGATCCTGAGAAAGGCACATCGGCGGAAGACCATATTAGTAGTTTTTATCTGTCTCTACAAATCATGAGAGTTCAGTCCGATGATGTCGCATGTCTACTTTTCCCACACACTCTTGTAAGCCAGGCAGCCACCTGGTACTGCTCCCTACCCAGTGCTTCTATTACTTCATGGGACCAGTTCCGACGTGTGTTCCTGCAAAAGTTTGCAGAAGATAAAACACCCTCTATGCTCCTCACAGAACTAAGCACTATCAAGTGTCATAGAAAAGAGAAAGTAAAGACTTTAACTAACGCTTCGCCACCATATTGCAAAAATTTCCTCCAAACTTAGCATTGGACGATTCTATCACCATCGACTACTATACTAAAGCTCTCCCTAGGGATATTGCCGTTTTCGTCAAACGTGAGGCCCGTGCTACTCTTACAGCAAATTACGCTGCTGCTCTCGTGGTAGAAAAGGACATGTTGTCGATAGGAGTCATGGACCATGACGGAAAGGATGATAACAAACCAACCACTAAAAAGGGTCAGTCTTCCACCCCTAATAGAGAGAGAGAAACTTTTGATTTCGAAAGTATGGCCAAGACCCTCAAACTACTAACGAATGAGGTCTCTGACTTAAAGAGAAAAGGCATTGAGACATCAACTTCTACTAAACCTCCAAAACCCTTTTTCAAGAAAAGTAATCCCAACACCAGCAGACCTCCGTCGAATTCCAGCGCCGCTCTCAACGTGGAAGAGATAGGGAAGGACAATTTTTGTTCTTTTCACCAAGCCGCCCACTCTGAAAAAACGTGCCCGCAATGGATTGGCAGCATGACCGCGGTGGTTAACCAACTTTTGGATGACCAAAATCCAGGAAACTTGACAGAGGATGATGTTTCTGACCGAGATGAAGGTTCGCTCTTAGACGAGGAACCAGGAGCCTCTGTCCTAACTTTTGATGTAATCCGCGGGGAAAAGAGTCTTGCTCCCATTGATATCAACATGGCAGGCAGTCCCAAGGTTCATCCCACTTGAAATTATAGTCTTAGGAGCAAAGGAGCTGTCCCCGAACAATCATATGAGGACAAGAAAAGGGCTTTCCTGAGGAAAATTCTTCCTCCTGGAAACGAAGGACAAGCTACGCCAGAAAAGCCCGTAAATAGTAATAGCAAAGCAAGTCAAAAGACCAAACTCCCGATGGAACCCTCGAAAACCACTACCGAACCTAGTCCCCAAACCGATACTATCTACAACATAGTGGAGGACATGAAAAAGACAAGAGCTAATATCTCACTCTACGAGTTGGCCCGCATCACTAATCAAAAGGAACTTATTCTAAAAGCTTTCGCCAACAATCAAAATACGAAGAATGTCAGCAACACGTCTGCACAAACCAGTCTAGATATCCAGTCTATAGTGAACGCTGTCAACACGAATTCGAGAGGATCCACCCCTCCCTTCCTTTTGTCTTTTGAGATGTTTAACTTCAACGTTCACAATTGTCTCGTTGACTCCGGTGCATCCACAAATGTCATGCCTCTATCTGTGTGCAAGAAACTCAACATTCTCCCGGAGAAAACTGACGCAAAAATCATTCAACTTGACAGATCACAAGTACCAGCAGTTGGAGAACTAAACAAGGTCATCATCCGCCTCTCATCCGACTCTAGAGTCCATCAATGTATTGATATTGTGGTTGTTGACATCCCCGAAGCCTATGGCGTCCTGCTTAGTAGAGACTGGTCTAGCAAGTTGCAAGGATACTTCGCCACCGATTGGTCCCACTTATGGCTACCTTACAAAGGGAGAAACAACCAAATCAGAGTCGAAAGTGAACCATACATGAAACACACTGTAACTGATTTGGATGCCACAAATGAACCCATCAGCTTTTCCCAGGAGGAACTTGGTATGTGTTTTCTAGATTCCATTTTTGGATGTTACCAACCTCCCCAGTCTTCAGTAGGCCCCGAGGTCCTTTCTGAAATGACACTCAGCGCCGAGGAACAAGCCCAAACTGTCTCACACCAAGCGAAAATTCCTCCGCAATCCATTACCCCCAAGGACCCGGAAAGCGACATATGGACCTTGTATTACGACGGTTCCAAAAATCTTGATGGCTCTGGCGCTGGCTGCGTTTTGCTTGATCCCCGTAAGAAAAAATTCTTATTCTCTTGTCGGCTGGAGTTCCAATGCACTAACAACACTGCTGAGTATGAAGCTTTGATCCTTGGGCTTAAAAAGGCGCTGAATTTGAAGGTAAAATGCTTACGAGTCATTGGAGACTCTGAGATTATCACTCGGCAGGTACGCAATACTATTCACTGTCTGTCCCCACATTTAAAGGTGTATCAGCAAGAGGTATGGCGATTAATTTCTGCCTTTGACGCTTTTGGAATTAAATCTGTTCTTAGGATGCATAACGCAGCGGCAGATACTCTAGCTAATGCCGCTACCAGATTTACCCCATTGAGGGATGGTTTTTCTATTGAAGTTATGTATAAACCCTCCGTGCCAGACAATATCACTAACTTGCGTGTTTTCGATGATGATCAATAGGTGCTGGAGTTTATGTGTAACTCAGAGATATTCAAAGATGCTGCTATAGACAAAGATGAGCACGACCAAGCTATGCAAAAGGAATATGAGCAAATCAAAGGAAACCCCATGCCTAAAGGGGTGGTGTCACTTGAGAAGCTTTTTGATCTGCAAAATCGTTTCCGTGGGCCCCCAAATGCCAAAGTACAAAGCTCTATCTTAGCCCACCGAAAATTGAACTTGGGATCAGAAGATAACCCTAAATTCATCAACCTGGGTAAAGACTGCACTCCTCAAGAGGCTCATGATTTCACTCAGCTATTCCGCAAGTATCGTGATGTGTTCGCTTGGACGTATGAGGACTTACGCACATACGATACTCGAATCATACAACATGCGATACCCATCAAAGAAAATGTAAAACCTTTCCAACAAAAGCTCAGGAAAGTACATCCTACGATGGAACCATTGATTCTGAAGGAACTCAAAAAACTTTTAGATGCACGCATTATCTTCAAAGTTCGCCATTCCACATGGGTGTCCAATTTGGTTCCAGTGTGGAAAAAGTCAGGTGAAATTCGCTTGTGTGTAGACTTCCGGAATTTGAACAGGGCCTCGAATAAAGATAATTACCCGGTGCCTCCTATGGAGCAAATATTACAAGCATTCAGAGGTCTAATAGGCCAAAGTGTGGTGGTCTACTTGGATGACGTTACTGTGTTTTCTAAACATCAGGGGGATCATTTGCGTCACCTCAGACAAATTTTCGAAAGATGCAAAAAAAACGGTATCTCGCTCAACCCAAAGAAAAGTGTTTTCGCCGTAGCAGAAGGGAATCTGCTAGGTCATATCATAACGAAGCAAGGCATTGTTGTTGATCCAGAACGTGCGAAAGCCATTGCTCAAATCCCTCCCCCCAGTGGTAAGAAAGCAATGCAATCCTTTTTGGGAAAAATCAATTTTGTACGTAAGTTTATATCAGATTTCACCCAGATAGTGAAGCCACTGCAGGGAATGATAAAGAAAAATTCCACCTTCAAATGGAATCAACCCGAAAAGGAAGCTTTCGACCAGATCAAGAAAGCGATAGCCGAAGCACCTTCCCTCCAGAGCCCAGATTTCGGCAGGGATTTCAGCTTGTATATGTTCGCTTCGGATTCGTCCCTGGCAGCCGTACTCACACAAAAGGACAGAAATAATGACGAGCGTCCCATTTAATTCATGAGCACCGGTCTGCAGGGAGCTGAATTAAATTATCCTGAAATCGAGAAACAAGCATATGCGGTATATAAAGCGGTCAAACATTTCAGACCGTACATCTTGAAAAACCATGTCACAGTTTACGTTCCCCACCCAGCTGTTCGCTCACTGTTCATGCAGAAAGATTTGGGCGAGAGACGAGGGAACTGGGTTGCGTGTATGCAAGAGTACGACTTAGAGTTTAGGCCAGCACACACAGTTAAAGGGCAAGGTTTATGCCAAATGGCTGCAGAGGCCGCAAGCTCCCAAAAGAGTGAGGAAGATAATTGGGAGCAAGAAATTGATATGTACCAAACTGACATCATGCCTCAGGAAAGAAACCCTTCCTGGTACTCGGATATCTCGGGATATTTGGCACACGGTGTGTTGGGCTCAGATCTAGATGCCCGGCAGAAACGTGCAATCAGACTCAAAGCTGCGTCTTACCAGTTAATCCAAGGGAAGCTTTTCAAGAAACATTCCAATGGAGTCATGTTACGCTGCCTGGAACATGATGAAGCTCAGAAAGTCTTAACCGAGCTACACGATGGACCAGCAGGAGGTCATTTCGCTGGGGATACCACTGCCCATAAAATTATGCGTGCAGGGTATTATTGGCCAACCCTTATCAGAGATGCCCACGCATATGTTCGGAAATGCATTCAGTGCCAGAAATTCGCAAGCCGAGAAGCGCGTCCCGCTGCCCCTTTGTTGTCAGTAGCAGTAGAAGAACCTTTTCAACAATGGGGTCTGGACGTCATTGGTGAGATCTTACCACACTCTTCTAAGCAACACAGGTACATTCTGACGGCCACTGATTATTTCACCAGGTGGGTTGAAGCGGTACCATTACGCCAAGTCAACGATCAGGAGGTAATGCAATTTGTCACTCACTCCATCATTACCAGGTTTGGCGTTCCAACTTCCTTGGTGTTTGATAATGCAACGTATTTTTCATCTTTTAAATTATATGATTTTGCATTAGAAAATGGCATTGTTCTTAAACACTCTGCAAAATACTATCCCCAAGGAAATGGTCTAGCAGAATCAACAAATAAAAATCTGATCCGCATCATTAAAAAAACCCTTCTGTCTCACCAACGAAACTGGCATAATGCTCTCCAAAATGCACTTTGGGCCGATCGCGTCACTCCTAAGTCCTCAATAGGAACCTCGCCATATTTTCTCGCGTATGGAAAAGAAGCTGTCCTCCCACCCAATTTGTCTCTTCCCGCTCTACAGTTGTCTCAAGAATGTCATGGTACCCCTTGCCCCGCCTTGCAAACCCGCATTGACACCCTGCTGAAATTAGAAGAGGAAAGGCAGAAAACCCGGGAGAAATTCGCCATCCACCAAAGTCGGATCAAGAAATGGTTTGATAAAAAGTCTGCAGGAGATAAGAAATTCGAAATAGGAGATCTTGTCCTAAAATGGGATAAAGCTCACGAAGAAAAAGGAAAACATGCCAAATTTCAAGCACTATGGATAGGCCCCTTTCAGGTTAAAGAAAAGATAGGTCCCCATACATTCCGATTGGAAACTCTGGAAGGAAGAGTCGAGGCCCTCCCGGTGAACGGGCATGACCTCAAACACTATTTTACTTGAGTAGCCCTCAGCGGGCTGTTTCTACCCCTGTATTATAATCGTCGCATTGTTCGTCCTTGATTGAAAAAAAAAAAAAAAAAAAAAGAGAACAAGAAGAAGAAAAAACTCACTCTTTCTCTAAATCTACAAAGAAAATCTTGTCTAAAGCTGCCCGCAACTGGCTCACTCCTTGATAGGTTCCCGCAAGACACAGAACAGTCGAAGCTCGCTTGTAATGGGCACCAAAGGATAGTACACGGCCTTACTGGAGTCTTCAAGCATAAGGAACCACCTAGCGGCTCTGAAGGGTGCAGGCAGAAAAGGTCTTACATAGCAGCAACCGGATCGTGAGGGAACAGGGCTAACTCAAGAGAATTGCAGGTCATCCGGGAAAAACCCGAGTCCTCATATGAGACCAGGAGCAACCTCTCTGCAAGCAAAATAAGTCGGGATCCCTCATCCGCCCAGGCAAAATATGCCCATCTAAATAAAGTGCTACAGTCACATTCTCAAATAAGTGCAATCGCACACAAATAAAGGGTAAAGGACTGAGAAAGGCTTCCTGCGCAGAGAGGTGATGTAACGACTCCGCCGGGGTACTGACCAGGCTCGCTGGCAGCGGAGCAACATTCATGACTCCTAAGGCAGTGACTCCGCCGGGGCCGAGAGGTTCGCTGGCAGCGGAGCAACACAATGAGGACGAAATAATTGTACCGGACCCTGCGGTTGTCCAAGGTTTCCCCGACCCTCCTGGTCCTGGAGCGCGAGGAATTAAAATGTCGGTTGAACTGCACCCAACAAGCCAAAACGCCAGGCAACTTTGCGGGGTGACAAAAGAAGGAAGGTGTAAACCCTGAAGTAAAAGAACAAGCTAGTATTGGACCCCTCCCTCCTCCCTCATCGACCCTTCATCAGCAGAGACTCTGAATTCATCCAGTGAATCGCCATTTGTTGTAGCCCCTACAACACCCTCCAAAAATATAAAAAATAATAGCACACACTTCAAAATTTTTGGAGCCCCTTGTAAAACTAAAGAAGAAAAAAACCAAGTAAAGTTTTTAAGAGTAAGTCGCTAAGTCGCGGATCCATGATTTGCGACCCATGCGACCTGTGCGACTCTGCGACCCTAAGGTCGCCAGGTCGCCAGGTCGCAAGAGTCGGAAATCAGGCAAGCTGCGACCTTGCGACCCAGCGACCTTAAGGTCGCAAGGTCGCAAGGTCGCAAGGTCGCAAAATGAAGTATTAGGGGAATTAGCGACTCAACGACTTTGCGACCCAGCGACCTTAAGGTCGCAAACTACCATCTTGCGACCTCATTTATTCCTCGCACGTGCGACTCCTTTTTATAAGGGCAGGTCGCTAGGTCGCATTTGTGACTCACGGCGAAAATCGTGGAATTGCTCTGACAGGTCGGCTGGCCCGTTTTCTTCCCGTTAAGTTGCCATTTCTTCCCTGTGTTTCCTTTCCCAGCATTTCTTGCTAAAACCTAGCCACCCCATGGTCTTAATTACTTGCTGGAAAGAAGATAGGGTTTCCGGTTGAGTTTTTATTCTTGTTTTGGTTCCCATAAACCTCCGGGTCACCTGTGTCTTGCCCACTTCCTCATCGCTATGCCTTATTTACAGTTTAGACCCTTTCCAGCCGCGTATGTTTCCCGTTAGAGAGACATTGTCCGCGAAACCACGCGCGCTCGAAACCCCCCGGCAGGCTCAAGTGCGACCTACGACCCAGCGACCCGGTCGCAAAGTCGCAAGGTCGCACAACCCCTTATTAGCGACTCTGTGACTCTGCGACCTAGTCGCAAGGTCGCGAGGTCGCGTGTGAGTTCTCTTGTAGATCAGCGATCCTGCGACCCTCAGAGAATAATTAATTAAACTCCGCATGTGTAGACTTTATTTAGCCATTATCATCATGTCTTTCTCATCCTGGGATTCTCTCTTGAATGCAACAGGTGAATTTAGAGCAGACACGGTACCGGCCCTCTCCGACTCTAGCAATATGGCACCCCGGGTATCCCGAAGGAGAAGTAAGCCAGTGGTGGAGGAAGAGTCAGACACAGACATACAAACATCTCCTCCACCAATATACAGAGACACCCTTTGCACCTTCGCAAAGGAGGACAACCTTCGGTGGTATGAAGTATACCGTGAGTTTGCCATAACCGAAGATGAGTTTCCAGAAGATCTCCCGGACCGGGAAGTATACCTGAAGGTCAAGAGATCTAAATTGCACCTGGCAAGGTCACATCCCGCCATCTTTTCGTGCCCAGAAATGTTAGATTGGATCATACAGAAGACGGATCCTAAGAATTTCGCAATTCGAGACAGTAGAGGTAAAGGTTTTGCAACGTTGGAGAGCTCAAAGGCACATGTCTACTACTCACTACCCCAACCCGAGGTAAATTTTACCCCGAGATGGTTTTCCGCAAATGAAGTACCGATGGTGGATACAATCAAAAGATGGTGGGCGGAACCAGATAAATTTAAAATCAAGAAAGACCAGGAGTACCCGGTGGCCAGTCTGAGGAAGGTGTATAAGTTAGTGGCCGCCATGCTGTGCAGAGTGTACGGACGTTCGGACGCTACCACTTTCAACGGAACATGGGCAACCATTATGGAACACGTAACAGTACACGACACTCGGTTCAATTGGGCTGGTATATTAATGGGCTCCATGCACACAAATTTGGCTTCAGCTTTAGCCCCAGATGAGGGAGCGCCGTCAGAATTTTATATGGCTTCGTATTTGTTAGATGCTGTCTGTGCCCAGCTGCATGTGGAGGGATGGCCACATAACTGGGACTCCGAACAGACCCGGGCAATCCATTTGCAGACCAAGGTATTCTGGGAATCCAGGTACAAGTCTGATATTGAACAAATCTCTCATATATTCATTCTCGCCCTTTACGTGAAACTTTTTGGTCAAGACACCCCCTGCATGTCTTGGCGAGCGATGGAGACACTAGGTCAGGTGGCACACTGATTTCCATTCGCTGAATTTACAATCATCCGAGTATTTGGCTCGTTCAAAGCACCACATGCTCTGCCTAAGTTTATTACCGATAAGGTGCTCATGCAGGAGGTATGTTCCCAGATGACCTCGGGCTTCTCCAATGTCCTTTCCAAAGGGAAGAAGAAACCTTGGCCCGCTCTACCTCTCACCATTGGTGCTTATACGGTCAAGGACTTCAAAGAAGTAGGGCGTGAAGGGGAAGAAATAAAAAGTTACCACTTCAGAAATCTGGATTGCCGAACCTATGACCCAGTCAGGATAGTTCCTGAGCATTGTAAAAGGGCCAATTTTAGATGGAGTTATCAGCATGTCGAGCGCCCGGCAGAGGACGAAAGAAGAAACTGGTACAACGCAGACAGGCATCTAGCTCCGGGGATCGACTCTGATCAAGAAGAAGAGGATCACCAGAACTTAGAAGATAGGAGCCATAAACTGGGAGGCGCTTCTTCCTCCAAAGATAAAAGAACACGGACCAGTACAGGGCCTGACACCTCGGATCAGCAAAGGGCAGCAGAAGCTCAAGCCAAGGAGGAAGAAGAAAAGAAAATGAAGGAAGATGAAGAGAAACGTAAGAAAGATGCCAGGATAGAGCGGAAAAAGAAGAAGGCCGAGGAAAAGGAAAGACAGGAAAAGGAAGCACAGGCGGCAGCAGAACAAGCACTTAAAGAAGAAATTGACAAAGTCGATCGTCAAAAGAAGGCAGAACAAGCCGCCGCAGCAGAACGAAAGAGAAAAGCAGAGAAGGAAGCAGAAGCAGAGTCAGAACGCAGGAAGAAGGAGGAACATGACAAGGCAGAAGCTGAGCGCCGGCAAAAGGAGAAAGAAAAAGGACAAACACAGGATAGAGAGGATGAATTGATAGATGATATCGACATATCTCCTCTAGACATTCCTCCGAGTGGCAAGAAAAGTATCCTCCCCGACGACGATTTTCCCAGGGAACAAGAAGAAGAGGTCTTCGACCTAACCAGATTGACATTTGACCAATTCTCTTTCAAGATACGGCAAGAGAGAAGAAAAGCCCTGTTGCAAATCCATTCCGCCATATCTACGGTCGCCGTTGGAAAGGACATAGTCCCAGATACAAGGACTAACCCGATTATGATAGCGTCAGCAGGCACCGCTTTTGCCGCGGCCACAGAGGAAAATGTCACTAGAATGAGCAGGGAGATTATTTCCCTACAGAACAGGTTAAAAGCAGCAGAGCAGGAGAAATCAAGACTAGAAAGTGAGATGCTACAGCACCAAAGTAAGCCCGCCCAAGTGAATGAGGTCCCACTGGCAGTCAGGAAAGAGTGTGATGTGTTGGAAATGACTATGAGGCAAGTATATAAGGAAATGCTCACCCTAAAACAAAGAGTGGCCCCGTTGGCAGAGGCACGAGAGGAAACCAAACAGAAGCATGAGCAGCTCAGGGAAGCCTCGGTAGCTTTGGACAAAATCATAAACTGGACAGCGCAGTATCAACAAGCTCCCGAACATGTGCCTAGGAAGGATTGGAGTCAGACACAAGATGCCAAAGTACAAATTCGGATGAATATGCAGTCCAAAGACAAGCTGACCAAAGATTTGGACAAAGTGATGTCTGCATAATATCATCTGATCAGTGGTATTGACTCCATGAACGCTCTTCATCACATCCCGTCATTAGGAGCACTGGATGAAACTAAAGACTGGGAGCAGGTAGAGAAGGAAATTCAGTCTTTTCTGCAACCCGTGATACAAGCTGCTGCCGCACCAGAATTCGAGGCTTCACAAGAGAACTTAAATCGGTTGCTTGTCACTCCAGTACAAATCTATACCAAGCTTGCCTCCCTCTCAATCCTGATCTCTCAGAAAAATGAGACTCTGATACCGAATGCCCTAGAATGTATGCATCGAATAAAAGAGGAAACCCATCTTGTCGCCCCTATAACAGCGGATTACCAGACTTGGCGAGATTTCCTCAAGGGCAAGAAAGTGGACGTTCCAGAAACTTCAATCACACAACCACCTCCATAAGCTAAGCTTTTCAGGTGCAAGTCGCGACCGTTCCCAGGTCGCAGGTCGCACCGGCACACAGGTCGCAGGTCGCACCGGCACTTAGGTCGCAGGTCGCATCGGAACTTAGGTCGCAGGTCGCATTTTCAGCAAAGGTCGCGAGGAAGCTGAACCGTCAGGAAGTTGAACCGTCGGAAAGTCGAAAGGGCGTGTTTTGAATCTATAAATACCCCTGCAGGGCACATAGTTTAGGCTTCTCTCTTTTGAACTGAAAGGCAATATTTTCATTGTAATTGAAGAATCATACTCTTGGCATAAGTAATACAATACATGTTAAAACCCCTTTGATTGGATGATGTGTTTAGCTGTGACAACACTGTGTGTATTCTGCGTACAGTTTCAGAATATTGTTTGATTAACGAATCTGTGTTATTAATAATGTCATTCATGCACCATAGCTATCTGTGATTGTGTTGATGATGCTCAAGTTTATTGTTTACTCTTATGATGAATGTTAATGAACTGTTTTATTAGCATTTCGTTATATCTTTCAAAAATTTTAGGGATATTCTTGCCATAAAGAACTGTTTCTTTGGTGGTCAGATCATCCTGCATGCATATCCCATCGATGTGTTACTAACAACACTTCCTGGGTGTATGCATTTTGTCTATTACCTTGCTACGCACAGTGTCATATATTGGTTTGATACATCAGTCATGTATTCGGTATCATGTGAATAAGTGTATGTTTGCAGTTTCAATCAGGTTGCTCGAGACCGAAGAGAAAGTCATTTAAAGTGGTAGCCGCACCCACACCCCGGACGGGATCCCTACTCCAAACGGTTCAAAGTCTAATTGGGACTTTCTACCGGGGAGATCCCCTACTGTTGGCCGGACATATTTTCCCGTCAACAGATTTGGCGCTAGAAGGAGGGCATGGCATCCTCCCAGCATACAACAGACATTCCATCACAAACTCCCCACCAGGAGGTCATAAATAACGAAGTTACCCTTCCCCCCTTAGAGGATATTCCAAGGGAGGAAGCCCGATACTTTGAAATCACTAACGAACAACTGAGATCCTTACGCCCAGTTGCCCGTAATCTCGTCAGGGATTTATGATATGCCCCTATCATGAAATTCCTAGCCCACACTAGGACCCCTGCCGATAACATCACTCGCAATGGCGTGCTGGTCAGCACCATCTGAACTTGTGAATTCCATGATTGAGGACCTCGGGCGGGCAGTCCAAGAAAATGACCCCATTCTCCAAGATAGTGAAGGTTTCCCTGATACAGAACCTTTCCCTGAACCTCAGCCTGACTTACATCAGTGGAACAACAACCAAGTGTATTCCCCATGAGAAGAAGGAGAGGGGGGTCGAAGAAACGAAAGAGAAGGTAATACAGCCCGAAGAAATGCAGAGGAAGGAAATAGGCCTCGAAGAAATGAAGGTGGGGTCAACAGGGATCACGGCCGTGGTGGTAGAGGAGATATGGTTCGCGGCCAGAGACACCACGCCAACCATCATCACCACCAAAACCAAAATAGACCCCCTCCTTACAACTGGGAACTTCTTAGAAACGTGAATAACCGTGAAAGACACCGAGATGAACACTCTCGTCATCATGACGGAACATCGGTGTCAGGGACGGGAAGTGAGTCTGAGGCAGAAACCCGACATCATCAGCGCCCTAGGAGGGTGCAGCCTCTGGCCTGAATGGCTCAATCCCCTTTGGCCCTCGTAGGTCCCCTCCATGATATGCCCGGACACCCAGAGAAACATCTTCCTAAGTTCGATCCTGAGAAAGGCACATCGGCGGAAGACCATATTAGTAGTTTTTATCTGTCTCTACAAATCATGAGAGTTCAGTCCGATGATGTCGCATGTCTACTTTTCCCACACACTCTTGTAAGCCAGGCAGCCACCTGGTGCCGCTCCCTACCCAGTGCTTCTATTACTTCATGGGACCAGTTCCGACGTGTGTTCCTGCAAAAGTTTGCAGAAGATAAAACACCCGCTATGTTCCTCACAGAACTAAGCACTATCAAGTGTCATAGAAAAAAGAAAGTTAAAGACTTTAACCAATGCTTCGCCACCATATTGCAAAAATTTCCTCCAAACTTAGCATTGGATGATTCTATCACCATCGACTACTATACTAAAGCTCTCCCTAGGGATATTGCCGTTTTCGTCAAACGTCAGGCCCGCGCTACTCTTACAGCAAATTACGCTGCTGCTCTCGCAGTAGAAAAGGACATGTTTTCGATAGGAGTCATGGACCATGACGGAAAGGATGATAACAAACCAACCACTAAAAAGGGTCAGTCTTCCACCCCTAATAGAGAGAGAGAAACTTTTGATTTTGAAAGTATGGCCAAGACCCTCAAACTACTAACGAATGAGGTCTCTGACTTAAAGAGAAAAGGCATTGAGACATCAACTTCTACTAAACCTCCAAAACCCTTTTACAAGGAAAGTAATCCCAACACCAGCAGACCTCCGTCGAATTCCAACGCCGCTCTGAACGTGGAAGAGATAGGGAAGGACAATTTTTGTTCTTTTCACCAAGCCGCCCACTCTGAAAAAACGTGCCCGCAATGGATTGGCAGCATGACCGCGGTGGTTAACCAACTTTTGGATGACCAAACTCCAGGAAACTTGACAGAGGATGATGTTTCTGACCGAGATGAAGGTTCACTCTTAGACGAGGAACCAGGAGCCTCTGTCCTCACTTTTGATGTAATCCGCGGAGAAAAGAGTCTTGCTCCCATTGATATCAACATGGCAGGCAGTCCCAAGGTTCAGCCCACTCGAAATTATAGTCTTAGGAGCAAAGGAGTTGTCCCCGAACAATCATATGAGGACAAGAAAAGGGCTTTCCTAAGGAAAATTCTTCCTCCTGGAAACGAAGGACAAGCTACGCCAGAAAAGCCCGTAAATAGTAATAGCAAAGCAAGTCAAAAGACCAAACCCCCGGTGGAACCCTCGAAAACCACTACCGAACCTAGTCCCCAAACCGATACTAGCTACAACATAGTGGAGGACATGAAAAAGACAAGAGCTAATATCTCACTCTACGAGTTGGCCCACATCACTAATCAAAAGGAACTTATTCTAAAAGCTTTCGCCAACAACCAAAATACGAAGAATGTCAGCAACACGTCTGCACAAACCAGTCCAAATATCCAGTCTATAGTGAACGCTGTCAACACGAATTCGAGAGGATCCACCCCTCCCTTCCTTTTTTCTTTTGAGATGTTTAACTTCAACGTTCACAATTGTCTCGTTGACTCCGGTGCATCCACAAATGTCATGCCTCTATCTGTGTGCAAGAAACTCAACATTCTCCCGGAGAAAACTGACGCAAAAATCATTCAACTTGACAGATCACAAGTACCAGCAGTTGGAGAACTAAACAAGGTCATCATCCGCCTCTCATCCGACTCTAGAGTCCATCAATGTATTGATATTGTGGTTGTTGACATCCCCGAAGCCTATGGCATCCTGCTTAGTAGAGACTGGTCTAGCAAGTTGCAAGGATACTTCGCCACAGATTGGTCCCACTTATGGCTACCTTACAAAGGGAGAAACAACCAAATCAGAGTCGAAAGTGAACCATACATGAAACACACTGTAACTGATTTGGATGCCACAAATGAACCCATCAGCTTTGCCCAGGAGGAACTTGGTATGTGTTTTCTAGATTCCATTTTTGGATGTTACCAACCTCCCCAGTCTTCAGTAGGCCCCGAGGTCCTTTCTGAAATGACACTCGTCGCCGAGGAACAAGCCCAAACTGTCTCACACCAAGCCGAAATTCCTCCGCAATCCATTACCCCCAAGGACCCGGAAAGCGACATATGGACCTTGTATTACGACGGTTCCAAAAATCTTGATGGCTCTGGCGCTGGCTGCGTTTTGCTTGATCCCCGTAAGAAAAAATTCTTAGTCTCTTGTCGGCTGGAGTTCCAATGCACTAACAACACTGCTGAGTATGAAGCTTTGATCCTTGGGCTTAAAAAGGCGTTGGATTTGAAGGTAAAATGCTTACGGGTCATTGGAGACTCTGAGATTATCACTCGGCAGGTACGCAATACTATTCACTGTCTGTCCCCACATTTAAAGGCGTATCAGCAAGAGGTATGGCGATTAATTTCTGCCTTTGACGCTTTTGGAATTAAATCTGTTCTTAGGATGCATAACGCAGCGGCAGATACTCTAGCTAATGCTGCTGCCAGATTTACCCCATTGAGGGATGGTTTTTCTATTGAAGTTATGTATAAACCCTCCGTGCCAGACAATATCACTAACTTGCGTGTTTTCGATGATGATCAACAGGTGCTGGAGTTTATGTGTCACTCAGAGATATTCAAAGACGCTGCTATAGACGAAGATGAGCACGACCAAGCTATGCAAAAGGAATATGAGCAAGTCAAAGGAAACCCCATGCCTAAAGGGGTGGTGTCACTTGAGAAGCTTTTTGATCTGCAAAATCGTTTCCGTGGGCCCCCAAATGCCAAAGTACAAAGCTCTATCTTAGC